>PVIH01001934.1:0-110000 GCA_004025045.1 Sigmodon hispidus
GTCTCCTGTCACCTCTCTGGTCAGGGTTCGAAACCGCCCCTCAGAGACCCCTGCAGTTAGTTTGCTCAGTTCACTCAGTTCGGGGTCGCGGTAGGGATCCTTGCAGATACCCTCAGCAGCAGCAGGAGCTGTGGGTGTGGCCAGGTGCAGAGTTCAGCTGCCCCTGCTCCAGAGTGCGCTGGGACGCCGCAGAGAGCACCGGTCCCGGTGGCGGAACTGGAAGCAGTGTGAGGTCAACTCTCCCTCCCAGATCGCTGGGCATTTTCTGACTGGTTGAAAGAGGTGACTTTTAATTCTGTAAGTTATATATTGCTACAGGCCCCAAGAGACTTAGTCCCGAGGAAGATTAGTGAATGTATGCACTGACTTCTGTTCAGTGATACCCCAATCCATATGAGCCATGTATGGCTCAGACATGAAGGCACTATTAAATTATCTCCCAGTTTCTGTTAAACCTCTCCACTCTGCAGTGGTACCTGGGTTCACCTTCTCCTTAACCCAAATTAACACATGCTCTTAGCTGTCTCAGAATCTAAGGCAAGTCCCTGAGACGATCAAGTGACTGGGAAGACAGGAGAAAAGAAAATTAAAATAAACGATAGGGTGACCTCTTGGCACCACTTGTGGTTTCTCAATTAACCGGAAGGCACCCAGCTCCACGTTACTGTTCTTTCAGTAATAGGTTTCACCTTCCTCTTTCGTGCCAAGCCGCATGGGTGCCTCGCACAGACACACACGCCTCTAATCAGATTGGCAGCAGATAGGATTAAACCATTAAGGCAATTAAGTAGTTCTTAGATAACATTTGATCAGTTCAATGAAAATGCAAATGTGTTCTTCTCTTAGAGAAGTAAGTTGACAAAAGGTCATTCCACATCCTGTAATCTTCCTTAACTCCTTCCCTAATGGAGATTGTTCTGTTTGGGTCTCAAAGCTCATGGACTGGAGGGGGTTTATGTTCTGTGTGGACCGGTTCACATATTTTCATCCCATTAGAGGTACCTACCTGTATGTTTGCTTGTATATATGGGCATCTGAGCTCAAAAGGTGAATGGGTATAACTTAGAACACCAACATTTTTCCAGTTCAGTGGCATGAAGAGGCTGTGTGTATGGCCCATCCTTGAGATGCTTCAGGAGTGAGCCACTCTATCCTGAAGATCCTTCCTCTTCCACTTTTCTGCCCTGCCTTAGTGTGCCCTCCATCTTTTCTTTGTGCTCCCAGTAGACTCAACACTGGACTTCATCCACAAGGCTATTTTCACTTAAGAATGCTATCTTCCCACAATCTACAAGTGTGAATGGTCCCTGCCCTGCTTACTTTGAGGATGGTCTGTACCAGTTTACAGATTTCTTCTAATCTTCTTTTGTAGGTGTCTCCCCTATACTAGAATTTTGTGAGCTTTTACTTAATGTCTTTTGAGCCCTATGTTTCCATCCCATTGCAGAGGCCTTAGGGATCTGTAGTGTGCTCCCCTGGATTGTCTACAGAAGGACAGAAACAGTTCCCAGTTGGTGCTGCTGATTGCTAGTCCCAAGCGAGTGCTATTGTGTAGAAAGGAGCCCGGGTTGATCTGGGGCTGGCAGAGTAGGACTTGAATAAACACAACACACCACAACACACCACATACACACACACACACACACACACACACACTACACCACACCACACATACACACCACACACAAATTCCTGCTTTACTTCTCAAGAACATCATGTAATCACGCACCTGGCTTCAGTGTTTTTCCTGAGCCTTCGTTTGGTTTTCCAGCACAAAAACTCAGATGGGAAGCAGAGACTCTGTCTGTTCCAGCTCCCTTGTGGGTGTCAGTAGTTTTAGATAGAAGACACCCCAGAGTATGCCATCTAATTCAGAGATTTGTAAAGGTCACCTTATGCCCCCCAGTAACTCACTGAGAGTTTAGCCTTTCAGTTTGCAGAGCTCAGGTTTTCTCCTTGCACAAGAGCTTTTCTGCTGCCCAGTGCCCCCCACTTTCCCACTTTTTACATGTAAGAACTATAGAGATTGTTTTTGTGCTCTTATTTTAGACACATTCACTGTCTTTTCTTTTTCTTCTGATTTCAGGTCATAACAGAATGCACACACAGTTCCATTATGGCTTGACTACATTCTTCAGGGCCCTATTTCAGATCACCCGTAGAATAATGGTTTGGGAGTTCTGTACTCAGCTGGCATGCCACCCTTCTGAGGTCTTCATACATGACCGTTTTATTCAGCCTTCATTACTACTGTATGCTGCTTCTCTACCCTAACTATGGGAGAGCTAGTGTTAATGAAGATCAGTGTTAATGAAGGCAGGGACTTCTCTTTTTACTTAGGGCTACCCCAGATTAGTATCATGGAAGTCAATGTGGCCCCTTGGAGCAGTTGGTCACATTGCATCCACAATGAGGAAGCAGAGAGAAGTGAATGCTGGTTCTCTGCTTGTGTGTGATGTAGGATCCCAGAGACAGGGAATGGAACCACTCACAGTTAACACAAGATGATCTACCAGAGATCTGTCTGCATTATAGATTCTTTAGAGTTGATGGTTAGTAGTCACCTTCATACATATTGTTACCATTCCGGTCTTTAGTGTATCTCACATAAACCTTCAAGCTCATTATGTATACCTCCCTGTTCTGATTTTTACTGCTTGTACAGGGTGCTATGTTACTCATTTCATAACTGATCTAATCCATTTTTAGATATTTGTATTTTTTACTTCTTTATTATGAATAATTTTATATCTCAGTGGTTATTTCTTTGGAATACGTTTGTCACAAGATCACCCAATAAAGGAGGGGACCCTTTTAGAATGTGCTGTAGATTGTCATTACATTTATCACAAGATCACTCAATAAAGGAAGGACCCTTTTAGAATGTACTGTAGATTGTCATGTTTTACTTCAGACAGTGCCCTGGCTTATGTGGTCACAAGTGATCTATGAAAGTACTCATTGGCCTGTGTGGTCACAAGTGATCTATGAAGGTACTCACTGGAAACCCGCACATACCTCTTTGGTTCTGTGAAACAAAAAAATCATTCTGCCACATAAAAATCTGTTCTTGTACATGATTTATAATGATTTAGGTTCACATCTTCGAGTTTATAAAAATATTGAATCTGGACTCTCTCCAATTTCTCTCTTAGTAGAAAGGCTCAAGTTCAGTAAGTAATTCTGTTAGCATTTTATTGAGTAGAGACATACATTTGGATTTCGAAAATTATGACAAGGAACAGACAAACAATTAATTAACTAATACATTAATAATATGTGTTGAAACCTGAAGTCCTGTAAGGATCTATCTAAGCCATTAAGTGACAGTATCAAAGACATGGCTGCTTTTGTCTCCATAGAGATGACTGTTGGCAGGGCGACAGGCTGTAAGCGCAGTAGGTTGTCAAGTAGGTCCTCCATTCTTTTCAGCTGCTGTTCATGGAATGGATATAAAAGCCCTTCGGTGTTGGTAAACAGCGGCTAGAGAATTGCTTAACTGTTCAGAGCGTGTACTTCTCCTACAGAGGACCTGAGTTTGGTTCCTAGCACCCATGTCAGATGGTTGACATCCACATGTAACTCTACCTTCTAGAAATCCAGAGCCCTTTTTCTACATTCTCCAGGCAGCTGCACTCCCATGCATATGCCCACACAAATACATACAAATACACATAATTTAAAGATATGTATTTTAGAAATGAGATAAACATCTCATGATCTTAGTTAGCATCTAAATCAAGAAATATATGGGCGACTGAGCCAAGAGGCCATGTCCTTGGGGCTGGTATCCCAAGGCCTTAGGTGGAACAAATACCCACCACATTTTTTCTTTTTGTCTAAATAAGTAGGTGCTAACCCTAATACAAAACTGTATATAATAAGAACAATTATGAAGTAATTTCTAGGATAGAGAAAGGGTAAAACATAAACAAAAATGAAACTACAACAACCAAGACCAATAGCAGAGAAGAAACACATACTAGATGTGAAAATATAGGTAAATGGCAAAATACAGAGATTACTCAAAAATAGTCTTATCCTGAAGATTATTAGTACCTAGTATGTTCTTAGCTAAGGTACGAGAGGATTGTAACTGTAACTATCTAGTCTTCAGCCGCATCAAAGTCCTGAGAAGGGAAATAATATCACCTGAGTAAAGAGGAAGTTCAAGCAAATAGCTTCCGAGAAATGTAATGACAGAGACAGATGGATGCCTGTAGTCATCCAATGTTTCTCTGCATTGCTAGGGCATTCAGTTATGGCTATAGGCCTAGAAATATCTGACAGATTATTTTTCAGAAGCAGAAATTTTTGAAAGACCATCTTACCCCTGTCTTGGCAAGGTTCAGCAATTGCTTTTCCTTTTGTCATCCAGATAGCATAGCAGTTCTTTGTCCAACAGGCCATTTTTAGCCAAGAAGAAGACAAACATCATAAGGAGTGTTTTTGATGCTCAACATCCTCTCGATGAAACTCTTGATTTCTGTTAGGAGCAGTATATCACCAGACATGGTTGTGTACACTTTTAATGCCAGCATTCCAGCAGGAGAATTGGTAGTCCAAGGTCTACCAGTTCTGTACATAGTGAGTTCAAGGCCAGTTTGGGCTGTGTAAGAACCTCGAAAACAACAAATAAATAAAATTTAACAGTATATTATTCAGACTAGAGGGGTGGCATACTTCATGCTCTGACCTTTGACTACTGCTTTTATACTGAGTGTACTCTAAGCACAACCACACATCACATATCTGCTTGTTTTTTTAATACTCTATTTATCACCAAAAGCTCTGGTAACTTTAAATGGTTGGCAAGTTGTATAGCAAGCACAGTAGAAAATCGTTATTCTGTTGTCTAGTAAAATCCATGAATTACATCTAAAATGTTACTACTGGTTTTTATGTGGTCTTTAAAAATAAGGAACATGAAGGTTTACAGTTGTGGCAAATTTATTAAGTGGGTGCATCTGTAGGAGAAGTCATTTTTCTTTCAACTCAGTGCTATTTCTTAAAGAGCATATTGACTCTTTAGTGATTGAGAAACATGACTCATCTTGGGAGCTTGTTTCCTCTGGTGTTATTCTGCCCATAGCCTAGAGGGATAAAGAGATGGGAAGATTATAGGTATAAGACAGAGCTTGCAGGATAGTTCAGCAGGTAAGTGCACATGTCAGCAAATCTGAACACCTAGTGTGAGCTCCAGGACCCACATAGTAGAAAGTGAGAACTGACCTCCAAAGTCATCCTCTGACCTCCACTGTCGCATGCATGTGCATATATAAGAAATGCATGAAAAAACAATAAAGTCCTGAGGTAAACTAACTTCATATAATTTATGTCTACATGTAAATGCATTTGCTAGATACTTAGAAATATCTGTACATGGGTGCCCATGTACAGGTGTATGTGTGCATTTGTAGGCAGAGAACAACCGCATCTATCATTCCTTAGATGCCATCCATCTTATTTTTTGAGCCAGGGTCTCTCATTGGTCCAGAGTTTTCTTTTTTTTCTTTTTTTTTTTTCCTTCTTTATTTTGTATTTATCAAGAAAAACGGTAAAATGAATTTAAAATGCTGATAAGTTAACAATAACTATGAAGAAGATAAAAATCATAAGTATGACTTATCAAGGGTGATAATGCAAATAAGATTACTACACATATATTTACTTTGTGTTCATCTTTCCCTCTGAATCTTTTTTTCCATCCCTGTATATCCTTATTCAAGGTCCCTTCCCCCTCCCACCACATCTGGTCATTTTTCTTCTCTGCAACTCCCCATCCCCTCCCTGGGCAGGGAGCAGACAGTCCCATGGTCCCACTGACCCAATAATGCTTAGATCAGTCTCCACTCCTGGCCAAATCCAGTTTTGTCCCCCCTCCCTCAAGAGTGAGTCAGGTGTTCCTATAGTTGGAGTGGGATCCGACCCAGAGTTTTCTGATTCATCTACACTGCCTTCTCCTATCTCCACCTTTCTAGAAGTAAGGTAACAAGGTTATACCACCATACCTGCTCTTTTGATGTGTGTGTGTGTGTGTGTGTGTGTGTGTGTGTGTGTTGTAGGAGGAGAAGGGAACACATACAAGGAGATGGAAACAGGAAATAATTCTTGGCTAAACCCACTACAAACAAATGTGCCCAGTTCAGGCTGCAGAATTCAGGTGGGTCAACTGGACAGACCACTGCTGTCCTTCCCTTAGCTCTCATCTGGCTGTCTTCAGGTGCACAACCTCTTAACTTCCACCCTTCCATGTCCCCACACCACCCTCATGATCTCTACCATCAAAGGTGATTATATCTGTTTTTCTTTGAGGACTTATTATGCCAAGATGACATTAGGATGGTAAATATAGCTAAAATCAGATGCCTTTTAAAACAAAATGACAAGCTCTTTCACGTTTTATTTGGAAGCGAGGCTCACTAAGCCTAGATTATATTTTGTCAATCCCTGCAAGCCTGCCTCCTTAGGCTGTTCTGCGCGCTGCTTTTAGTGTTCCTATAATCCATGAACTTTTCTAAGACTTAAGCGGGTGATTTAGTAGAGACCAGTCTTACTGATTGTGACGATGTCACGAGATGAACGTGGAGGATGCTTCTTCTGGTACCCTACTCTTGATTGTCATCATTGATGTATCTTCCCTGCCACCTAAGGCTCAACGACATCCCCACATCCATTCTTCCCAAAGGCTTCTCTTTCATTTCTATATAACATTTTATTAATTCTTTGAGAATTCCAGACATGCAGAGAATTCATTTTGATCACATGTATCCTTTAAGGACTCATAGTCCCACCCTTACCTCTGCTCACCTCCAAACCTCTTCATTTATTTATTTATTCATGTAGGGAAACCGAGAAAGCTGCTTGGAGCTATGTTATTACGTGTGTCATGGGCTATCCTATAATGTGTGGTCACCCTTCTGGGTTGACCTTTAAAACTGACTGTCCATTCTTCAGTAATATCAGTTTCCAATAGTTTCTTAGAGGTAAGATCTCCTGTGGTCCAGTATTGAATATTTAATAAAGTTTGCCTGAAAATCAGAGGACAGAGACACCCATAGATTTAGCCTTGAAGGTCAGGAGTGCTGACTCATGCCTTTAATCTCAGTACTCGGGAGGAAGTACTACTGTGGATCTCTGTGAGTTCAAGGCCCAACAGAGGCAGGTGGTCATGGCATACACCTTTAATCCTAGCACGAGGAAAGTTGAATAAGCAAGTGAGATAGTTGGACAGAGACAGAAGAGGCAGGACTTCAGCTTTTCTCCTGAGACTCCCCACCCTTTTGTCTAGGGAATCATTCAGTCTGAGAATTCATGAGGAATGCCTATGGCTTGTTCCTCTGTCTCTCTGATCTTTCAGTTTTCCCTCAATATCTGGCTTCTGGTTTTTATTACAAAACCAAGTAGAATTGATGCAATACCCCTGGGCTCCTGAACCTCCATGTTAGCATGCTGATTGGATTGCTCTTCTGCAAAGAACCACAGTTGCTGTGAATTCATGAGTGTAACTGTCCTGCCCTCTTACTCCAATTCTCCTCAGTCTGTGCTTCCTACAGTTTTTCCAGCCCGTTCGTAAGGATTACCTATGAATCCTCCTGGGCTTTGGAGTATTTTTAGGATTGCTGATCCTGTCATGACACAATTGGTTTGGACCTGTGTGTTGAGTTCTAGAACCTGCTTGCTCAAGGGGATCAGATTAAGACTGTGATGTATGTCTTCATCATACCACATCTCTTTTTCTGGGAGCTGTTTGTAGTCATCTTAGTGTACCTTGCTACTTTAGAAAGACACTTGGAGAACTTCTTGTGATTAAAAGAAGACATGGAGGTAGCAAGGTTGCTCAGTGAGTCAAGACTCCTGCTGCCAAGGTTAAGGACTTTCTCTATATCTATGGCATCCATATGGTAGAGTGAGTCAATTTCTGTAAGTTTTCCTCTTACTTTCACGTGATTACAATTTTTTTAAATATGTGGTTGGAGGGAAGACTATGTACATTTCATCTCATTTCCAACCACAGATGGATAGGAGGACCATGAACCTGGAGCTAGAGGACTGTGTTGTGGACCAAAGTGACTGTTTCCAGTGAGCTTCATTGTTATGTTTTCACATGTCCATATCACTGTGCTTGGTCCATAGTCATTCCAACTACCCTCTCTTGGCTGTCTTTCCCAATGGTGCTAATCTTCTCCCAATAGTCAGTCAGTCTCTCTCTCTCTCTCTCTCTCTCTCTCTCTCTCTCTCTCTCTCTCTCTCTCTCTCTCTCCCTCTCTGTCTTCTCCTTTCCCAAACTCCTTCTTTCCTTCCCTCCCTCCCTCCTTCCTTCTCTCTCTTGTTTCTCAGTACAGTTTCAGATCTTGCCTTACACAGCAGAGGAAACATGCAGTATTATTTCCCGCCTCCTCTCCCTTTGTTTGCCTCCCCTTCCTTTAGATTTCGTCCTCCACAGTCCTTTTCTGCTTTTAGACTGACGTCTTCTAAGCCTCTTTTCTTCCTTGAGACTAGATGGGATCAAAGGACATTCTCTGACTGCATGTTTTGGAATTTAAAGGGGGGTGTAGTTCACTTGGTAGAGTACTTCCCTAATACAGTAGAGAAGTCCTGAGTTTAATACCCAGAATAGCTTAAACCTGATATGGCCTTGCAATCTAATATTTCTAGCACTTGGAAAGTAGAAGCAGGAAGACCCCAAGTTAAAAGTCATTAGGAGCTGGAGACCAGCCTGGGACTTTTTCTAGGGGGCGGGAACCAACTATATTTGGTCATCTGTTGTGGTGTCCATACTTTCTACGTGTCCAACTTGTATCTTGCCTATTTATTAGGTTGTTCTCTTTTTTTGTTGTTGTTGTTAACTAAGATGTTAAATTTAAAGCCAGGATCAGTTTGAAGCTATCTAAAAGTTTACTTTCTGCCCTGCCCCTCCCCCCAACAAGAAACAAAAATGTGAATCCTATCTTTTTTCTTTGGTCCATAAAAGTGAAAAGAGCGTCTGCTTCCATCTTAGTGATAGAACCTTTGTGTATTTAATAGAGGCAGTGATTTGTCCTCAAGCTGAATTTAGATTTGAAAAGATGAGACTATTAAAGCCTGACAGCCAGCCCACAAACCAATTAAGTATTTCTGAGCTGTCAGAACATGGGGCAGAGCTCTTCTCTGTTCTCCACTGACAACCCTCACATAAAGAGAAAATTAGATCTCCTAAACACATTCTCAGTAAAGATGGGAGTGAGCATAGGTGGGTTTCAGCTATACCAGGATGTAAGCCAGGGATTCAAGGCATCACAGAGCAGGGTGAGGAAGAGAAATGCCCCATAGAACTGCTGCTAACATGTGAAATGTTCCAGCCGGTCCTGTGAAGTCATAGGTAATGTGAGTGGATGTGACTAGGGTAACTTAGATCTGAGTTTCTCATTTTGTTTAGATCTGAATCAGTTCCTGAACTGGCTACTCATGCCTTGGACACCGTAGGTCTAGAAATAGATATTATGGAGTGTATTCCCATATATCAACAAACTGCCAGAAAGAAGTCTGAGTAGAGAGCTCATGAAATAAAGCCTAACAAAGAAGAAAACCTGAGTACAAATCCCCCAAACATATAGAATGGCTGGGAACAGTAGAATGTATCTGTAACCCTACTCCTGTAGTAAAATGGGAGGTAGAGCCAGGCAAAACCCAGAAGCTCATGGACAAACTAGCCTAGTGTGCATAGTATTATAAGCTCAGACTTGTATTTGAGTAGTATGAAATTTTTGCCTTTTGGAGTCTGGACCATGATGCTTAATGTAATAATACAATGGAATTTTTATTTAAATAAGGACTTCTTGTGCATTTTGAGGCTACACCTAGGTGTTTCATTCACTTGTCTCCTACTAAGTTGGGAGGACAAAAAAAAAAAAAAATACTGTCCTGGTTAGTTTGTTGCTTTTGTTGTTGTCATTTATCTGACACAAATAACATATCCTAGGAAGAGACAGCCTGTTGAGGAATTCAGATTGGCCTGTGGACTTGTCTGTGAAAGATTGTCTGGATTGATGACTGATCTGGGAGGATCCAACCCATTGTGAGCAGCACCATCCCTAGGCAGGCAAACCTGAGCTATATAAGAAAACTAGCTGCCTAAATTCCAGACCTGACTTCCCTCAATGATGGCTTGTGACCTAGAAGTGTGAACCAAATAAGCCCTTTTTCTCCTCATTAGTTGCATTTGGTCTGTGTTTTGTCACAATAGAAAAGTAACTGTAACAAATGTCTTTGGGTCCAGAAGGAGAGTTCCACCGCCTTGACAGTGAACTTGATTCTAACAGCTTTGAGCTTTGTATCACAGCAAGGATTCCTTTGAGAAAACAGCCTGGAATTGGCACACTTTTCCACATACCCAGAAAATTCTTAATATATAGGAACTGATGAGCCTGCCATAGCTCACCTGTGGTAGATACTGTCATTGTTGGGACAGCTAGTTAGTCCTGGTGACATGAGTCAGCCTCAGGGCCTGCCTGTTTTTCCTGTCACACATTCTTGGAAAAAAGAGTTGTGGGTAGTGTCACAGCAGTGGCCTCAAATTGCAAAAAACTTTTCTCCAAGCCTCATAAGCCAGGGCATGGCACAGAATTTCTCAGCCCTGCTTATCCACCCAGATACAGGAGAATGGCAGGGCTATGGATGCCGAGTACAGCCACCCTGCAGCGGGGCCACTGCTGTCAGAAAGGACTCCCACTGACTTCATTAGCTGCATTTTAGCACTGGAACCCACACCTCTGGCATGGTAGGAGCAGTGGTTCAGATAATGATGGCCCTCCAGTTGTTATTGACCGACCCCATTTTCTTTGTAATCAGGAGGTTGCTTCCTAGTCCTGTCTCTTGTTAAAATGATAAGTTCAGAGCTTTCTTTTAACACAGCCCCTAAGCTCTCTCTCAAGGACATCATGAACTTTTTCTTCATTTTTCATGGTGTCCGTGTGTGCATTGTGTGTTGGTGTCTGTGGAGGCAAGAAATAGAGTTCCTGGAGTTGGAATTATAGGTGCTTGTGAGCCACTTGACAGAGGTCAATGCTAGATATCTTTGTCAATTGCTTCTTAATAGCAATTTTAATTCACTTCAAAATATTTTATTCCTAATTGTGTACATGTTTGTGTGTGAATATGTGCAAGTATCAGTGGGGTTATGAGCTCAGATGTGTCCGATTCCTTAAAGCTAGAGTTACTGTCATTTGTGGGCCATCAAACATGGAAGCCGAAAACCAAACGTGGGTCCTCTGTAGGAGTGTGTGTGCTCTCAACTCCTGAGACATCTTTCTGTGAGATAGGATCTCTCATTGATCCTGAAGGTCAATGACGTGCCTGGCTAGTCAGAGAGACCTAGTGATCCTAATGTCACTGTCTCCTCGGTGCTAGAATTACATATGAAAGCCACCATATGCAGTTTTTTATGTGGTTTTTAGGGATCCAAACTTATATCCTCATGCTTTTTTTTGGCAGTCACTTCATTGAGTGAGCCATCTTCTCAACACTCTACCCTCACATTTTGAATGGACACAAATATATTTTAATTTCTATAGAGTATTATATACTAATGAAAACAAGCCAATAAGGAATAGTAGCTAAATTGTCTTTTACAAGCTACTGTTTGGTCCTCTGAAAACTTTTCTGTGGAGTGACCATGCCTAACTAGACCCAAAGCTGGTATAATTATTAATACTAGGCCCACAGGCTATGGTGTGAGCATACACAGGCATTTTTTTTCTTTATTTATTTTGTATTTATCAAGAAAAACAGTAAATTGAATTTAAAATGCTGATAAGTTAACAATAACTATAAAGAAAATAAAAATCATAAACATGACTTATCAAGGGTGATAATGCAAATAATTTGCTACACATAAAATTACTTTGTGTTCAGCTTTCCCTCTGAATTTTTTTTTTTTCTATTCCTGTATATCCTTATTCAAGGTCCCTTCCCCCTCCTGCCACATCAGATCATTTTTTCTTCTCCACAACTCCCCATCCCCTCCCTGGGCAGGCAGCAGACAGTCCCATGGTCCCACTGATCCAATAATGCTTAGTTCAGTCTCCAATCCTGGCAAATCCAGTTTTATCCTCCCTCCCTCAAGAGTGAGTCAGGTGTTCCTCTAGGTGGAATGGGATCCAAAGGGTCAGTCCAGGGTGTTTCTGATCCCAAGCTGTTCAGTGGTTGTGGTTTGCAGCTTGGGCATGCTTTGCTTTTTTCTTGTTTGTTTGTTTAGAGACCACTAATGAGTGAGTACATCCCCTGCTTATCTTTCTGAGTTTGTGATACCTCACTCAGGAGGATATTCTCCAAATCCATCCATTTGCCTGCAAATTTTAGGATATCATTTTTTCTCATTGCTGAGTAGTACTCCATTGTGTAGATGTACCACAGTTTGTTAATCCATTCTTCAGTTGAGGGACATCTAGGTTGTTTCCAGGTTCTTGCTATTACAAATAATGCTGCTATGAACGTAGTTGTGCTAATACCTTTGGAGTGTGAATGTGCATCTTTAGGGTATACACCCAGAAGTGGTATTGCTTGGTTCTTGGGGAGATTGATTCTCAATTTTCTGAAAAACCGCCGTATTGCATTCCAAAGTGGCTGAACAAGCTTACACTCGCACCAACAATGGAGTAATATTCCCCTTGATCCACATCCTCTCCAACATAGGTTGTCATCTGTGCCTTTTATCTTATACACAGGCATTTTTGCGTATGCTTTTTACTAGACCATATACATATGTACAAGGATTACATGTTTGAAGAAACCAGCTTTTTCCACACTTAGCTTCTGTTACTAATGGCTACTTCTGTCTAGCCCAAAATATTACTAAGTTTTACATTTATCACTTTTGCTGCTTCGGTTAAAAAATTGTTGATATTATTAAACTTTATTACATTTCATTTACATATTTTTACATGCCCCTGTATGGGCATGAGTGCCTTGGCACACATATAGAGATCTGAGAACAACTTTCAAGAGTCCGTTCTTTCTTCCCACCATGCCAGTCCCAACGATTAAACCCAGTGGCTGGGCTTACATAGCACATTTCCTTACCCAGTGAGCTATCTCCCCAGTTCAACCTGACTATTAATTTTAAGAAATGTTCTTAACAGAATCTCATAGTCCAGGCTGTCTTTGAATTTCTGTTTGTTTTGCTTCTACTCCACCAATGCTGGGCTTATAAATTCATCCCACCATGCTCACCTCTTCTCTTTGTTTTCTTAATACTGAAGTCATTTTCTGCAGTTCCCATTGCCCCTTAGGTCACTATTCTAAATTCCCAAATGTCCCTGGTCCATTCTAAATCTTACTTCTAAAACTGTACTCATTGCACTTTGTCGTCTATTGGCTCTGATCATTCTCTTACGTTTCTGTTAGTCCACATCAGATTTTGGCAAAAGGCTCTTGAGATAGTCTTTGGCTAAACTGGAGGAGTGTAGCCAGAAGTTTCTGGCCCAACCTAGCCTTGAGGTCCAGACCTGCCTACAGCTTTTTAGTTCCAAATAATTCCACAAAGGCTTATGTTAATTACAAACTATTGGGCTTATGGCTAAGATTCATTAACAACTAGTTCTTACAACTTAAGCAACCTATTCTTATTAATCTATGAATTTCCACATTGCTTTACCTGTGAGGTCAACCTATTTTTATTAGTCTATGATTTGCCACATTGCTCTGTGGCTTTACCTGTGGTCCATTACATCTTGCCTTCTGAGTCTCTGGACTCCGCCCTTCTCCATCTTTATCTATGCTTGGATTTCCTGCCTGCCTCTAAGCTGCCCTGCCATACGCCAGAAGAGTTCCTTGATTAAGCATTGGTAATAAAGCAGACTCACAGCATACCAAAAAAAAAATCCCACATCAGAGGAAGAAAAGGACTGTGTGTAGTGGGAAATTTTTAATTGAAAAGTGAATAATGGCATAAAGTAGAGCAACATAGGAAGTATTGTGAGATTGTATGTAGAAAGAACAACTTTACTAAAAGTGGTTAAACCAAACCAGACCTCCATGAATACTGTCATGGTACTTTTCCTCTGATGGTGATAAGCCATAACTACAAAAGCAATTTAAGGAAGAAGGATAGAAGTTAGATTTATGCTGGCTTACATTTACATGTGTACAGTGGGGAAGAAGCCTGAAGACGCTCATCTCATTCCAGCTAGAGTCAAGAAACAGAATAGTGAGTGCTTGTGCTCAACTTGCTTTCTTTCTTGAATAGAGTCCAGAATACCCACCTAGGGAATGCTTTCACCCACAGTGGGCAGGTTTCATTTCTCAGTTAACTGAATACTCCCTAAAAGAAGGAACTTATAAGATGTTTTTGTTTTGTTTGTTTGTTTTGTCAAACCTAATACAGTGGACTTCCTTTTTCTGTCAGGTTTTCTCCACATAGTATCTCTCACGCTGTCCTCTGTGTCTAACCTTCCATACCCAAGCAAGAAGTCAGTGTTGTTTCTGCAGCCAGCAACTTGCTTCATGTGACTAAGCCAGTGGAAGGAGACCCAGTATATATGTGGCAGGTCCCCAAGTAATATTACTGGGGTACTGTCTCTCGCTGACCTGTTTGATTTTAATGTTTTGTTTTATAAGACACGGTCTCTCTGTGTAACAGCCCTGGATGTCTTGGAATTCGCTTTGTAGACCAACTGGACTCAAATCAGAAATCTGCCTTCCTCTTCCTCTCAAGTGCTGGGATTAAAGGCATGTACTGGGGGCTGGAGAGATGGCTCAGAGGTTAAGACCGCTGACTGCTCTTCCAGAGGTCCTGAGTTCAATTCCCAGCAACCACATGGTGGCTCACAACCATCTATAATGAGATCTGGCATCCTCTTCTGTTCACTGTATATATAATAAATAATTTTTAAAAAAAGGCATGTGCCACCTCTGCCCAGCTCTCTGACTTGTTTGAAATTGAAAGTTTACTTTCACAACAGTTGGTACTTAGGCAAGGCTTTTATTTTTATTTTTATTTTCAAAATAAAAACAAAACAAAAAGTTCAAACCACAATAAAAAACCTTTTTTTTTCTTGACAGAAATGGAGACTTCTTCTGTGTATATGTGTGTGTATGTATGTATGTCTACAAGAACATTTGTCTATTTCTTTCATATGTTTCTTGTCACTACATGGCAAGGTCTTAACCTATGGAAGCACATTTTGGAATTTTAATGAATTCATCATGAGCTGTGAAATATATTTGGCAGGAATATTGTGCAAGAGATAACAACTGATACCATGAGTACTTCCTGGGTGACCAGCACAGCATTTTAACACTGTTTTTGTTTCTGTTCTGTTGCTGTGATCAAAATCCTCAAGCCAAAAGCATGTTAGAAGAGGGAAGAGTTTATTATACTTACAGATCCATGTCATGATCTGTCATATAGGGATGGCAAGTCAGAAAATTGAAGGTAAGCTCTCTACTCTAGTGTTTTTATACAGCTTTATCAATGACCAGGGGAATCACTTCACAGCCAGGAAGTACAGCAGGAACCATGGAGGATTCTGGTTTCTGGTTCATTTGCCAGCTTATGATTAGTGATCTTTCTCAAATAGTTCTAAACCACCTGCCTAGAGAATGAATGGTGCCACCCACAGTGGGCCATGTCCTTCTACATCAGTTACCAATCAAGACACCATCACACACAGACATGCCCATCTGATCTAGACAGTTCCTCAATTGAATCCTCTCTGATGACTCTAGGCTCGGTCAAGTTGACAGTTAAAGCTAACTAGGGCAGACATTTTGAATATCAGCTCAAGAAATTTGAAGAATTTATTATTACTTAGTTTCCTGAGAATTTGGAAAAACAAAGGCAGAGAAGTGAGATCCGAGGATCAAGCCCAGGGCCTCATAATGTTTAGACTAAAGAAGAGGATATGGGAAAAAGAAGGCAAAATGTTACTTCCTGAAGTTTAGCAATGATAGTGGTAGACTGAGAGCCGCCAAGAAGTCCTTGTAGAAGTAACAACTTTAGAACAGTAAGTGGGTGGGTAGAGAGTTGACCTCTTCTTTAGGACCTGAGTTCAGTTCACAGCACCCGAGTAACTCACAACTGCACTGCGTGTAATTCTAGCTCCTAGGAATCTCCTGTTGTCTTTAAGCACTGCATCAGATGCACATAGTTAAAAACAAAAAACATGTGGCACAGCAAAAAAGGGGTACCACGCTGTCATTGAATGTTGACTGAATGATGATTGAGAAAGGGATTCATAAAGCCCCCACACCTCCCTTCTGTGTATAAAGTACTAGAGTCCAGAGTTCCTCTGTAGCACTGTGAATATTGACTACAGGAATTAAGGAAGAGAGATTCTGTTGATGGGAGGACTTCTCTCTTCAGGGAGGTAGAACATCTTTAAATGTCAGAAGGATGCATACAGCTCTCCCACAAAAGTGTTGAGAGGCGAGACAAAGCCCCCACTCTCATTAAAACATTGTTCTGCTGCTTTAGGCACCGAACATTTTATGTGTAGATATGCTATGTTTACGGAGCCTATGTCGGTGCTGCTGGGATTGGAGTGGGTGTTTTATACACCATGTCTTCTCTAGCAAGATGGAAAGGGCTTATAAAAGCAGTTTCCAAGGACTCAACAGATGTTTTAAAAATTTATAAAACAATTGTCCACTTAGGGTTTCATTTGAGTTTTACAAAACATTTCTGCTTGAATCTTGCCATCTCAGCGAAAGATTCTGGGATCAAAATGAATAAAGCCTGGAAGAATATAATAAAGTTTTAAGTCTAAATGAAGCGTCAAGTTGCCAATGAGAGGGTGTGAGGGCCTAAATGTGATGTCTTCCTGCTGTCTCCTGAATGGAAAGAAGAAAGGTTTAATCTTTTAAGATCTCTGTCTTTTGAATAGGCAGAGGGATTTGTAAAGCTGAGAAGTATGTCCACAAACGATAATGATCCCGTGTGATCAACTCTTGTTTTAATGGAAAGGAGATAGATAAAGAGGCAGAAACACAAGCATCACAGCATCCAACCCCTTCTCCTTAATGAGAAGTTTTTCAACCCCTTGAAATTGCTGAGGGTTAAAAATAAATAAATATTTGAACTCAGATATACTGTCAAGAGATGGGAAGTGTGAGATCAGGCAGACCTGTGGCCACTAAAAAGCTCATGTTAAGTCTTCTCTTTTGTTTACTCTGGCGAAGGTTTTAATCAGAACAAAGTAGGGCATCTGTCTGGGTATGTTTGCACATGTTAAGGCTTGTGGTCAAAATTGGGTGTGTTTCTCTATGAGTGTCTTCTTTTTTACAACAGGACTTCTTACCGAAGCTGAGACTCACCAGTTTCAGCTGGTCTGGCTAGCTATCAAGCTCCAGAATCTACCTTTCCCTGCCACCCAGTGCTGGGATGTCAGAGGCACCACATACCTTTTCATGTGGATGTTGGAATCCAAACTCAGGTCTTTATGCTTGCACAGAATAACACTTTCCCAGCTGAGCCGCCTCCATGTACACAGTGTATATCTATGTTCATATTTATTCCTTTTAGTTCTTTTCAAACTCCAGGCTTCCAACACATTAGGAGAAAATGCACAAAATTAATTTCAAGGAAGCTTTGGAGCATAGTCTACAGCTGGCCTTGACATGTTATAATGAGATGCCTTTAAGGAACAGTTTTTTCAGACTGAGAAGAGAGTTTTTGAGCACTGCCCTTGTAAAGCTCATGTCTGACAGGGAAAAATGGTGAAAAGAATAAATAAGTGAATTAATGATTTTTTAAAAATCAGATCTTAGTCAATCCATTGACCAAATTATCTGAAACTGGCTCATTATGACTTGCTTAGCCTTGCTTTTTTCTCTATTCTGAAGCACTTTGATCACATTTTAATTATGCAACCTTTATGTGGGGAGCATTATCTGTTTTTTTTTTTTTTTCCTCTTACTGTCTACATGTAATCAAGCAGGAACTTTGTCCCTAGGTGCTTTTGTTCAGTTTATTCAAATCATCCATTAAATTGTACCCAGGAATCTATAAAAAAAAATAGTGTCTGTCTCTCTCCTTCTGTGTGTGTGTGTGTGTGTGTGTGTGTGTGTGTGATGAACATGTGATAAACATTGATACATACTATAGAGGACGGAAGTCACCCATGGCTGTCATTCCTCAGGCACTGTCCACTCAGTTTTGAGGCAGGTCCTCTTACTTCACTGGAACTCAGTAAATAGACTAGATTGGCAGATCCCCAGGGATCCTCCAGTCTCTGTACCCTCTGTCCCAGCAGAGTGTTGGCAGGCATGCATCGCCACCACACCTGACTTTTTATATATGCAAGTCCTTGTGCTTGTACAGCAAACACTGTACCTTCTTTACCACCTTCCCTGCCCCAAAAGAGCATTCTCCATTGGACACCGGGACCAGCCTTGTGTATTTACAGCCCTACCCAAGACTGGGGACACCTGTTTTTTAAAAGACCCGAGAGGACTGGCTCAAAGGGTTAAAAGTACTTGCTGTGCAAACCTGAAGAATTGTTTAGTTACTGAAACCCACGTATTTGGAAAGAGTTGTTCTCTTATGTCCATATTCATGCTGTGGCATGTTCTTTACATACATGAATACACAATAAAAAATAAAATAAAAGGGGGGCTGGAGAGATGGCTCAGCGGTTAAGAGCACCATCTGCTCTTCCAGAGGACCCGGGTTCAATTCCCAGCACCCACATGGCAGCTAACAACTGTCTGTAGTTCCAGTTCCAGGCAAACACCAAGGCAAATAAATAAATAAAAGTTTAAAAAAAATAAAATAAAAAATAAAAAAATAAAAATAAATAAAAAATGTTAGTTATATAGCCTTCATTGTCAACCTGATACAACCTAGAGTCATCTAAGGGCTAAGCCTTCATGTAGCATTAGCCTAGAACATATTGCCCTATAGCCATGTCTTTAAATAGTTATCTCCATTTTAAACTGCTGAAGGAGGGCCCAGCCCACTGTGCAGCACCATTCTCTGGGCAGATGATACAGAATAAAAATGCTAGCTGAGCAAGAGCCCATGAAAGCCAACAGGCAGCTTGCCTCCCTAGACTCCTGGGATTGCTTAAAGTTTTTGATTGAGTTCTGTCCTGAAAGAATGACCCCAATAAACTCTCTCCTGCCCTAAGTTATTTTTTTCAGTCAGAATATTTTTACACAGAAAAGAAACCAGAAAATATGCAAAACATCCACTGTACTGTCTTGTGGAATATATGCTAAACCAAGGTTTTTACTAATACTTGTACAATCTAAATTTTCAAGCCTATGGACATAGCTCATAAACACAAGGAGAATCATAAATAGATGGGCACCATGCAGGGTAGGTCCTGATACTGGAACGGCAATGGGTGGTTATATGTAGACAGAGTATCTCGTCTCCAAGCAAGACATAAATTGTAGGTCCTAGTCGAACCCACACATCTAAGGAGTCTGAGAGGTTATACTTTAAAGTTACAGGAAGTTTAGGCACCTGTAGTGCCAGGAGCAATTTTGTGGGTGTTCTCAATAGTTTGTGCCCATGGAAGATAATTCTGTGGCAGATGTTGCTGATTGTTGGTTCCACACATCTGAAGAACTCCAGTACTTTGCTCTTCATCCTCTGGCTTATTTATTTATTTTGCATGAATCACCTTCCTTTAGTTTGATCCCAAACCCAGGTTCTGTACAGAAGCTTCCAGCAACAGCCGTCTGGTTTAAGCCAGTTGGAGCCCCCTTTGAAGCCAAAGTTTGAGTTACATCTGTCAAGTAGAAGGTACTTCTGGGGGAAAAGTGGGACACCATCTTAGTAATCCTGAGGTGACAGGAACAGCAGATGTCTATAGGTATAAGAGAGCTGCACTGTGACAGCGTGATTCCATGGTGTAGTCAGACTGAGTGAAGCAAGTGGAAGGGCACAGTTAGTATTGGCACTAATACGCTTTGGGTGTCTGTTCTGTGTCAGTTTACAACCTATGCCCCGATTCTATCCTGACATCACTATGAGGTGGAACTGGAAGATTGAGAGGTTGTTGATGGAGGCGGCAGCAAATGTGGAGTCAGAATGATGAGCTTTGGGGGATTTGTGTAATCGCGTCTCACAGGAGACCCTGCTGGGAGGCGTCAGTTTGTGGACAAGGTAAAAGGGATGGGGGATACAGTGTTGTGTGCTGAAAAGGAGACTTTCCTGTTTGATCTAGAAGTGAAGAATCCGCTGCTAGGAAAGCCAGCTATCTGAGCTTCTTAAACCACGCATTTTGTTTTTCAGTGAGGAAAAATACTTTACAAATAGTTAAATGTGAATTCTGTACATGATGTGTATCTGTGCCACATTGATTTCACTAAGCTACAATATAGCATAGCTATGCTTGCTGGACTTCTCAGTCCAGATGGCAGCATCTTCTGCAGAAGAATCTATCTGGGGAAAGTAAATGTATCCTGCTGATGGAGTTACAATGGCCCATCTTCCTGATTCAGAGGAGGTAGTTCTAGAGAAGAGATACAAAATCTAGTACTTAGTCACAGTGTCTAGCTCAAAACCTAGGTGAATGTGTGTAACGAGTAAGAAAGCCCAGCAGTTATGGCACACCCATGGGTGAGTCTCATTTCCTACCTTTCCAGACAGAAGATGGGCCATTTATCAATGCTTTGATTTAGTTAGAAACCAAGGAGAAAGGCCACTGCTCAGCTAAGACCTGTTACCAGTGGTCTCTTGTCAGGACAAAATGTTTTCAGATAATTGGAGTCTTGTTGAAAGACTTGAAGAAGTACACACACTGCAAAATAACACTGGATTTTATTTTTTAAAAAGAAAGAAAAAGGGCAGAGTAGATAATAAGCTGCAATGGAGGCCATGAGGGAGATTTCCCCAAGAACATCTGGTTGCTTCTAGGGTTTCTTTTCATGGTCCTCAGAGAAGGGGAATTGGTAGCTAGGAGTGAGTTGTGGGTGGTTTGTTATTTGATTGAGAGGCTGGTCATATGTAAACCTTCCTTTGATACATATGTCCTTTTCCATGGCACATCAGATTTTAATCACATGTGTGCTTGCTCTGGTTTCATTTCTGTTGCTAAAGTATCCTGACCAAAAGCAACCTTGAGGAGGCTTTCAGGTCTAGTTTATTGTATACCATTGCGGGGATATTGAGGTAGGGACTCAAGCAGCTAGTCTCACCATGTCATGTCCGTAGTCAAGGGCAGGGAGAAATAAATACACCTATGTTGCCTACCTGCTGTTTATGCTCAGCTAGCTTTTATCATTTTTATATAGTCCAGAGCTCAGCCTAGGGAATGGTGGTGCCCACAATGGGCTGAGTCTTTTTAAATCAAGTAATAGTCTTAACAGCCAAGGCAATTCCTCATAAACCTGCCCACAAACCCTAACCCTAACCCTAACCTGATTCAGACAGTTCTTTGATTGAGACTGTTTTCTCTCAAACTGTTCTAAGTACTGGCAGGTTGACATTTTAAATAACTTTCACGATACTTAAGCAATGAGGCATAAGGTGGTAAGTAGGGATTTTCCCCTGAAAGTTTATTTTGAGGACACTGGCTGCCTTACTATGCATGCACCCAGGACCAGTCTAGACCAAATTGTCCTAATGTCTTCAGTTGCAGGAAATGGTTTTGGATGTGTTTAGCTGCAAAGAGAAAGTTACTAATCATTGGTAAGGAGCTGTTTGGAGGTGTCATGCAGCTGAATGCACATGGGGACCCTGGTGGCTAAGTACATTGTTGGGAAAGGGGTGAGTATGTAGTTCAAACTGAGTGGTGACCTATGTTGCTAAGCTCTTGAATATCAAGAGAGTCTACCACATAGCCAGTCTATGAAGTTCAGGGTGTGGTGACCCATACCTTTAATTCTAGCTTTAGGAATATGGAAAGAAGAAGGTAAGGTAGCTGGGCAGAGGGAGAGTAGAGGGTTTTCTAACTTTCTCAGACACTTCCTTGGTAGGCTAAGGAGAGATGAGTTGGAATTGGAGAATTTCCTGTGCAAGAATTAGCAAGAGTGTATGCAAACACTATGGCCATTGGGCAGTCCTCCTCAGGAACCATGTGTGATGTAGCTTTGGAATGGAGTCTAGTTGTGCTACATATGGTTGTGTTTACTTTAAGATATTGAAAGTCTTGGTTTTTATGTATCTTACAGATCCATAGTGTAGAAATATTTCAGTCAAATTAACGTAGCAGATCAACATCTCCCAAAAGTAGCACAGAAAATACTTATGTATTTATTTTAAAAAAGTGCACTGTCTCCAAGTATCTTTGCTACTTTGTTTCTGTGTATGAATTTATAAGCTCCCAGTGGGGTTAGAATATGCTTGATACTCTACATGGGACCTTTTTAAGGTCCCTGGAGATGCTGTGTTAAGTCTTTCTAAGGACAAGTCAAGCTGTTAACAGAATCAGATGGCCAGTAGAAACCTATACTATGTGTTTCTTCCCCTCCCCCTTTTTCTCCTGTTTCCTCCTCCTCCTCTTCTTCGTTTTCATCCCTTCCTTTCTCTTTGCCCACTCTTTAGGTTTTTTGCACTGAGATAAACCTCTCCACCAATGCACTAATCCAAATCAGACCAAATTAGAAAAAGTTCGAATTTAATGGGTACAAAGCAAAGCAATCCTGGGTGACCCCTGGAAAGGTGTGTGTGTGGGGGGTCACTAGCAGATATGAATACCTGGCCTTAAGTAACCTGTAGGTGTGGTCTTGAGCAGTCCCAGGGAGGGGCTGACTTTTGGCAAGCTTCCTTAAGGGTTGAGGCCTCAAATCAAGGGCAAATCTAGGGGAGGGGCCACTCTGACAGGCTTTGAGGGGTGGGATCTGGGGAGGGAGATTATGAGGTCCACTCAGTCACTTCCTCTCTTCTTTCTTTGTATCCCTTTTATTCCTCCCCTTTTTTAATTTTCCCCCCGTCTCCTCTTCCTCCTCCTATTTCTTATTATCACACTCTGTGTATCTCAATCTATCCATCTTAGAATCCCCTTGCTTCTTCCTCCCAAGGTACTGGAGTATATATAAACCCTTTACGCCCAGGCCAGCTAAACCAAGTCTTCTTAGAGATTGTATATTCCGAAGGTATATGAGCAAATATTGGGGAATGATAAGAAACTCAGTCAATGTAGAACTCGTCAGGTATTCTAATTGGCTTTAATAGTCCCTGTCCACTTGACAGCACCATGAGTCAGCTGTCAGGGAAGCTGCCATTGAGCAATTGACTAGATTCTATTGATTGTGGCCATGCCTTTGCAGGGCAATTGTCTTGATTGAGAACTGATGTAGGAAAGCCCATTTCACTTTAAGTAGCATCTTTCCTTGGACAGGTAGGTGTTCCTGTATAAAGATGCTAGCCAAGTGTAAGCCTGTGCATGAGCCATTGAGGGAGGGAGCAAGCAGTTCCTCCATGCTTCCTAACCCCAGGTTCCTGCCTCAAGTACCTACCCTGGCTTTCTTCTGTGGTGGACGATGGCTTGGAAGTGTAAAGCAAATAAATTCTGTTTTCTCCAAGTCTCTTTTGGTTATAGTGGTTGCTCAGAATGAACTAATTGAGTAGCCCAATCCTTACACACAAGTGACTTGAAAAAATAAGTCTCTTGAGTGTCAGTCACTTCTTCTTCCACACACAAGAAATTGCATGTTGACTTTGGACATTAAAGATAGACAGGTTCAGAGGCCATGAAGCCAACCTGAGAAAGGGAACATGCTGATATCAAAGTACTGCAGGAGTGGGCCTGTGGCACCCTAATGTGAAGGAAACTGTCCTACTCCTGAGCCACACTAGCATCCCACTGCCCGCACACACCCTGCACTTAGGTTCTGCGACATCTCTATTGGTGACTTTGATTATGCACATGGCTTATGTTTGAGTCATTCAGTCACTGAATCTTCAGTCTTCTCCCCCATCCCCCCTTTTCTCCTGCTGGTTAGCATCAAGGTCAGCCCAGCATAAGAGGCAATCAACCCCAGAATATCCCTGAAAGAGCCCTTTGAAGGAACCCCCCTAGAGGCCGCTGATGCTTTCTCTCCAAAGCCTGGTGATTGCCTCTCCAGGTTCTCCTGAGTGTCTGATTGCTGCTTTCCTCCCTGCGCCTTTTCTGTAAACCCCTCCTCCCATCCTGTCTTCTGAGGGATTGATTGGCCTCTTCCCTTCTCTCCAGGCAGCCACTCTCCAGCTGTCTTATCCCTCTGTTCTCAGCCCTCCCAGTTCTGGGTCCCTTTGATCCATACGCTTGCCATTGTATACTTACACACCTATAGCGCCTAGCTGAACACTCTAGAAAGTTCAGCCTCTCAGTACTGCTATAGCTACTACTTCCAACATTCCTGAATTCCAAGGAGAAGAGACACAAAAGAAATGAACACCAGGACCAACCCTGTTGATCACTCAGGCTGGCTAGAAACAGGTGAGGGCCCAGTTTTGTGCCTGTCTCTCATTTAGTCAAATGCAAAGCCCATAGTCAGGTCTAGGAGATGAGATCTATTTTTGCTTAAGTCACTTCCTTAAGCAGGGTTGGAATTTTTAACCCCATTTGTTGCTTTGGTTCGTGGTGGTCTCATGTAGCCCAGGTTGTCCTCAGCTTCCCTTTGTAGCCCAAGTTGGCCTCAAACTCCTGATCTTTTTACCTCTACCTCATGAGCCCTAGAATTGCAAGTGTGCTCCTGGGCAAATTTGACAAAAAGTAAATGAGTCTGACTATTGGAGCAGCAGCCGTAAGGAAGTGTGGAGTCCTTCTCAAATGCCATTAACATGCTGATTGAGACCTTTAAATTTGCCAGAGCCCTTGGTCATGACTGTCTAAAACACAATGATAACAGTGGGCAGAAAGCAGCCTGCATGCTCCATGATTAAGATAATGGAACATGTATAGGTCCCATCTTGGAGCCCAATGCCACCAGTCCTTCAACAAGTTCCACTCTGCCCCTTTATCTAATGGGCACTGCCTTCTGACAATCCCCCAGGAGCTCTTGCTTTTTTCAGAATGCCTCTTGCGTGAGTTTTGGGGGAGCTAGTTATGGTAGGGAAAGAAATGAAGAACATCCGTCATGCATGGCATTACACGGATTTGTTCTTCCTGAGAAAATTGCCTTGGGAGCAGTTCTTCCCCCATGGAGGGAGCACCTGAGTATTTAGAGGATGGCAGGAGATAACTCATGATTTTTTTCCCCAAAAATGTTTTACATCCTTAAAACTTTCATCTGATAATTTTCCATTCAGAGCAAATCATGAGGCTAGTTTATCTGCACCCAGCATGCAAGCCTTTGACAGTGCTGAGCATTGCCCTGTGTCCTTTATTATTCAGAAAAGGTGAGGTTGGCCTAAGCTACTTACCCGAAAGAATCTCCTGGGGTGGGCTGGAGAGATGGCTCAGAGGTTAAGAGCACTGACTGTTTTTCCAAAGGTTCTGAGTTCAATTCCCAGCAACCACATGGTGGCTCACAACCATCTATCATGAGATCTAGTACCCTCTTCTGTACACTGAATACATAATAAATAAATAAATATTTTTTTTTTAAAAAAAAAGAATCTCCTGGGGTGCTGCAGGGGGAGGTGGGACGTGTATAGAGGTCAGAGGATGCTGTATGGTGCCTTCTACCTTGCTTAGGACAGTGTATGTTTTAGTGTTGTTCCTTGAGGCATATGCCAGGATACCTGGCCCATGAACTTCAGGAATTTTCCTTTCACTGACTCTCATTTCTTCTTAGGAGCTGTACAGCCAGCATTTACATAGATGCTGAAAATAAGAACTCAGATCCTAATGGAGTCATGGCCATCTCCTCCACCCTAGACTTTGTGTTTGTCACCTGCTCCTTGAATATTCTTGGTTTGATGGTGTGTAAACCTCAGCAACTCTTTCTCTTCATCATTCTAGTAGCTTCTCAGGTTCATGTTTTCGTTCAGATCTGATGACTTAGAAACACATACTCTTGGTTCTTAGCTAACTCTGCAGTTGCATGGAGGCTGAAGCCTTTGCAAAACACAGAGAACTCCCCTCTTGTAGAATATTATTTTAAGGTGTGTTACTTTTGTTGATGCTCTGGAACATTTGTTTAATGATGCAAAGATAGGTTACATCTGTTTGATTGCAGTCAGGAGGCTGAGTGAACAAGTAGCTGACAGGAAATAGTAGGGAGGAGCCAGGTAGAGAAGAGTTTTTAAGTAGGAACAGGAGGGCTCTTTGGGAGATCAAGGAGAAGAGGTGTGTTCCTTGCTGTTTACCCTCACTGAAAAACAGAATTCCACCCCAACCTTTGATTCTTCATTTGCTTAGAGGAACAGAAATTTAACAGAGATTTAGATAAATTCCCTTCTTTGCTTTGAAAGAATGGTTGACGGTGGGAACAGAATCCCCTCAGGCTGTGGCCCTTGCAGCCAGATAACTGCTGATAGTGGAGTTAGAGTTGATGCCTGAGACAGCCCTGGTTTAAAAGGCAGCAACAATGAAAACAAAAAAGAAACAATTCCCCAAATCCTATAGTTAGACTCGTGAACTCTGGGTTCCAGACATACAAATCAACAGCTTGTTCCTGGTGCTTCAACCACTGTAGGACTGGATATAGTAGGTAATGTACAAAATTTTTAAAAATTGGGCTCGTAGCATAAAAACCAAATGCTTTTAAAAAAAAGCATTTTTTTTTATTTATGTGTATTTATGTTTATATGTATATTTGTGGATGCCTGCAGAATAACAGGAGTGGGGTTTAGATTCCTCTGAAGCTCAAGTGACAAGAGGTTGTGAGCCATGCAGTGTGGTTGCTGGAAACCAAACTGCAGTCCTTTTTGGTGTCAATAAATACTCTTAACAGTTGAGGCATCTCTCTAACACCTCCCCCAAAAGCTTTCAGGCAAGGTAAGTAAATATATCATTTTTCTGTCTGTTTTTGTCAGGGTCTCACGTAGCCCAGTTTGGCCTTCTGACTCCTGAGTGCTAGGATTGCAGGTGTATATTCCATGTTCCGTTTAACCAGCGCAGAGAATGAATCCCAGGGCCTTGTGTTTGCTAGGCTAGCACTGTATTAATTGAGTTGCCTCCCAAATACTGATTTTTTTTTTTAATTTACAATTGAACACAAAATTAAGCAACAGCCTGGTTCTCTTAGGTGTTTGATTTCTAGCCATGCACAAAGCCAGACCTGGATAAAGACCCACAGCTAGTGTCAGGAAGGCTGTAGATTATCATGAGGGAAGAATAAACTAACTACCCAGCTCTGCCTCCTTGGGGTTCCTAAGGTCCTGCCAAGCCCTCTTCCAGACAGCAGCTTGGAACCTCATCAGCAAGGCAGATGGAACCTCAGGGGGGTTCTTGTTTAGGAGTCTCAGGATTCCAAGCTGTTAGGATGTGTAGGCTTTGAAAATGCCACACTCCAGGGGAGTTGCATTCTGCTGCTCAAGCATTGCCACGGCACACGTGTATGCTTTTCCATTTCTGTGACATTCGTTTTTGTGTGTGTGTCCTGGGACTGCTCCCACAATCTCAACAGAGGGTGGATCCAGTATGTGTGTGCAAGGACTGGCTTCATGGCATGATATGTCTTGCAGAGTCCTCAGGTCTACCCCATTCTGACCCTACTCTTATTGTAGTTAGCCCTCTTTTTTAAAGGCTTCTACAATGAACAAACCAGGGACTAGCCCACCCACTTGCTAAGTAGATCAAGGTTGATACTCTATCACAAGGAGCCCCTTTCCTTTGTAGAGATGTCCCGGCTTTACTAATAAGTGAAATGCATAGACACGGGTAGTGTTCTGTGAAAACCTGGGCTTGATGCTAATGTACTTTTCATTAGACTACCTCATCACAGGGTTCTGGTTGCCAGTGTTAGGAGGTGGTAGCAACCTGTCTCTTAAGAAAAACTTGCATATCTATTGAAGGAAAAAAAAGGAAAAGAAAGAATGAATAGAAATTAGTCACCAGGAAGCTGTTTGCAGGGCTTTGGCTCAGTTAGTAGAATGCCTTCCTAACTTGCACAAGACCCTGAATTCTATACATAGCACTACATACACTGCATGGTTTTTCACTTCAGTAAACCCAGTGCCTTCAAAGTATATGCAGGAAGATGAGGAGTTCAAAGCCATCCTCTACTGCATGGCAGATCTGAGGCCATCCTATCTGAAACCATTGTAGCAGAGAACAATTAAACCTCTAGATTTTTTTTTTTTTTTTTTTTATGGCACCGTCAAAGCATCCATTTCTGCAAGAACAGTTTTCTTAGCACCAGAACACGTCAGTACTGATGAGGAAGCCAAAGGTGTGTGGCACAGTATGGATCCCTCTCATCCCCATACACAAGAGGAAAACATCAACAGCTAAATTGAGTGTATATGTACATATATATATACATATATATACACACATATATGTAAAGTGATTAGCCAAAATCTGCTGATTTATGGACCTTTTTAATTACTGCAAACCTCAAAAATAAATGAGTCAGTGAATTTTTTTAAAAAAGAAAGACTAAGAGTTCCAAATTTTGTAAACAAATACTACTTTTAACATTACAAAACCAGATCTGACTTTGTAAAAAGACTGGCAGTTTTGTAACAGCACATCAAATTGAGATCCTTCTCGCCCACCCCCTACCCCTCTTTCTCCTTTACTCCCTCTTCCTAATATTGGTTTGTTAACTGAAGAGAAATTGATTATATTACTTTTAAAAAAAATCAACAATAAAGGAGTATTCATACTAAACCAAAAGCTAGCCTACATATATTTGCATCAAGTTTTCACAAGTGATTTCTGTCTCTGTTGTATCCCAGTGCTAGGGCCACAGGCATATACGCCAGGCCTATCTTTTATGTGGGAACTAGAGATCAAACTCAGGTTCTTAAGCTTGTACAACAAGCACGTAACTAACTGAGCCGTCTTTCTGGTCCCCTTCATTAGCTTCACAGTCATCTGTTTGTTACTTGTTAAGCACATGTATAACCTATCAGTTTACTTTTGCTCATTAAAGAATAAACATTTTCCCTTCCATTGCTGTGCTCATCTGCCCTGGTGTCTCTCTGTATTGGCTTTGCTTTGTTTTTAGATTCGTGGCTCATTCTTCAATATAGCCAACCTCTTTCATTGATTGCAGCATCAGGGACTGATTCAGAAACCCAGCCCTGGAAACTTAAAACTCTGCAGACACACACAGGGAAGACCTCTGCTTTTCCTAAAGGCTCCCTTCTCCAGAAACTGAATTTTTCATGCAGTAATTAAAATTTGTAGGTCAAGCGTCCCAGGGCACCTCTTGCTAATATGGGAAGGCGGTGATCAGATTCGTTTGTGCAGCACTTCCCAGCACTGAGATTTAAAGGATGAAGGGTGACATTTTCCCCCATTTTGTAAATTAATACCATTGATCTGCCTAACAAGAACAAAGTTAGGCTTCAAAATACCAAATGATAAAGAGATTAAGACTTTAAATGGCTTTCCAAAAGGCAACCTCTATTGTAAGACTGCAAGCAGAGTATTGAACTTTCAATTAGAATTTCTAATAGGCTATTGACTTAAATGGATAAAATGTTGCAAGTGATAGCTTTCAAGATGACAGAGATTGTTTCTTACATTCTGGAATATTACTTTTATGGAGGTATATTGTTCTGGAGGGGGAATGATAACATACTGCCTTCTCTCTGTAGAGTGTCTGCTGTATCTGTGTTGCAGTTTCTTCAAAAGTGAATAAATGCATTTTAAAAACTGCGTTTTGGAAACATTTCTTATTTTATGTGTTTGATGAGCATAGACTCTGTAAAATCCTTTAATGTAGTAGAAGACCCTTTAGCATTCTGGAAATCTTCTTCTGAAAATGTTAGACAAAACTTGCATTTATTTGGTGGTGTGTGTTTGCAAGGGAGTATTCATGTATCCATGCACATACACTTGTGTGGAGTCAGAAGACGGTTTGTGGGAATTGGTTCTTCCACCAAATGGGTTCCAGGGATTAAACTCGGGCTTCCAGGTTTGGTGGTAAGCACTCTTACCTTCTGAGGCATCTCATCAGCTCTATTGTTTGCAGTATTATGCTTTGTGTGTGCATTTGCATATGTGTGTATATGTGTATTCATATATGCAGATGCATGTGTATGTGCAGGTGAGCGTGCTCATATTGACATAGCATGCTCATATTGGTATATGCATGTGTAGGCTAGAGGTCAACCTCGGGTCTCCTCCGTTTTCTTCTCATGCTTATATGGCATGCACTTTATTGACTAAGCAGTTTCCCAGCCCACAATTCTACTTTTCCTCTGTGTCTTAGGACTAAGCCCAGGGCTTCATACATGCTAAGGATATGCTTTACTGGTGAGCTTCACTCTCATCCCAGGGGTTCTGCTTTTATGAGCACAGTTCAGTGGTTGTTTGTACACCTCCCTGTGTGTCTTCACTTGGGACATCAGCAGTTGTACTGCCTGATGGAGTCATGAAGACCAATTCCCCACACCTTGCTCTCTGCCTCTGTTGACTACTCTCTGAAGCTGTGTTTGTTCTCTGGGGAGGTCTTCTGAAAGAGTGTGGCCCAGTGTAGGCCTTGTTATGAAACACTTGCTCTAATACATTTTTAAATACTAATTTTTTCATAGACCAGCCACCTCTTCTAGGATAAAGGGTTAATATTATGCTTATGTTACAGTGCATTAAAAACTCTAATTAAAACAGCATTACATTCCCATCTGCCAATCTCCAGTAATCTTCTTTAATTGCAGTAATTAAACTATATTTACATGTTCAGAATACTTGTAATTTAGCAAATTGCACTCTCTGCTCTACATTTAATCAAACAACCAGTTCCAGTATATTTAGTGTGGAAAGAAGTAATTTCAATGTTTTGATTACTATAGCAGATTTGACAGAGTAAGTGCCCCTCTAGTAGAGGCCTTGAAAGGGAAGGCAAACATGAGATACAGTCATGGATTTGATTGTCGTTCGAATGCCTAATTGCATGTTGGAGGATTAACTATTAAGGGATATCATGGCTGTGCTTGATATTTAGACACAAGTGATATTACAGCCAGCAGCTACTGTCTCTCAGGGAAACTTGGTAGAGGCAAAACCTTGTGAGGTCATTGTGAAATTTAGTGAAATCTTTTCCTATTTTTTTTTTAAGCTTTAGAACTATTTTATTAGATTGTGGGGGGTGAGGAATCATCATGTCACCAAGTTCTAAATTCTACAAAGAAGAAGAGAGCAACCCCTGCCTTTAAGTTAGGCTTGATAATCAGTAAGCACCTGTACAGAGGATAGAATCTTCAGAGAAACAGCAGTCTAGGGTGTCTGGAAAAGCATGCGTAGGATTTTGGACAGGATCTAAAGAAGAGACTTCAGAGGGAGGAAAGAAGTTACACTTTTGTATGAGAACTTAGAAAAGCTGAAGGTCAGCATCAGTGAAGGTTAGTGTCACTGAAGGTTAGCATAGGACACAGGTGAGCATCAGTGAGGCTCAGCATAGGCACAGGTGAGCATCGGTGAATGTCCTAATAGGCTCAGGTAAGCATCGAAGAGGGTCAGCATAGACACAGGTGAGCATCAGTAAAGGTTAGCATGGGACACAGGTGAGCATCAGTAAGGCTCAGCATAGGCACAGGTGAGCATCAGTGAGGGTCAGCATAGACACAGGTGAGCATCGGTGAGGGTCAGCATAGACACAGGTGAGCATCAGTGAATGTCCTAATAGGCTCAGGTGAGCATGCTTTGCAGAGGCTCTGGAAGTAAGCATCTATCAGGCATATTCATTCAGTAGTGGCTCCTTTTCTTCTACCTGAGATCCCAAGGCTTTCCAGATAATATGTCTGTTGCATACCTTCAAGATATGGTAGGAAAGAAATCAGTGTTGAACAACAACTAATATTTGTGATGTGTTTGAGTGTTGGTGTTTGAATGTGTGTGTTTGCATTTCTCTGTGTGTCTGTGTGTTCATACGGGTGCACATGTATGCGTGTGAGGGTTTGGAGGACAACAGTAAGGTGCTCACATGCCATCCACCTTGTTACGTGAGACAGGGCCTGTCCCTGTTCTGGTGTTAGCTAAGAAGTCAAAGATGGCTCGCCAGCAAACCTCCAGAATCCACCTAGGTCTGCCTCCAAAGGTGCCAAGACTCAAAGGTGAATGAGTCTTTTCTCTGGGTCTTCTGATGTGTCTGGCCTGATTTTCTACATCTGGCCACTTCCTTATCCTTGATGTGTGATTTTATTACCTCTCTATGCCGGGTTGTTCTTCCTTACCCATCTCTTTAGCTTGTTCCACTAGGATCCATCCAGTCAGCATTTTAAAAATAGGAACAGTATTAACAATATTGCTAACAGTGATTACATTAGAATCTGTTAATCAGCCCTAGACTTTTTTTAATCTCACTGTTGTTTCAGAAAACCTGTACTTTCTGGGTTTTAATTTGTATACATTTGGGGGACTGGGTATGGTTTTCCAATTTGTTTTGTAAATAATGTGTCCGCTTTTTCATTGTTGAAGGGTGTGGTAAAGGTTAGGGAGACAGTTCAGTGAGGAATTTCCTTTTCTTGCAAGCATTAGGACTTAACTTCTATTCCTATTATCCACGTGTTTTTGTTTTTTTTGTTTTGTGTTTTAAGCCAGGAATTATAGTTGGCACCTGTCCTATGGAGGCAGACCTAGGTGGATTCTGGAGGTTTGCTGGCCAGCCATCTTTGACTTCTTAGCTAACACCAGAACAGGGACAGGCCCTGTCTCACGTAACAAGGTAGATGGCATGTGAGCACATTACAGATGTCCTCCAAACCCTCACACGCATACATGTGCACCCGTATGAACACACAGACACACAGAGAAATGCAAACACACACACATTCAAACACCAACACTCAAACACACTGTAAAAACAAAAGCAAGTGCCTTTCTTTTCCAGTGGTTACTTCCTAGTTATACAGTGATAATGGTATTTCTAAGAAGCAGTCTCTATCTTGGTTTCCAGATAATATATCAGTTGGAATTATGTATTAATGAGAATGGAATGATGTATCATACTCCTGGTGAGTACTGGTCTTAAGCCTTGTTTCTTGACTAGGTGCAAAAAAAAAAAAAAGCTACTTAGTTTAAAAAATGATTTATAGTTTTGAAAATGTAAGCTTTTTTTTCATGGCTCAGCTAGTAACTTGCTATGATATTGAATAAAAAGCTTTAATATGTAAATGTCCCATTAGCAGAAAGAGAATGAAACAGGTAGGGCCTTGGATTTTTATTGTCCAAGAGGCAACCAAGAGGTCACGCTGAAAAATCTTGGCATAAAATAAATACTGGATTCAGCCTGTTGCCAGAAGAACCATTCTGTATAACTAATTTCTTTGTTACTTATATGAAAATTTAACTTCCAAAAAAAAGACATTTTTTTCCCTGATGTTCTAATTGCAAAGAGATTCTGATTAATTTATGTTAGCAGCCTATAAAATATGAATACTGGGACAAATTAAGCCGGCTAAAGTGAAGTTCAAAGCCACATGTTGCTGGCATCCTACACAAATGAGGTCTTAGAGTCTGGAGAGGCTATCAAGTAGAGGAAGAAGCAAGCCAGGATGGAAGTCTGTCTGCCTGGAGTTTCACCTGTAAAAAGGGGGTAACTAGCACATGTTAATTATTAGCTGTTTGCTTTTCTCTGTATGGCATACTATCTCTATCTGAATATGGAAAAACGTGCACATGCATACTCATATGTGTACATACATGTACACTACAAAATCTCCATGCCTTAGGGATCAAAATGACTTGACCACAGAAACCATGTGTGTCTTTGAGGCACAGCACAGATATGGATAGAAATGCATAATAAATGAGGTAGGTACAGATAGTATAAGCCTCAGTATTTTATCTTAGATATGGGATTTATTACTCTTTCCCAAACAATTGTTTTTCTGAAACTGTGAACAAAGAGTGTTGAGAGGATTGGATCTCATTACTTATTTCACACTTTCTCCTGCTCACTAATGAACAGCAAAAAAATAAGTAACAATATTGGTAGTAATAATTGTAAGACCTCATATATTTCCTAACTTAAAAAATAACATGTAGAGTTCTGGGTAACTAAGAATACACTTGATGAATGCAGATGCTCAATGCTCATTCTCTTTTTTGTTGTTTTTCTGTAGGAATGGGCACGGTGTCGGGGGGCAGAGTCTCAAGTAGGCTCTCATTTCTGTTGTCATTGTGACTAGTGGATAAGCCAAAGATTTGGATCTTGAGCACCTAATTCTCCTGCCTCCGAGTTTCTGAGAGCTGGGATCACAGATGTGTACCGACACTGTTGGTTTCTGTGGTGCCGAGGCCAGAGCCCAGCACATTGTGCACACTGGGCAAGTGCTCTCTACCCACTGAATCACGTTCCCATTGTGAGCGTTTCCCATTCTTGATCCTCACTGGAAACGTGAGGGTCAAAGTCAGCATCCTGAGTATATTGTAACATGTAAATCTTTAACTTCTAGAATGTTCTACCTCAAATTAAGAGGGTGTGGAAAATGATGCAGTGAGACTCTAGCATTTCATTCCACCAGCCAAAGTTTTGGCATTTATGTATTTGCTCACCTCACACATCATTTTGCAGCATCGGGAAGTAACTCAGGGCTGCCAGGAAGGCTGTAACTTCTTTCGTGAAACGTTTCATTTATTTTCTTCCCTAGTTGTTGGATGGTGTTTTGAGATAGATTTTTCTATGTAGTGTCTCCTAAATGCTAAGTTGGGGAGGTGGGGGGTGAAGAGCTCAGTGGATAAAGTGTTTGCCATGTAAGTCTGTGTACCTGACTTTGATTCCCCGGCACCTACATAGATCCATTTATGATACATATGTCTACAGCAGGGTGGAGGGCAGAGACAGGATTCCCACAAGCTCTCAGACCGTCCTGTCTTGAGTACATCTCAGTGAAGACAAGACAGACACGGAAAGTAGAAAAGTGGCAGACATTTGTGGCTGTGCTCTGGCCTCCACATATGCTCGTAGTGTGTGTGTGTATGTGTGTGTGCATGCACACACACACATATGTACAGACACACATATCATGCACATCAAAATCAAGTTAAATAAATTAAACTTTATGAACAACGCCTAGGTAGACTTTCTATATAAATCACATGGAACTCAAACTACCCTCTGAAGTAGAGTTGCTTTTCCACAAAACCTTGAAGCTGGTGAGAGCTCTGATTTCCTGCTTTTCATTGTTTCCTTAGACTGTGTAGTATGTTTAAATAACAACTTTATTCTCTGGTAAGGGACCCCAATACTTTAGGGTCTTCATGACCATCACTCAGTCTTTTCCCAGCAAAGCATTTCCTACCGCAGCAGAGACCTGAGTCTCAGTCAGGTGGTACAATTGCTTTTTAATGAACTCTTTCCTAAGTAACAGCATTACATGTGAAATACCTTGTCCTGTATTATTAATGGACCCCAGAATGAAAGCCACAAAGACATTGAGAACTTTGCAATGCAGAATAAAAGGGGGGGACAGAATTTATTGCCAGTTCAATGCAGTTCTAGTTAGAAGCCTTTGAGCTATCATTTTTATCCCCCTGCAGCAGCGTGGAGCCTTGGGTAGAGCTGCTGTGAGCTACAACCTATGTAGACATTTCACCAGAATCTGCCTTAGTTATTTAATGCCCAGTCTGACTACTAGAATTTAACATAGTGACACATTCCTCAGAGAGGGACTGAGGAAGTGAGGGTGGTGCTATTTTACAGCCTGAGAAGTTAAGCGTTAAGATAGTCAGGGCCCAGCTCTCATTAGCTGAATGGTAGATTTTTCTAATTAGTTCTTTCTACAGCAATTAGCAAAGACCGGTCTAATCACTTCATGCGAAACCAATCTCGGGCTCTCAGAAAGAATGCCCTTGGCTTCTCTTTCAGATTGCAGATTTTCGGATTTTTCCACACGTCCTCTGAGAATGGTATCTGTGGCACATGCTTATTTTAAAGGTGAACAGGATGCACAGGGACATGTAAGAATAGCTGACCAGAGTGATTAGATAAAGGCAGTTGTCAGTGTTCTGCTTTAACTAGAGAATCTCTCTGCTCTGATGCCTTCCACTCCAAAACAGAGATGGGGACTGCAGCAGCCATGCACAATTTAGCATGGCTGCTGCTCTATAGAGAAGAGAGCATTATGTATGTTAGATTCAGAATGCATTTGAGGCCTGGGGCTGTGAGGCTTGATTTCCCAGCCTCTTCAGGAGGAGCCTGGTAGCTCTATTTGTATCTGCTAATCTTTGCTTGCAGACTTTCTTCTTTCTTCCAACCGCCCTTCATTTCTGTCTCCCCTCCCTTCCTGCCTCAGAGGATGATGTTCATTTCATAGATGTTCTCCAATTTCCGCTGCCCATCCTTTACTGTCTGTTCTTGAGTTGAACCCACTGTGGGCATCTACGTTAGTGATGTTCACTGGAACTAGAAGTGAAGTTGATGGCAGTGTGGATTCCTGCAGCACATTCACAGTTTCCTTTTCTTTGAGAGAAACCCCTTGTACACAAAATGATTGTGTGTGTGTGTGTGTGTGTGTGTGTGTGTGTGTGTGTGTGAGAGAGAGAGAGAGAGAGAGAGAGAGAGAGAGAGAGAGAGAGAGAGCAAGAGAGAGAGCAAGAGAGAGAGCGAGGGCAGCCATCTTCGTCCTTCAAGCTGGAGAAACTAAGGTCTTATATGTTTCCTTACCATGTTCTTCATCTCTCAGCAGAACTTCTGAGACGAATCATGTTAGCCACAGAGCCCAGGGCGTAGCAGTCACCTTACAAGCCAGGTTTGTCCACCCATCCTTAATAATCCCAATAGAGACAAAATGGTAAAAAGCTGAAAAGGGAGATTTGTTCAATCTGACCATGTTGGAAAGGGGGATAGAAAGATCTGGTGATACTTCCCCACCCAAAGTCCATCTTTGGGGTGCTAAAATGAAGTTTGGGTTTAAATAGAGAATACGAGGTGTGCATAAGAATATTAATCAGTTTTAGACAAGGGGTGATTCTGCCCATCACTGACCCCTCGTGGTCTTAGCTCCAGTTTTTCCTATGCAGTGGTCTGACAAGTTGTCAGATTATGTACAGTCTCTTCCTGAGAGACAAGTTCCCCCTTTGGATGCATCAGGCTTCAGCCATTTTCTTTCTTCCTGGGGGAATTCCAGTTCCTTTGAGTCTGTCTCAAAAGTCTGACAGCCAAAAAGAGAAAGGCACGTGTACTGCTGTGAAATGTCTTCACTCCTGAAAAGATAGTTACATTGAGGAAAGTTATATATGCACCTTATTTCACTGGTTACACACGGCCCCTCAGCAATTTAGTGACCCCCCAAGAAACCACACATTTCCATTTCTCTGTATTTTGTATTTAGTTGGAACATAGGTTTGATCTGAGTGGCTGGTGACTATTGTATTAGACCTTAGGTTTAGGTTTCTTGTACCTCCTCACCCCAGCTTCATGGCCTCTAGACCTGTCCTTTGTTCTCTCTTGAACTTTTTGAGGACTCTATGGGAGTCAGCCTGATGGTTGTGCTATCCACACATCATTGTGTTTTCCACCAAGCTAGTATTTTATCCTGGAAGTGGAAAGAAGAGGCCTGGGAAGGGCTTGGCAGGTCAAGTGCTTTCCATGGACGTTGGAGCACCAGACTTCAGATACCCAGTACCCATGTAAGTCTAATAACCTGCCTGTAACACCCCAGGGCTCAAGAGGTGGAATTAGGGAGCCCATGGAGCAAGTTCACTAGCCACACTACCTGAATCATTTTGCTCTGAATTCAAGTGAGAGACTTTGCCTCAGTCTGTAAGATGAAGAGGAATTGAGGAAAAGACTTGGCATCAATCAATGTCTGGCCCAGATGTACTAATGTACCCACAAATACTCATCTTCACACATTACAACATGCATGAACACCACACACTCACATATGTAGTAAATAAATAAAAGACAGAGAAAACCTTGTAATCTTAAAGTATCCAGAGTACTGATTTTGTCTTTTGATGACGAGATGGGCAGAATCCATCTGTGTCAGCCTGATGATGGGACCTTTCAAATCTCAGTGGTAGAACAATATTGAACAAATCTCCAAACACCTAGATGAAGTGTATGCAGATGCATTCAACAGCCTCCCCGTGATGTTTTAATTATAGTTAATTAAAGTAAACAGAAATGGAATATTTAATCATCTTCATCAATGATGTTTAACAAATGTTTTAACTTTGCTCATGGTCGTTAGTGGTGCTGTTGGATAACTCTCCAGTTCATGCTGAGCCAGTGAGTTCTTAGCACGCCTGTTGCAGCCAGTCTGCACGCTACGTCCATGGCAAGGAGGCTCGTTTCTGTGTCTGAGACCCTGGAACTACTCCTGTTTAAAGGAAACAAGGAAGAACACTGAGCTTGTATATTTCTTGGAATGCTATTAATTTACTCAGGAAACACTTGGGAAGACCTATTGGGCTGTAGGAACTGTGAGAGACTCTGGGAATGCACAGAAGGAAAAGCAGGACTGGAGATGTAATGTTCATAACAACATTATAGGCTTTGTTTTCAGTCATCAGAAGACAAAATAAATAAAGGCCACATTGTGGTTATTATCGCAAGCCACTGACACATAAACCACTATTGATAACACCATACAATAAATGGCATAACCAAGGTGTATAGTGAGATATCGAAGAAAATCAGGTTAGTACATTATATACTGTCATGAAAAATGGCCTTATATAACCTTGTATAATGAAAATCGTTAAATAAAACAAAAACCAAAACCAGAGGATGGAGAAGTGGTTTAGTCAGTACACACACACACACACACACACACACACACACACACACACACACACAGAGAGAGAGAGAGAGAGAGAGAGAGAGAGAGAGTGTCTTAGAGGCATTTTAGGATTTGCTGGCTGAGCATTTCATAATAAGGGTTATGTTATCTGGCCTAAGCTCCTCAGTGAACATGGAATGGCCACCCGTCCTGCGTTTCTGACATCAGGCATAGCTGGTTTGACCACTGGAACCATGTGATGAGATTTGGAGGTACTCGGAGCAAGGATTAAGGTGAAACAAGAGAGACACCTGAGGCACACAAGGAGACACTCGCTGAGGGTTGTACATATTCAATGCTGGTATTGAGAAGAGTCTGGGTTCACTCTAAAATTGTATACCTACGGCACTTCACTTACCTTGTCTCTATCATGACCCTCAAACATGACTAATTCTTGTACAGAAAAGAGCTCAGAAGGAAAGTATATGAGGAACTTACCCAGCCCAGTATTATAGATAGAGCAGAGAAGAAAGTAATGAGACTTATAGCTTATAGCCAGAAAGATGTAGGGAGGCAACATGAAGGAAGAGAATGAAAAGAGCCCAACTGTGCTACAGCTAAACTTCAAGGATCATTTCCTGTCCTGAGCTTGGGATTTCTGTCTGGTGCTCAATGTCATGGCCAAGTAAAATTCAGTCCTGACCTGTCTGCTTAGAACTGTGCACTTGACTTCAGTTTGAATGAGTGGTACAAAAACTGCAGTTGGAAAAACATGTCTGGACCTAGTAGATGCCTTCTGGCAGTTGGTCTTATGTATTCAGAGAACTGCCATCTTGATAGCTCTCCAAATTCAGTGACCTTATTTTAAGAGATGATCAACACAACGTAGAACCTTTTGAGGATTAGGAGACGTTTTAGAGAGTTTATCAAGAATAAGCAAAGATGACATTTGGCTAACAGTATGTCCCTACCCTGCATAACCATTTGTTTTGGAACAAAGTTTTCCCACTTGACAAGTTGAAAATAACCAGTACTGTGTAAAACTCCTTCCCATATTCAAACCTTGGGATGTTTTCAGGAGGGATTCTTGTCTTCACAGGCTTCCAAGAATCCGTTTATCTAGGGAAACATGAACTAGGAGGCATCTTGGCTTTTTGTGTTGTCTGCTGTTGTTTCTTACTGTGGTGTGATTGCTCTGACAGGCAGGTGGTTATTTGCAGAACCAGGTCTGTTGTGCCTCTGATTCAAAGGAGTTTGGAAACAGTAAGTGTGTAACTGTTGGTGGACTCTTCTGAGCTTCCTGGGTTCTCATTCTCTGTTATCTAGAAAGAATTGGAAAATGCATGACATTCACAGAAAGTCCTGCACAGTCACCTCAGTTAAACTCAGTTCCTGTACCCTGGGTGTAAAATTATACACCCTAATGGTTTGAGTACCGGTTAAAGGCCATCTGATACAGTTTCTGTCTAGAGAATCTTTTAATAGCCTTTTGGCCATGAGTTCCTATGACAGTGCTCTGCCTTTTTGTCACTGTTGGCCAGACTCACGTCCATTTCTTCTGCATTCTTCTCTGTCTTCCTCTGAATCTCAGAGCGCCTTTCATTCTGTGTCCTGATTGTGTGTGTGTGTGTGTGTGTGTGTGTGTGTGTGTGTGTCCATATGTTTACCTATGTGTATGGTGGGGGTTGGACAGGGAAAAGTCAAACTTAAATGTCATTTTTCTGTCATTGTTTTGGGTTTTAAAACAGGGTCTTTCAGTGGCCTTGATTTCACCAAGCAAAATAGGCTGATTAGCCAGTGAGTTCTAGGGATTCTCCTATCTCTTCCTTCCCAGGATGAGGATTAAAAACACAGGTCACCACACCTAGCATCTTTTACATGGGTTTTGGGGATCAAAGCCAGGTCCTATGGCAGTCAAAACATCCCTGCACCTGTGTATGTGCTGTTTAAGTTTTGTGCATCGCCTCTTTAAATCAGTGTTGTCTGGTGGCCCTGGTTTCTATTAGAAGGCAGGGTGAGCAAGCCAGTAAGGCACACCTCCATGGCCTCTGCATCAGCTTCTGCCTCCAGGTACCTGCTATGTTCGAGTTTCTGTTCTGACTTTCTTCAATGATGAAAAGCAATGCTGAAGGAAAAGCCAAATAAACCCTTTGCTTCTCACCATTTTTTTTTTTTTTTTTTTGGTTCATGGTGTTTCATCACAGCAATAAAAAACTTAACTAAGACTCCTATGATCAACTAAGGTCCACAAATACTGAATTGAAATAAAAAACACAGAAATAGAAAGAAAAAAAAAACAATGAATAGGCTTTAAATTGTGTGCTGTACTGAAGAGTGTGGTGAAATCTTACAAATCCTAGATGTTCAACATATGAATCATCCTTTTTTTCCAGATAATCCACAGCATTAGCTGTGTATATCTCTTGCCCTTTACCTAAGCCTGGTCTCCACACCCCATGAGTCACTTAGTTGTTTTGGTTATCAGGTAGGTTGTCCTGTAATGCATCTCTTATGTCCTGTGCCAAGATGCCTACAGCTTTGACTTCATCTGGTTGCCCTAGGTGATGTTGTGTTTTTTTTTACTGGAGTTATTATGCTTGCCACCTAGTCTCAAGAGGCCAATTAAACAGATATAATAGCGGAATATGGAGAAAGGAGATTCTCTATCAAATGTAGCCACATGAGGAAAAGTGCCCACCTCCAAGCCCACCTTTGGCTTCTCCTAAGAGATTTACGTGTAAATAGACACCAGAAGTATGCATAGATGAGCAGTGCTGGCCAAGGTGCAGTCCCACCAACTCTGTTGGCTCATCATTGTCTCAGCTACAGTCTCTCCTGCTAGGTGGTCTTAGCAAGATGTCAGAGCTGTATGAAATCTCTGATGAGACCCAGTCCTCCAGCTGCTTCTTTCTCTCAGCATTACTTATGAGGAAATTTTAGTTTTTTAGAGTCCATTGTTTTTGACACTGGTTTCTTATAGGCAAGGGGTGGGTCCTGTTGTCTCTTTAGACAATCCTCATTCCTACCAGGACTTCTACTGATTTAAATCATCCAAAGAAGGGAGAGAGTACAGAATCTTGAGGGAAAAGAAAGGGGAAAGGCAGAGAGGCAGAAAAACCATATGAGACTGGTTTTATAACATTTATGAAAGTATTGTTTATTTGTGTTGCTAAATTAATTGTTGTTAATCTCTTCCTTTGGCTAATTAATAAATTAAGCTTTACCACAAGAATGTATGCATTTGGGAAAATAGTCTCCCTAAGATTCTGTACCACAGATGCTTTCAGAGTACAGTGAGGGTCTTAGCAGGCATTTTCTGAGCTAAAAGAGGAATGTACTAGGGAAAATAGGCTATACTCCTGTCATTTTTTATTGTGCTGGGGCAGGAATGGAAGCTATATCCTCCTCCTCCTCCTCCTCCTCCTCCTCCTCCTCCTCCTCCTCTTCCTCCTCTTCTTCTTCTCTATCTTCTCCACCTCCTCCCCCCTTTTATATTTCCCCCTCAAAACTCAGGATGATACTGTCTTAATCAGGTCAGTTCACCTCTCCAGGCAGCAAACCATTTTTTCCCTTGGCTTCCTGAGCTACCCAGGGAACATCTGCTTTATTTTAGAAGATAGTTTAGAAACTTGGTTACCATCAGATAATACTGTCTCTATAAAACAACCTGCACCACCCACATAAGCTTTACTTTAAAATCTTTGGCCTTTGTTGTGTTAGAATGAAACATTAGAGCACAATCATGGTATTAAAATCAACACCTGGCTTTATTATCTGCACACATGAAGCTTCTGAGGTCTGTATGCCACCGTCATACCTTCCACATGAAGGAATGAATGTCAGTGAATGTTGGTACATAGCTTGGTACCCTTGAACAGATAGATAACCCAAGGACATCTGCCTCAACCATAGATGCATATACTCACCTCCTTTCCCAGGGCGTTGTCTGTATCTGTGTGTGTTTGGGAGCACAGCTTTCCATGTTTTCCTCACTAAGTCTTACAATGCTGTTTTTCCCTCAATCCTGCAGTCCCACAGAATTTACTTGGGATAGGTATTAATTATATTTTTCATTGCTGTGGTAAATCACCTGACAAAAGTGTCAAGAGAGAGAATTTATTTGGGATCATGGTGGGGGAGAAGGCTTGGCAACATAACTATGAGGTACCTGGTCACATGACATCCACAGTCAGGAAGCAGATGGGTACTGGTACTCAGCTCATTTTCCTTTTTGGAAATGTGAAGCCCTGAATGCATTGGTGACCTGGGCACAGCCTTGTCAAGGACCCCAGTCAGGTTCAGACAAATGGCAAAGTCTTGGCCTAGTTCTTATGTGGAGATTGACAGTCTGTACAAAAAGGACTGACCACAGCTTCTTCCCCGGAGATTCTTACAGTCTGAGACTATTTGCTCCTTGAGATCGAATCCTGAGATTAGCTCAGTGTGGCTCCTGAGTGGTATACAATAAATGACCTGAGTGCATCTCAGCATGTAAGGCCCACCTGCTCTTCTGTACTTGTGTCTGTATGTCTGTCTTTTCTTCATTCCCACAATGCCCCTCTCAGGTCTGCAGGATTCAGTCATATGGGTCTCAGCACTTTCTCACTTTTATTCTACACAGTATACCAGTTTATGGGATCGCACCATCTGTAATCAAGGTGAGTGTTTTTACTTCAGTGAACCTAAGTTAGAAACTTTCTCAGAGACATGCCTGTCGGCTTATCTCTTGAGTGATTCTAGTTTTTGTGAAGTTATTAGTCAAGTCATTATTAAGTATTACAGTGGTCAAGAACTAGTCTTGTTGTTTTACTCTTCTCTCCTGTAACCCCTCCAAATACTGTGTGAAGTACATACACCATTGTCATACTCTGTTTCACCCATATGAGGTTTGCAGAAGTGAAGTAGCTCACCAAAGCAGATATCACACTGGTCCCTAAGCATTCCATCTCAGCAGCCTCTACTCACTGACCCTTCCTGTCCTCAGTTCCAATTCCACACTGGTAACGAGGGTCCTAAGAGTATAGAGCAGCCTGTGGGCTTATTGATTGTACCAGCACGTGCCACACAGCAAGGCATATCTAAATCGGCCTGTTAGTAATAGAATTTTCATGAGTGATTAACGTAAAAGCCAGGATTTAGAGATTGAGCATTGATTGTTAAAGGATAAATGCTATTTGGAGCATCTTACTGGATTTGATTAAAGTGAAATTCAAAAACCATCACAAAAATGATTATTTAATAGTGGGACTGAATGGGCATTTTTTGTGGCTCAAGTTATTGGCACTCCTACGGTTATTGTCTTAGTGCACAAAACCAGAATATATAAAATTGACTCTTAGAAAGTTGGAGGCTAGTGTCTTTTTGACAAACTACTGTGAGCTAGGTTTCACTATAATATAATCAACCTTTGAAGACTACGGTGCTTTTCTGTGTTGTTGGGTGTTTTTTTTTTTCTTCCTGCATTGCATATTCTTATATATATATACTTGGGGATGGATAGACAGACAAAAATTTTATTTTCCCCACGGCGTTCCAGATTTAAGAGACATTCGATTTCTATGTGAGAGCAGGAGAACCTATTAGCCTGTTAGTGCATCTCTTTTCTTGCCTAACATGAAGGAGTTCTGGGTTTAATCCTTAACACTGCATAACCCTTGCTTGGCATTATGGTGTATAAGGTTCTAATCCTAGAAGTTCAAAGTTTGGTGTCTACATAGTGAGTTGGAGTCCAGCCTGAATCAGGGTCTAGAGAGATGTCTTTTTGCTTAAGAACGTGCACTATTCTTGCAAGCAGGCTTGAATTTAGTTCTTAGTACTCAAATTGGGAGGCTTACAAGCTGCTGTAGGTCCAATCTAGAGGCTCCTATACCTTGTGCCTCTTTGTCATTAGGATACTCATACCCTGGTCCCATTCCAGCTCTCATACCGAGGAGTGTAAGCTACTCTTCTGTGGAAGGAAAACAGTTCTGAATGATTAAGCAGAAAACTGTAACAAACTGGGCATCTCCTGTTGCTACTAAAGGTTCGATGGGTTTTTCTTTGGTGGTAGAGTCACCAAAGAGGCAGTTTTGGAGGAATTTCAACAATTGGATGGGAGGAATTGGAGGAGAATGAGTGCACTGTAGTTAATGCTGCATCCCATGGTTAGGTACATAAGTTAGATGGAGTTGCTTAGAAGGCAAATTTCAGAGTCCTGCAAGATAATAGTATTTATGAATTATATAGACTTAAAATGCACTGCGTAATATGTCATTGCATACAAATAAGAGTACATTAGTGGCTTTTGAAAATTTCATGCGGATGTGGTCCAGTGATGATTGCAGTGAGATGGTTGGTATGGTGCCTTCCATATTTACCTTTTGGATGTAGTGAATTCACCTAAAGCCTCCAGAGAACATTAAGTCAGAAGTCTCACAGATCTCTAAGATGTTTACTTTCTTTTAGATTGATTTATGTTATTTTGTATGTATGTATTTTGCCTGCATGTATTTGCAACATGTGTGTAATCCATGCCCACAGAGATCAAAAGAGAATGTCCCCTGGAATGGACATGCCAGATGGTTGTAGGCCACCATGTGGGTGCTGACAATTGAACCAGGATCCTCTGCAAGAGCACCCGGTACTCTAAGCTGCTTAGTCCCCTGTCCAGCTCTGTGTTTCCTTTCCATTGTGTGTGTGTCTGTGTGTTTGTGTGTCTGCAGTCTACCATGTAGGTCTCAGAGATTGAACTTGGAGTGACGAAGTTCCAACAAGAGCTTTCACCCTGCTAAGCCATCTTGTTGGCCCTTGCTAGATCTTTTTATTCACTGATGTGAAAGCAGCACAAAATGGCGGGAAAGATCAATCAATAAAATGAGAATGGCATTTTTTGTTCAGTAAAAATTCCTTTTTCTATAATTTTCTAAATTCTTTGATTATGATTTTTATTCTCACAGTGGTAGCTTCAGCATCTCATGCTTCTTGTACTTTCACGACAGGAGGCCACATTGTCCGTGTCTGGAAGAAGGGAGTCCAGGCCCTACGGGAGTAGAAACCCCTCCCAGCATCCTCCACTAGGACAATACTTTCCTCCCTGTACAGATCTCATTCTCCACCATTCATAAAGGCACTAAGTTACCTAGGAACAGGAAGCCCAGCCTTGAGCCTGTCAGATCCCCACCCCCTTCAGTCTCAAGAGTCTTTCCTCTGAGCACACTAGAAGCCCAGCATCGGCGTCCGGAGACTGCATGCCAGCATCTGGTGTTAATATCCACTGTTGACATTTGGCGAATGAGAACATGAGCTATTAGGAGAGATGTTTGCTTGTACCTAATTAATGTCCCGTTGTATCTCCCTTTCTGTTGTCAGCTCCACTTCCCCCTTCCTGCTTTGGCATTTCATTTGACTGACTAACTTTAAAAGTTAATTATTTCTCTGTTGAATGCTAAATGCCGCCTTTTTTTTTAATGCCATGACTCAGTGTGAATTATTAGTTATCAAAAATAATAAAAAAAAATAGCCCAGCATTTATCAGCTCTTCACCTGAAGCCAGTATCCTTCTGGCTGATCACTTCTGTAAATGAGCAGCAGTGTTCCTGAAGTCTGGTAATATGGATGTTTCTTGAAGATGGTAGCTCGCCTCACACCATATTCCAGTACTTGCCTAGGCCCTTTATGTGCAGGGCTCACTGGAGATAGTGCCATGCAAGATCCAAAACTGCTGACAAGGCCTTGTCTTCCTGGTTCATTTTGCTTCAGTCTCCCACTTGATCCCACTTGAAATTTCTGGTAAGCTCAGCAGTGAGGAACCTACAATAGAAAAAAGTCCAAGTCGCATTCTTAAAATGTGTGTCTCCATGGCCATTGGCACCTCTTACTCCCCTTCAGATACATTCATGGAGTGACAATCAAGTTTTTGCTAATAATTACTCTATGGCCAGGCTTTCTTACTGTGTTTCCATAATTGTCTTTGTATGTGCCTGCCTGCTCATCTTAAATTTGTAAGTCATTTGAATGTGTTTTTGTATGTACATGTTCCTGTGTTTGAAAGTTGTAATGGAGTTGCCTTTGCATTTATGTGTATGTGGGGGTAGAGCCCAGAAATGGATGTCTAGAGTATTCCTTAATTTCTCTCCATCATATATTTTTAAAATTACATTCTGTTAATTGTGTGTGTGTGAGACCATGTGCACACTTGCCCCTCTTGCCCTTTCACCAACCTTTTACCTTAGCTTTTTGACATGGTCTCACTGAACCTGGGACTCAAAAAATTTGATTAAACTAGCCATGAAGACTGCAGTATCTGCCTATTTCTGCTTCCTCAGCTATAAGGTTTATAGGTATGTACCATCTCACTCGGATTTTTTTTTTTTTTTAAATGTGGATGCTGGGAATTGACTTTAGGTCTTTCTGGTTACTCGGCAAACACTTTATTAACTGAACCATGTCCTTAGCCTAGATCCACTTTCTTTTAATAATCCTGACCACTAAAAACTTACAACTTTGAGATGAATAATTTAAGTCACTAAGAGTTTGAGTAGTTTAAGCATGGTTATGTGGCAAACAAACAATTGGCCCACAGTTAAATCAGAGTTAACAATGTACCCAACAGTGACCATGACTCACATATGATGACTGAGCACATTGATATATGCTGTAGGTTTAAAATATACACCAGAACACACACAGTACCTCATAAGCAATGAGTTCATATCAGCCCCTGTGTTAACTATGTGTTGATGTGATGCTTCAGAGGCATTATTGGGTATTCAAATGATATGTTAGTTATATTGTGATGTTCAGAAAAATAGCCCTTTTTTCTGAACTGAGGATTGAACCTAGAACCTTACATATGCTAATCCCCTCCTTTCACTGGGGGATTCTAGGCAGGTGCTCTACCACTGAGTCACATCCCAGCCCCTCACTGGGGGATTCTAGGCAGGTGCTCTACCACTGAGCCACATCCTAGCCCCTCACTGGGGGATTCTAGGCAGGTGCTCTACCACTGAGCCACACCCCAGCCCCTCACTGGGGGATTCTAGGCAAGCAATCTACCACTGAATTACATTCCCATCCCAAATTGTTTATTAAAATCAACTTGTTTGCCTTCTGTTTTTATTTAAAAGACCATCACAGAGTTATATGTAGAACATTTTCTTCTAACCTGCTTTATTTTTTTGAGGTAAGTCTCATGTAGCCCAGGCTGTCTTCAAACTCATTCTATAGCTCTAAGTGCCTTGAACCCCTGACCCTTCTGTCTCCACCTCCTGAGTTCTGGAACTGCAGTTGTTTACCACCATGCCATCACTACATTATGAATATCTGATTCTAAATTACTGGCAGAATAGTTTAACCATCTTCTGACTAGTTTTTCATCCTGATCATTTCATTTTCAGAAAGCAGCTTATAAATCCAAGTTACTGTCTAGAGTCTCTGAAGATGGTTTTGTCAGTAAAGCGCCATAAGGACCTCAATTCAACTCCTAGAATCCATGTTAAAATAAACAAACTGCCTGGTAGCATGTGTGTATCACAGCAGTGAGGAAGCAGAGAGCAGGAACTCCCTGGAGCTCACCACATTGCTGCACTAGTGTAGTCAGTGACCCTTGGTCCCAGGGAGAAATCCTGTCTCAAAAGAAGGAGAGAAGGAACCTGAGGTTGAGCTCTGGCCTTAATGGACATATGCACATACCTCAGATACAAAATGTCTATGTTCTTACATCTGACACCTACCAGCTGACCTCTTCCAAAATGGAGCAATATAGCACTAACATGTTACAAAATCACATGATCAAAAGCAGAGATTATGGGTGAATGTGGCTGCTGATAAAATATACCCAAGGGAACATCTATACTAAGTTTTTCTCTTCTTCCAAAGGCAATTTCTGTGTGATGCTATCTTCAAAAGAGTGCCTTCCAGCCATTGTTTGAGGTCTTTTTTTACCCTCTTTTTCAGTACCTGCCCACCTCTCTTTGACCCATGCTTTCCTAGGAACTCTCTTGGGGTGTATACACCACTGAAGGAGCCTTTCCGTCATCAGCTTTTTTTAGGCACTAGTCCGATCTGCCTTCCTTGCCTGTGAGAGAAAAGTCCTAATAGCATTGCCCTCCACCTGGGATCTTGGCGACGCTTTACGGCTCTAGCAGGTACTCGCAGCTGATATATGACACTAATATAGGGTTCACTTTTATTCTCCACCTAAAAAAAGATAGATTGTTCCAAGTTTAGACAGGCTGTAAAACCATGTGCTTCTGGAGCTGTGCTACCCTCCCCAGGGGCCACTCTAATTGCTTTACATCCTTACAAAGGTTCCTTGTAATCGGGCTCTCGGCCTTCATTTGTCTTCTTTTCAGCCTCTTAGTAAAGACCTTAATTGGTCTTGGTGGGGCTTTTTTCAGTTAGTGCAACCATACCTTCAGGGCTGAACAAGCTGCAGACACTACCTGAGGGGAGAAGTTGGGGAGATGGGGAAGACATCAATACTCCTTTACCTTTCAGAGTTTAATTAATGTGCTCAGAACAAGGAACGGGCAGAAAGAATTTCCACTCCTCCGGGACCCTGCTGCAGATCAGACATAACTGGGGTTAGGCAGAATTTTCCAGATCTCTTTTCCACTTCAGTCTCTGTGAACACTCATTAGCTTCGTAATTGTCTCATAGTAAACTGCTGTATCAGGTTCCCATCCATCTTTGTGGGATCGAGTTGCTTAGTATCAGTAGACTTAAGTACTGGGGGATGCCTGTGAAGGGAAATAGCCTCTAATTTCTGTTTCTTAGCTACTAATTATTTAATAATACATCTTATTGCCTATTAAAATGTGGCATAACTTGCTTGTCAGCAAAACGAGACGGAAACTGATGTTTTGAGGAGAAGAATAATTGGTGCTTGTACAGATGGCTTTTACCTCAAGTTGGATTGGTTACTGTGGATGGGTTTCTTGCCAGGTTTCTCAGTTCTGACCATGGGTTGGTCAGAGCTTTGATGGACTTACTGTATTACAGCCAGTTGTTACATATTCCATACGCACTGGGTTATAGACCATAAAGGTTTCTGCTGTGTGAGTAACTTTTTTCTTCCCCTTTCTGGCCTCTTTACCCCTAGTTTTAAAATGCTCTAGTGGATTTTGTATCTCACTGGAAATCACCTTGTATGCTGGAAAACACTTCAGTGGAGACATTGTTTGAACAAAGGGTGTTTTCATGATGGTTGGAATTGATCAAAACTTGTGGGTTTTCATTTAGTTAAAAATAAGAAATCCATGTAGGAAAATTGGATCAGTCCCCAGTTCCCTGGTAGAATTTCACAAAGGTTTTCCTGTCGCTTAAGAATGACCCCTTAAGGAATGTTGCATAAATTCCCCAAAATTGCCCCCCATTGATTCCTGGAGGTACATTAAAAAAGCAAAGGGGCACATTGTACGTGGGATAATTTGATGGCAGAATTAGTTTATGGGGTAGAACTGAGGGATTGAGTGTTTGGGGCTTAAGTGGGAAAAGTCAGCTAGGCCTGCGAGTTTGCCAGGTCTGTGGTCAGGAATGTTTTAGAGGTGCTGAAGTAGAAGGGAACAGCCTTCACTTGCCACCTCAGCCCAAGTAAGGCCAGACAGAGGGTTACATTCCAGCCTCGGGCCACTGCAAGCATAAGGACTTGACTTTACATCCCCCCCGGGGCTTGCATAAAAATCCTGGTGTGTGGTATGTGCCTATGACCACTTTGCCATGGAGGTACATACAGGAGAATCCCTGGAACTTTGTAGCTAAATTGAAAAGCTCCAGGTACCGTGAGGGACTTTGTCTCAAAAGGGAGATGTAGAGTAAAAGAGGAAGACAGTTAATGCTCAATCTCTGTTATCATAGACACATGCTTTGCACACCTACATGCTTACCTGTACAAGCACAGAGAACCTATATATACACCACACTCCTAATTAGCTCATTCGTTAGTTAAACACAATCAAGCCTTCAGTGATGTTCGTCACTGTGTGTTCTACTTTACTCTCCTATCCCTCCCTGCTTTGGAAGTCATAGCTTTGTCTTTTGGTTAGGTCTGTTGTGCTCTACCTGCACCAGAACACGTTACTTCTCAGTCCTTTCTCATTGGAGGCAGCTGTACTTCTCACCATGAAGAGAAGGACTCTCTTGGCTCAAACTTCTGTGCATACTGAACAATTCTAGTTCTGGGTAGATTTAACCTAACAACTGTTCAAAGGAAAAGTTAAACATAGCTGAAATTATTAGAGAAACCCAACTGAGTTTTTCATGGAAATACCAAAACCACAGGAATTCTTCGAATCTGGAGAGGACCATGGGACTGCACTGCTGGGTCTCTGTCATTAATTGCTTCCATCTTCAGGCCGATGGCTTCTTTCAACATTACAGTGAGTTCTTATCCTTATGACAATGGGGGATGGTGAAACACTTCCTATATAACAAGGACCAGATCAGCTCAGGGGCCAGACCTAGTGAACCCTGTAGCCCAGGCTGTTCTCCAGTATCTCTCATCTTCCTGTCCGCTCTCCACTCTCTCCTCCCTTCATTCTGCCTCCAGAATGTCCACCTTCATCAGGAAAGCTGAGCACAGACAGAACAATAGTGTACATTGATATTCTGCCCCAGAAAAGTCATCACATTTTGACACACCATCCTAGGATTCAGTGTTGGGATGTTTCTTTCTAGAGAATTCAGAACACCATTTAGAGTCTCACTGTAAGTACATATGTTTCTCAGTAGTCTAAGCCCGAAGAAACCCACTTTAAAAAAATAGGAGCTGGCTGTAGAGATGGCTCAGTAGGTAAAGTGCTTCTGTGGAAGTGTGAGGACCTGAGTTTGGATTTCCCCAGCACCCATGAAAAAGCTGGGTACAGCAGCATTTTATCTATAACAACACTGAGTAGGAGTCATGGGGAGTAGAGCTAGTCAGATTATTGGAGCTCATAAGCCAGTTTTTCTAGCTTGAAATAACAAGCTCCAGGTTTTGTTAAAGACTCTGTCTCAACTAATAGAGAGCAGGATAAGAAAGTACATGATAGTAACCTCTTTTTGTCTTCACTGGGTCCATTGGGTATGGTCAAGTAGGTGGCAGTTAGATGCCATAACATGGAATGGTGGTGTCTTTTCCATTTGTAGAAGAAAGAGAACTCACTCAGAAAGCACTACGTCTGGCTATACTGGAAAGAAATGCACTTAGCTTTCACATTGTATAGTAGCTAATAGGCATTTAGACAGTGGAAATTAGTTTGGTTTTTGTTGTTGTTTATTTGGTTGACTGGTTTGGTTATTGCTGTTGAGACAGGGTCTCATATAGAGACCCCTTATGACCTTGAACTCTCTGTATAGCTGAGGATGACCTTGAACTTGTGATCCTCCTGCCTCCACTTACCAAGTCATAAGATTACAGTGTGGGCTCCCATATGCTGCTTGTTGTGGTGGTGCATGTGCATCCTTGTGTTCATATGGTTTATGTGCATAAGTACAGGAGAGAGGGCATTAATGGACCTGTGCTTGAGCCAAGTAGCCAGAGGCTGACATACGATGTCTTTCCTGGTCACTCCCCATGTTATTTATTGAGACAGTCTCTCACTGAATCTGAACAGAAGCTCACCAATTTGGCTCATCCAGGTAGCCAGTTTGTCTCAGGAATCCCGTCTCTGTCCCCATATGACAGGATTACAGGAAAGCTGACACACTCATCCACTGGCCTTTCCATGGGTGCAGGGGATCTGAACTCAGATGGTTCTCATGCTTGCCTAGCAAGCAAATAACTGTCACCCCAGTCCCAGAATCATGCTTGTTTTGATTCCTTTGACTCAAAGGTCATTTGTGCTAGCTGCATGTGACAATGGGAGAATGACAAGGAAATGTGTTTGTATGGCATGGACACAGTGGAGCCCTGCACAAAAAGGAAGCTGTAAAAGGAATTTCTCTTTAAGGCTCCAAGTGCTTGGCCTGCAGTTTGTGCCTGACATCAGCACGGTCTTAATAATGCAGTGAGCACTTATTTATTGATCAGACCAGTTAAGTGGTAAGACATGAGAAAGGGGCCGAGATTATCTGGTAATTGACCATATTGGGGAGTTAAGTGTTCTGAGGAGTAACTGTGTTTAACCTTTCTGATAAGATAAATTTGGAGATAATGCCTGCTTTGGTAATAAGTCTCAGCTGCTTAAAAAACTTCATAGTCCAGCTACATTAAACAATACAAGTATGATGATGGCATTGGGGTATTAATGACCAGATGTTTCTGAAAGTCACTAGGAAGGAAATTACTGACTTTCCTCCTTGGGTTAGAGGCAGGCAGGTAGAAGGGGGCAGTATTAGGCAGCTCTATCTAGTGAGCCATTCATTCATTCATTCATTCAGGAAGCATCTTTGGTGACCGAATGGTGCTGTCACTACAAAGCAACTTCAGTGCTAACAAAATGATTTTCAGATTTGTATTTACCCCAAGCCCTACTCTGCTCTGCTCCCCTCCTCTGCTCCTCTCCCCTCCCCTCTTCTATTCCCTTCCCCTCTTCCCTTCTTTCCTCTTTTCTTTCTCTTTCATTCAGACAGGATCTTCATTATTCCAGGTTATACACTTTGTATCTGAAGATAACCTTGAACTTGTGACTTTCTTGCTCCTAATTCCCAAGTCTGTGAAACACTGTGTTTAGTATATACAGTGCTGGGGATGGAATTCAGGACTTTGTCTGTCCTTATCAAGCACTCCACTAACTAAGCTATACACCCAGCACCCCTGTGTTTATAAAGATAAAGTTGCAATAAGCTTAACTATCCCCACTTCCAAGTCCTTTTCCTAAGAACTGATTATAGCTGGGCACTTCTTCCCCTTAAGGGCAGATCTACAAACAAGTATCATGCAGCAGAAGTACAAACAAAGCTGATATGTTAGCACAAAGGTAGATAATAGTACAGGCTTCTGCAAATGACTTTAAAATATATTTGTTGGATGAAGAGCTACCAGGGACACGAGAATTGAAAGCATCTGACAAAAGTCAGAGAACTCACTAGTACAGGGTGTTCAGCTTTTAGCCTGGTGGGCATACAGTCTAGAATAAACATAGCTATGACCCAGCACTAATTATTATTTTTAAATTTTTTTGACTTGATTGTATAGTTCTTAAGCATGAATTTTGTAGATGACAATGCTATATATAAATATCATGCCAAATGAGTGTGTTTATGCTCTGGTAATCTGGTCTGTAATAGGATTGTTTGGCAAAGATCACTGAGGTGAGCCTTCATTTTTGCCTAGTGTAGGGTAAGCCTTGGGCTCTACAGAATACATCAAGGGTTTGTAAAGGAAGGTACTGCCTAGGATAGCATTAACTGTCAACTTGACACAGCCTAGAGTCAGCTGAAATCTGAGTAACTGACTTTAGTTGGTTTTGTTTATTATTGGAGACAGGGTTTCTCTGTGTAGCTTTGGAGCCTGTCCTGGGACTTGCTCTGTAAACCAAGCTGGCCTTGAGCTCACAGAGATCAGCGTACCTCTGCCTCCTAAATGCTGGGATTAAAGACGTGTGCCCCCCCCCTACACCACTACTACCTGATAGACTTATTTTTCGGTCTGTAGACATGCCTTAAGGGATTATTTATTAATTTTAGTGTATGGGTGTTTGGGCTGTATGAATGTGTACGTATTTGTTTTATGTGATGCCCTTAGAGAGAGAAGAGAATGTCAGATCCCCTGGGACTAGAGTTACTGTTACCTCTCATGTGGGTTCTGGAATGGGACCTTGATCTTAGCAGCCAGTGTTTTTAACCACTGAGCCATCTCCAACCCCAAATTGTCTTTAAAATTCAATTTAATTATGTGTATGTGTGTATGAGAGAGAGAGCATTGGAAGAGGCGTTATATCACCTGGTGTTAGAGTTACAGGTAGTTACAAACTGGCATATGTGGACATCAAGTCCCTTGTACTCTCTGAGCCTAGCTGAGGGCAAGGCCCGGGGTCAGGGGGATCTCTATAAGAAAAGTAGCTGGGCATGAGCCTGTGGGACCACAATTCAGCAGGTGGAATTCCTTTATAATTTCTTGAGTTCCTGCCCTGACTTCTCAAAATGATGGAGTGTGACCTGGAAGTGTAAACCAAATAAATACATCTCTTTATTCCCCAATTTGCTTTTGTTTTTTTATCACATTTGCAGAAATCAATTTATAACAGGTACCATGTTCAGACTGGAGACTTACTTGAGAAAATTTATAAATGAGAAGTGGTGAGGTTTCCTCTGGTATAGTCAGAGCGACCTGAGAGAGGAAAAAACGTTAAGGGGAATTTAGAGGTGATTATTCACAGATCCGAAAGACTGGTAAGAAGGAGACAGGGATAGCCTGAGGTTCCTGACTGGGAGAGCATTATTATTGTGACAAGCAGCCCAGCAGAAAACTGATTTTGAGAATAGTGGAGTCAACTCCATTTGAGGGATGTCTGAGGTGTCTGTAGAAACAGCCAGGTAGGGGATTTCAGCCAAGAGCTAACATCACCAGCTGGATCATAAGTAATAAGACATTTCTGATGTTAGTAGCTGGTATAGAGCCAGTATTTAGTGCACACAAAGACATGGGTTTGGGTCTTCAGGACAGAAAAAGTAGGGTAGTGGAGAAAGGAAGCAAGCAGGAAGAGGATATGCAAGAGGCAGAAGGATGGGGTGGGGCAGAAGAAGGAGGAGCAGGAATAAAAATTACTATTGATGTTTAGAAGGGGAATACTCAACAAAAGATGTCATTAGCAGTATTATTGGGTATCCATAAAAGGCTAATACTGCAGAAGAAAATAAAGGCGTTCAGATGGTAGTAGAGGCAGTTATCTAATACCATAGAGAGAACCAAAACACTTGAGTCTTCTAAGCACTTTTAGCTTTGCCACACCTGCCTTCAGGAAAATATTATCCATAAAGCATTTAGAGTAGAGACTGTGGTATAATAATGTTCAAGGTGAAGAAATGCTGACGAGTGTGCAATAAGGGCTACAGTGATAGGGCATGAAAAACAGCCACAGCTCAAAGGAGAGGTCCAGGAGAATAGCTGGTGTGTGTAGGAAATCATGAAGGTATATATGTGCAAGGGTCACCTGCTCATTGACAGCAGTGAAAAGTTTAATTCAGACTGACCAAGAACTCCATCTTAGGACTACCATTTACCAGCTAACGACTTTATCCATCATGTTCTTCTAGAGCCCATGGTCTCATTCTAAAACGAAATTAGTACTCCCACTTTATAGAGTTGTATGATTAGAGGGGCTAGAGAGATGATTCAGCCGACAAAGTTCCCATACAAACATGGGAACCAGGATTCAGATTCCCAAAGCTCATATAAATGCTAAGCAAGCATGATAACACACCTGCAATCCTGGCACCCAGGAGATGAGATAGGGTTGTCCCAGGGCAAACTAGATATGCAGACCTAAGTAAGATAGAGAACAGTGAAGAGAAACACCTAACCTCAACCTCTGACCTTCACATTATACACACATGCTTGCACATCCATATACTCTCACATGCATGGGAATATATGCCTGCATGTTCATAGGCTTCTACATGCATGCAAATACACACACATATACCATGTCATACATATACACATGGGATGCAGTGTTTAGTGCTGAAAAGATATTTGGTGAATGGAACTGATCTTATTTGCTTGACTGCTTGCTTGCTTGTTTCTGAATGGAAGAGAGATGTTTAGAAGGGAAGGGAAGACCCATATATATTAAAGTGATACACAGAAATAAAATGTCATGTAAGTACAGTACATTCAAACTGCGGAAGGACTCGCTTTTCTATATAATACAGGGCAGGTTAGATTATATGCTGTAGCAACAAGTAGCCTTCATACATGAGTCTGCTCATGTAACAGAGATACCTTCTTTTGTAGCATAATATCCAACCCGAAGTGGAAAAGAGTCTTGTTTATCTCTGTCCCTCAAGGACCCTGGCTGAGAGGCTCCATCTCAGTATTTGTTTCTGAGGTCACGTCAGAGCATACTTCATAGCTCCATTGAACCTCAAGAGCTTAAAACTGTAAGAAATGCTGGGTAAATGGTGTTAATGGCAGCAGGGAGGGCAGAGCCATGTCAGTAACTGTGGAAGTCAAAAGCCTGGCATCTGCTTTCTTACCAATGAAGGCAGCAAAAATACGATCTGCCATGTGCAGTGAGGGATTTGACAAGAGCCTTAAATGGTTGAAACAGCCGTTTTGTTAAAATAATTAAGCAGGAACACAGAAGCAAAGGAAAGGGAGGTTGTCCTGGTTAAATATTTATCATCAGAGCTGCACACAGAACAGAACAGCTATGGCAGCTGCAGTTCAGCTGTAGCTTAAGATTAGAAGCTACCCATCGATGATAATTGTCCCATGGGGGTGATTTCCCCCAGAACAGCCACACAGCCGGGAGTATGCAGAGAGAAACCCTGCTCGGAACCAAAAGAGAAATGTTATGCAGAGGCAGAATGCAGGCGACGTGGATTGGCCATCAAACCAGCTCTGACAGCCACGTTTTTTTTTGCTTCGTTAGTACGCCAGGATCCCAGCCTTCTGGAAATTGATAAATTTAGGACTTCATCTTGTTCTCATAGTATGCATCACCCAAAGAGACAAGTTCCTTCCGCAAATCTGTGACCTGTATGGTACAGCTTCGTGGAGGAGATGAGAGGCTTGCTCTGGAGGAGGGGACGATGGACGGAGCAAAGTTTAAAGAGAAGTAGGGTGATGGAAACGCCGGTGGTAGGGGCAGTAAAGATGTCTGTTGGTGAGAAGAAAGAGAGGACAGCTGGTTGGACCCATATGAAGTTTGCGCAGTGTGGTGTGGTGAAGTTGTTAAAGAAGCTTCCTGAGGAGGACACTTGGTCTCCTGGAGAGACGCTATAACCAGAGAGATGAATCTGAAAACTGTGTGCTATTACGAATGTCTTTTCTTTTTTTCCACTGCCTTTGAGAATTTGATTCCACAGTTTCCCTAATGACAGATTTCAACCTTCCTCAAACATCTGTCCTATGTTGGTTGCTTGTTTTGTGGTTCTGGAAATAGACACAAGGGCCTCATGCATGTTAGGCAAGTGCTTTCTAGCTGAGCCATGTTCCTACTCTATCACTGGGGGATTCTAGGCAGGTGCTCTACCACTGAGCCACACCCCAGCCCCTCACTGGGGGATTCTAGGCAGGGGCTCTACCACTGAGCCATACCCCAGCCCCTCACTGGGGGATTCTAGGCAGGGGCTCTACTACTGAGCCACACCCCAGCCCCTCACTGGGGGATTCTAGGCAGGGGCTCTATTACTGTTTTATGCATATTTAGAACTTCTCTTAGAAGGGATAATTATTCAACTAAAAGATGTTGGAATGTAGATGTGTACTATATTGGTACTAAGATCCAGGTCCCATAATCTAAAAAGGCCTTATTGTCAGTTAGGCTTGGGAGTACAGCTGTGTACTGGTTAGAAACTATGACCAGTCAGATTTGTGCATTATTGGCTGCTTATGAAATGGCAGCACTTTACACCCCTAACAGTGTTCTCTCAGAGTTTCACTTCCCAAGTATCTTCACCAACACTTGCTATTTACATCTGATTGTAGCCATTCTTGTGGGTATCCACAAGGATCTCCTTGTGGTAGCAGTTAGGTGTGTGTAGTTGAGGTTATATTTACGCATGAGTGCAGTTGTCCATGGAGTCAGGAGGAGAGTTAGATTCCCCTGAAGATTGTGTTACACACAGGTTGTTTCAAGCTGCCTAATGTGAGTGACAGCTGAACTCCATTTCTGTGTGAGAACATCAGGTTCTCCTGATCACTGAGCCATGTCTTTTTTGTGTGGATGGGGGAGGACTTTAAAACTGATTCCCCCATTAGAATTTATATTTTCAAAGCTAAGACATAAAATAGCTTATTTTTGAATATTTTGATAGAAGATTGAGACACAGATATTAAGAAGATGTAGTGAGTAGAAGAATGTCAGCAGGTTAAAGGCTGAAGGTGTTAAAGATAACCAGGCTCTGTGGGGTATGTAATGGCTGCCTCTTTTTGCTACAGAAAATAATCTAGTTGCTCATTTATTCTCATTGCCCCTCTTAGCTTTTGGTATCATTACATGTAATTAAAAAAATAATATAAAAAACTCAACCTGTGTCAGACTTATTTTTTCCAACTGAACCAAAGCACTTAAAAACTTCAGTTAGCTGTAGTTTTAAATTTCCTCACTCCCCACATGATTCTCTGCACAGTGAGGGCTGAAAGGCACTGTGGTAAATAATTCAGCAGGATTAAATAGCAGAATGAATTTATTGATCATATTCACCACTCAGATAACCATCCGGCCTTTCATTTTGACCCATAAGCTTTCCTGACACATACCTGCGAACTGAATTTGATCAAATAAGCATGAAGCCTGCTTGCAGAGTACAGAGCCTTCTCTGCCTTACAGGAGATAAAATCTGGTGTGTAAGCTTTCTTGTTGTGATAAAACACTAAGCAAAAGCCGCTTGGAGGAGGAAAGGGTTTTTTACCTGACATGTTACTGACCGTCACAGAGGGAAATCAGGATAGGAATTTAAGCAGAAGCCATGAAGCTACATGCCTAGGGAATGATGCCACCCACAGTGGACTGGGCCTCCTGCATCAGTTAAAACTTAAGAGAATTCCACAGTTGAAAGCATGAGAAGGAGGAAGGGAGACGAGTTTTTTTTTTTTTTAATTCATTTATGGTGGCTACACATTTATTAATTTATTTCCAATTACATCTGTCTCTGTGAGTTCAGCCTATGCTGATTCTTTAGAAGGTAATGAATTACTTTGTTGATTATTATCTTTTTCAATGCATTAATTTGACATAATGAGTCATTATGAACTATGGTCATTAGTTCATAGGAAATTAATATGTCTTGTGGTTATGTTGCTTTGAGCTGGTACTTTTTATGAACTTAATCGACATGAATGATATATACAGAGTGTATCAGTGGACGTGAGATTTCATGATTGAGGTCAGTATCTTTCTGAGGACTATGGTAAGTTTTATTCTCTGTGGCAAGTCTATTTTGGTCTCTTCTTTAAACTGTATGTCTATTGAGAAAGCAGGAACAGAGAAAAACTGAAATGAAATAATATTTTATTAGACAGGCATCATGCTCTCAAGGCTGGGAGCAAGAGATGTCACCATCCAGACCCATTTTTTTTTAAGGTATTTCAAATGTCACTGGTCTAAATGTGAGCTGCAAATAAAAATTCCCATTCTAGAAAAGAGAAATAGAGAATGCAGAAACTTAATAACCCATTGTTCCAGGCTAGCCCAGAGAGCTCTGGTTTCACTGTGTGTGGAGATGTCCTAAATGAAGTTAAAAGGGAGGGTCAGGAGAATGGGTCTGGAGGACATGTTCTAGGAATGTGGAGTTACTAGAATGGCTCAAAATGCCTGCAATAGTTTAATACCTCTTTGTATTATTTTCTGTCCTTGTGGATGTGACAAAACACCCGAGAAATGCAACTTGAGGAAAGAAGGGCTTGTTCTGTGGCTCATGGTTTGAGTGGAGAGTCCATCATGGTGGAGAAGGCATGGCCACAGGAGCATGGGACATTCATACTCAGAAAGGAAAGAGACAAATGCTTGGCTCATTTCTGTTTTTTTCATTCTGTTCCCAGCCCATTGGATACTGCCACCTACATTCTATCTTTAAGCTAGTATAGGTACTCCCTCACAGATAAGCCCAGAGGTCTGTTTCCTTGATGATTCCAGATCCTACCAGGTTGATGATCAATATCAGTCAACACATTTTCATCTTAAAAACCAATATGGAAGTTGGTTTACCCGTGGAATTTGGTTTTTTCAATATGGAATATAGCTTACTCATTCAACACCTGCCTAGTTTGCATAAGGCTTGCTGTGAATATACATTCCACCCCTGCAGCATTGCCAAATTAGACCCCAAACAAACAAACCATGATATCCTGCTCGTAAGTAGACTTGAGTTCATTCAATCTACATGAAGAGAAGTGTCAAGGAGATGTGCACTATAGAGAAAACTGGGTAACAGTGGAAGATTTGCTTAGTAGCATTTTTCAGTGGAAACTCTACCTGTGCACTTTCCTGTCCCTACCCCCCCCCACACACACACACACCACTTTCTTTCTGTCTTAAGTAAAACCATGTGACTTCCAACCTGCGACCTGGAGTCTATGACATGTCCTTAAAAACAAAGACAAAAGTAACTGTGTTAATAGCTTCCTCTTGGAGAGGGAGGGCTTGCTTGCAAGACCCAGAGGACTCATCCACCCTAATGGAAGGGTATGGAACTATTCGTCCTGGGAGCTGCACTCCATTAAGACAAAGAGGGCGAAGCCATATGGGGGAGGGCTCTGCCCTGCTGATGAAAGAAGCTGTCAAATTAGCAGGTCTGGAAGTTGTAACACACGTTAGGAACTGCTCAAGTTCACACCAGAGCAACCAGCTCCATCCGTCTTTCTCAGTTTACATTTTAATTGGCTTGTAGTTAAGTTTTTTAAACACCAAGAGATTGCTGACATACACTGTAATATCCTGTGAATAATTGATGGAGGGTTTGCTCAAGACAAGAATTTTTTTTTCCCTTTGATTTGAGAATCCAGGGCTGGGAGAGGGGAGGAGGGGGACTGGGAGGTTTGGTAGGAGGGGGGCGTCGGGAATAGATGAGCAGACCCAAGTGCATGGGGAGTGAGGCATGGTGGATGTTAAATGCCTCTCTGCTGGTGTAGTCCATGGCGTTGGGGATTTCAGAGGGTTTGTACAATGCAGCCTTATTAATAACTATTCTGTCAGGAGAGCTCCCAATTAAATTGAGTTTGGTTTATTCCTCCCTCTTGGTTTTTTCATATGTGCAGATATGAAGTCTCTCCAACATGAGTATCAGATAACAAGGATGGGTGTTGTCTTGCCTTTTGTGTGTGTGTGGGGGGGCCAGGACAGGAGTAGTAGTTTGGTTTTAATGACTCCTTATACTACTGAGAATTTGCTTGTTTGTGAATGCAAGAGCTGGCATTTCCCCTGAACTATGTTTCCCCTACTCTCACACTCATCTAGATAAGATGGACCGCCTGTCAGCAGGCAGCCATCCTTGCTGTGAACGTGACTCGCTGGGAGTGTTTTTGCTGGACAGCTAAGAGTCTAGAATATCACCTAATTAAGACCTGGGGGAGAATCCACTTCCTCCTCAGCAACAGGCGTTCCTTCTCATTACAAAAGCAGTAAGTGATAGAAAGTACAGAGAGTTAGAACAAGCCGGTTGAAATCATGATGAGGTAGGTCAATGTGGTTTTTGCTCCCGTCTATTTTTCTCTATTCGCCAATGACCATAATTGCAGTCATATGGACTGTCAAGAGTTCAGCCATTTCCCCCCTCCCTGTCAAATGGTACCGTGTGAGTGCCTTTCTTCTTAAATATTCTATACAAAGTGTCATTTCTAACGATCAAAGGGTTTTAGAGTGGTTTTATGGTATATGCTCCAGCCATCTAGGACATCACTCATCTTTTGATGTTGAAATAAAGTGTTGGTGGAGGCTGAAGTGATGGCTCAGTGGTTAAGAGCACATTCTGTTCTTGACATAGGATGGTGTAATTCCGTTTTCAGTTCCCATATCAGGTGGCTGGGCACCATCTGTATCTCTAGCTATAGGTAAGCTTGCCCTGTCTTCTGGGCTTCTCTGTCACTTGCCTTTCCATGACAAACCACATACACACACACACACACACACACACACACAAAATCCCAAACACACATATATAGAACAAAATATATCTTAAAAAAAGTACAGCATAGTTGATATGTTAAAATCAATTTTAGAAAGGTAAGTAATAAATATGTTCTGGCTTATTTTATTTTATTTTATTCTATTTTATTTTCTACTCCAAGAGCTAAAACTTCCACATGAAACTAAGTCATTCTGAGAGAAAGATAAGCATTGTGTCTGGAACAGTTTTGTCTAGAAAAGTAGGATGAAACACAGTTTTAATTAGTGAGGCTAGTAATTTCCTATTAAAAGTGGTAGTGACATTCAATCTGAAGTTCTCAGAAATATTGAGGTTTTTTTTTTTCTTTTTTGAGATTTCTTAATCACAAATCCTATTTATTAGGCTTAATGCAGGCTTTTTTTTCTTTACCAGTTGGTATATAGCTACCTAAGACCTCATGTAATCAGTTGAGATGCTATAAATGTATTGCCTGTCAACTGCAATAAAAAAGAAGGCAGTTAATTAAAGGGATGTCTTGCTGTTAAACCAACTTGCAGTCAATTGCTTGTAAGTAACATTTAGTTTGACAGGCAGTCAAAGGGCAGGGAAATCAGTGTTCCGGCAAGACCTGCTTCAGAAACATAAATAAGAGAATGATTTTATTGGGGTGGAGATAAGTGCCCTGACAATTGGAACAATATTTTTTTTTCCGTTTTGAAAGAAACATACTCATTAGCTGTGCAGTGGTTTTTCGTGCCTTTGATCCTAGAACTTGGGAAGTAGAAGCAAGAGGATCTCTTGAGTTCAAGGCCAGCCTGGTCTGCAGAATGAGTTCCAGGACAGCCAGGGCTACACAGAGAAAATCTCTGGGGTTGGGGGGAGGGGAAGAAAAGATAAAACCTATTCTTATGTTAGAAAGGAGGTAAGGAGCTGTGAGCATGGCTCAGCAATTAAAGATCTTTGATACTCTTAACAGAGAGGCGCACTTGGATTCCCTGGACCTGTGTCTAGTGGATAACAGCCAGCTGTAACTACAGCTTCAGGAGCTCTTGACACCTTCTCACCTCCATTGGCACCAGAACACACACGTGTACACACACACACACACACACACACACACACACACACACACACACACACACACACACACGCACTTAAGAGAAAAAGATTAAAATCAAAGGGTCTGTTTATACTAAAATTGAAATGATACAGAGAAGATTAGCATGGCCCATGCACAAGGATGACACGCAAATTCGTGAAGCATTCTGTATTTTTTATTTGTAAGAAAAAAAAAAATCGGGGCTAGAGAGATGGCTCAGCGGTTAAGAGCACCGTCTGGTCTGCTCTTCCAGAGGACCTGGGTTCGATTCCCAGCACCCACATGGCAGCTCACAACTGTCTGTAGTTTCAGTTCCAGGCAAACAACAAGGCAAATAATTAAATAAATAAATAAAAGTTTTTTTTTGTTTTTTTTTTTTTTAAAGAAAAAAAATCAAAGGGCCTTGATTGTTTGGGAGCATAAAGGAACTGAACCCTTGTTTTCCTGAGACAATGTTTTCCTCAATAGTAGTCTGGCTTCAAAATGGCCACTTTGCATACTTGGAAAAGAATGTAAATTAGTGAGGGAGGAAATCCTTGGCCAAGCTCTGTGCTCTCGAGATGAAATCCATTCTCCATGGAGCAGTGAGTGGAATGTCTCTACCAGTATATCAGTTCATAGGACAACTGCCCTTTCCAAACACCTTAGCTACCTATCTGTGTGCTTGGGAGGGATGCACTCAGCACCTATGTGTTCTGCTCTTCCTTGATGCACAAGAATGGGAGAATTGTGTGTGTGTATCTGTGTCTATTTCTATGTCTGTGTGTTTGTATGCTAACATGGATGGAGGTCCATTTCAACGCTCTACACTATCATTCATCATTCTCTACCTTAATTTTTGAGACAGGGTCACTCACTGATCCTGGAACTCCAGTGACCTTGCTGACACCTAGTCTTACTGGTCAGCAAGGCCTTACAATTGTCCTGTCTTTGCCCCCTGATGCCAGACACATGGCGGCCACATCTGATATTTACCTGAATGCCAGCTGCCTGAACTCAGATTTTCATGCGTACAAAACAATCACTTCACCCCCTAGCACCACTCCTCTTCCTCCTCCTCCTCCTCGCTCCTCCTCTTTTTCATAACAAGCTGTTAGGGAGCACATCAATGGACAGAACTGACCCAGCGTTTTAAGTGTTGATACGTTCATGGAACAAAGAACAGATCCACAGAAGTCTTTTCTTGTGTAAAATCACAGAGATATGAGAAGCCAGAGTCCTTAGTATCTGTGCTGCTTTCAGATTCTGTCGGAAACCTTTGCACTCTGGAAACCAAGCACCCTGAGCTTCTGCAAGCACCCACATCAAAATGTGTTTACCTGGCAAGGGTAAGCCAGCCTCACCTAACCATACTTACTGTGTTCACTGTCCAATATTTCATAAATAACATTTTTTTCATTCGAATCTTGAGCCCAGATTGGTAGCATGGAATTTAGGAAAAGGTATAATTCATAGCCACTCCCCAGTTGGGACTTCCAAGAGACAAAGTTAATATGTAGTCTCCTTAACAGCCAGTCAGTAGCAATACTTGTAATGATTCTAACGTTCAGTGAAAGAAAAGAATTTATTGGTCTGAGATGACAGAGTTATCAGTTGAGTTAATGCAGGATGAATGGTAGCTTAGCTATATTTATAATCCAGACATGGTCAGTTAGATGAGACAATGAATCTTTGCTTTTTTCCTGGGCTTTTAGCAACTTCAGCTTGGTGGTGGTAGCACATGCCTTTAGTTCCACCACTTTGGAGACAGAGGCAGGTGGATCTTTGTGAGTTTGAGGCCAGCCTAATCTACAGAGTGAGTTCCAAGACAGCCAGGGTTACACAGAAAAACTCTGTTTTAAAAACAAAAACATCAACAATACCACTATTGGGCATATACCCTAAAGATACACATTCACACCCCAAAAGCAAATGTTCATAGCAGCATTATTTGTAATAGCAAGAAGCTGGAAACAACCTAGATGCCCCTCAACTGAGGAATGGATTAACAAACTGCAGTACATCTACACAATGGAGTACTACTCAGCAGTAAGAAAAGATGATATTCTAAAGTTTGCGGGCTTATGGATGAATTAGGAGAACATCCTCCTGAGCAAGGTCTCACAAATCCAGAATGATAAGCAGGGGATGTACTCACTCATTAGTGGACTTTAAGTGAAAACATTTCTTTTTCATTGAAAGATGATGGGTGAATAAACTGATTGAAAACACATACACACACAAAACAAAACAAAACTACTGGTTTGACTGTAGAATGGTTGCTTAGCAGAAATTTGTGGTGATCATAGTATATATGTGGGCATTAGCTATGACCTACTGTGCTTTCTTTATCTGTAGCTGAGCTTAGTAAACTGGCATGAGAAGCTTTAGATTTTATTTTTTTGTTTCATGTATTTTAGAGAAAGGAGAAGTTTTATTACTGTAGGGGTTTTTCTCTATTCTGAATGTTTTGCTTTTTTTTATAAAGTTTGATATTGATTTTCAAAAAATAATAAAAATCAAAAACATTAGCAACTTCTAGAGGCTAGAGAGATGGTAACCAGCACCTACCATCCACACCTGGGAATTAAATTCTGTTTCCGGGAGCTGGATTCTCTTTTCTTATCTCTATGGTCCGTGCACCCATACATGCATATACTTACCTCCCACCCCCATACGTACGATAAATAAGTTAATATTTTCAGAACACAATTACTGAGTTCTATTCCATCTGGTTCTGAATTACTGCAATAATCGGGGTATTACCCCAAGTCACTCTTTTTGCTAAGTTTCTATGTGCAACCTATTGTAAACTTTTTAAGTGCCCCAAAATTATGGAATTATACCAGATACCACCATGAACCATAATATTTTTCTAAAATCATGTTTGATTCTGACTTAATAACTGGGTTTGAGAAAGGGAGAGGCAAGATGGAAGTAAAGAATTTTGTCTTTTCTTGCTTAATAATTTTCTTGAATGAGTAAGGTACTTGAATTTCTGTATGATTTTTGTTTTTTACATTCTCACAAGGAAAGATCCCTGATGCTCATGACGATATGAACTGACAAGATGCCTCCATCAAATTGAGAGTTATAGCATCATCATTGGATTTTACTTGGAAGTTTTACCTTGTCTCCGTGTGAACTTTCTGTGGATCTCTATACCTGTCTTATTACTATTATTATTATTATTATTTGATTCTCAACATACAGTATAATTAACCCTGTCTCCTAGAACTTGGTGAGCAAATTTGTTCTGTAAAAATCAGGTAGTAAGTGCTGGAGAAATGGCTGGCTCAGTGGCTCGGAGCAGTGACTGCTGTTCCAAAGGACCTGGGTTCAATTCCCAGCATGCATATGGCACTCTGTACCTGTCTGCAACTCTAGTTCTAGGGTTTCTGTCACCAGAACACAGATATTCACACAGGCAAAACAGTAATAAATATAAATTATAATAAATTTTTTAAAATATTTTTTAAATTAAGTAGTAAATTATTTCTCTCTGTTTCTGTACTTGTGTGTATAGATACTGAAGTGCTTATATATATATATCCATTTACATGCTTATATATATATACATACATGTAGATGTCATGACAATCTCAGCTCCATTTTTTCTTAGTCACTACTCATTTTTTTTTTACTGTTTGTTTTCATGTTAAAACTTGTTTGACAGCTTCATATACTTAAATGATTAATTTTATCTCTTGCTGGAATCCTTCTTAGCTACAATTCTTCTTCTGGTCACATGTCTTCTTTTCGTGTGTGACCCCTCAGGATTTAATCAGAATTTTTTGCTTGAGCCTATATATGGGGTTATTTTCCAGAGCAAGAGCAAGTCATCAGAGGCTTTCCCCAACTGAATGACATCTCCTTTTCAAAAAGAAGACAACAAAAAACCCCCATTAATTTGCCAATAGCTTCTGGGGAGAGGTTGAGCTGCCTGGACTCCTCCTTTATACATGATGAATTGTTGAAGTTCAATAAACCACAGCTACAGCAAATACTACAGTACCATCAGTATTTCACTTCTGGAAGGTACCTTTGGCTGCAGTGTTGTCATCCTCTGACTCTTATATTTTGTTTCTACTCTTGTGATGTTTTGTGAGCTCCACCTTGTATTGAAACAGAGTCTCTCACTGGCTTAGAACTTGCCAGTGAGGCTAGGCTGCCATTCAGGGAGCAGCAGGATCCTTACTTACTCCCCCCACCCCCATCTTGGGGTAACATGAACTGTCACATCTTTTCTGAATGTTTCCTTGTGTGGTTTTGGTGCTGGAATCAAACTCAGGTCTCCATACCCATGAGAGACTCGATATACTCACTGATTTCTTTGTTCTCTATGTGCATTTATACTTCTCTATACTTTCCTTCACTTTGGTCCTAAACACGTGACTTCATTGTTTCTGTTTCTTGGGCAGAGATGAGCAGAGTTAATCTACAAATGCCAGCAAGTATTTTAGCTTTTACAGCCGTAGGTGGCTCTGTCATATGTCCTTTGTTCCCCATTCCCAACAATTTACAAATGCAAAAAATTAAGTTCATATAGTGTACAGAAATTGAGTCTGTTGGATTTGGTCTGCAGGCTGCAGCTTGCCAATGTCCATGAACAATCCCAAAGCACTGTCAAAGATGGATGCACATATGCTGTTGGTTCCCTATTTCCCTTTCTGCTGTGGCTTTGTTCTCTCCTGGTCACTGGCTTTCTTAGAGTGGTCCCCAGAGTCTATTCTTCCTGTGATGCAATGGTGTGAAATGGTGTTTTTAGCTGAAGGCCTCTGTGTGTGTGTGTGTGTGTGTGTGTGTTGTTGGTTTTATTTGGGGGGAGGGGTGACTCACTAATTAGCCTGTATCTTTGTTGCTTTGATCCTTTATCTTGAATGGAGCTTTTTAGGAGAGGCTAAGAAAGTACTGAGTGACAATGATGTTTTCACCACTTTCCTGAGTGGAAACAGAGGACCCTAAGATGGAGTTGTCAATCATGGATGTGTTTAGGAACCACCTGATGATTTTTTTAATTTCCTAATCATTCTATGCCACTGAGTGCTCTTGAATGAAACTTGAGGTCATTTCTTTTATCCATCATCTGACCCTAGACATATGGCCTTTGTAAAAAGTGGCAGATGTTCACCAATCAGGCCTGTTGTGGTTTTGTAGAGTCTCACTTACTTAGTTGTGAATCGCATTAATTGTAGGCCTCTGGACTGTCTTTTAAGTATGTTTTTTTGTCTTCCTAGCCAGACAATAAGGAGCACTAGTTCAGAAAGTATGTTCCTTTTTTTTCTTGATGCCTGAAATCTGTTTGTACAGTAACAGTACTTTTATAGAATCTTTTATTGGTGTTCCTACAGGCATACACATAAGCCTGTTACAAAATTTTCTATTTTGATCACTTCAGTGTATAAATTAGCATATGTTGTATAAATATTGCCGTCATTTATTAGTATCATTATCAACCTTCAGATTTTTTTCCTCTACTTCCATTGTGACCCTCCATAAGCATGACCCCCTAAGTTCCTGGCTTTTTCTTCCACTCCTTTATCCACTTTTTATGTTTTGTCTTTTCTATTGGAGATACCTCATAGAAATGGAATCATACTTACTTATCCAATTGTGAGGGCTTCTTTCCTTTGGTTATTATCCTCAAGGTTGGCTTGTGTTATGCCCATGTCAGAATGCCTTTCACTTTTTGTGTTTGATCTATTTGACTAGATCACTCACACTCTGACTGAAAGAAACTTTGTGAGGAGGCTGATTTCAGCTTTCACATTACACATCATCACTGAGAAAACCTAGGAACACAAGCAGAAACTGAAGCAGAAACCATGGAGTAATGCTGCTTGCTGGCTGTCAGTCTCAGGCTCAGTTAACTTGTTTATGCAATTTAGAATGACCTGAGCAGAGAGTGTCACTGCCCATAGTGGACTGGACCCTTTTATGTAAATTAGCAACTAGGACAATCCCTCACAGACATCTCCACACACCAACCTCATAAAGACTGTCAACTTAGACTCTTTCAGGTGATTTGCTGTGTCATGTTCACAGTTAATGATAGCTAGGATTTTTCAAAGCTGGATAAAATTCAACTGTAGGTACAGGCTCCATTTTGTCTGCATTCATCATTGTGTACTTGGATTGTTTCCACATTGTGGTTATTGTGCTGCGAACACTTGGGTATAGGATTTCATCTCTGTTATGTGTATAGTCTAAAATAATTATTGTAGTAGTTTCAGATCTGTTACTGTGAAAACATTTTTTAAAGTTCTTTGATCTTTAAGTATTTTGGGATCTGGGGAAGGTAGGATTGAGGATTCAAGCAACCTAGGACCCTAATGCATGCTAACCAAGTAAGTCCTCTACCACTGAGCATTAGCTCCAGCCTGTATTTTAAGCATTTTTTTTTATTTTTTTAATATCATCTATCCATAACATCATAAGTTTTCACCATAAAGAAATCAGTTTTTTTTAACTGCAATACAGAAAAATATCTGAATAATCAACCCTCTATTCATTCTGTGCTCCAGACCCAAAGCTGAGGTATTTATGTAGATTGATTTGTTCAAGCCAATCAGTATACTATGTTACAGAAAAAGATTTAAAGAGGTTGAGAGATAAATCCATAGTCACAGGGATGTTCTCCTTCAGAGCCCAACTCCTGGAAATATCATAAGAGTAGGCCACATTTATAAACCATTACTTTTTTATTTCTTATGCCATTTCATACCTTTTAAAGTTCAAAACCAAGGCTAGCAAGATTGCTCAGTGAATATTGCTGCCAACTCTGAGGACCCAAGTTAGATCCTGAGGACTTATATAATAGAAGAGAAAACAAACTTATGTGTTTGCCCTGCGACATAAACAAATACACATGTAATAAATATTTTAAAAATCCAAAATAAAACTGTAAAATAATGTGTAAAATTTTAGAGCCCTAAAGTGGCATGCACATGTATAGTATTAACATTAAGTCTACTGATGAGATATATTAATAACTACAGAAAGCAAAAGACATCTAGAGTGTGCATGTGTATTCCTATGTATGTAAGAGTATGTATATGTTCTGTACGTGCATGCCTGTCGAAGCTAGACATCAACAGCAAAGCTCTTCCCTAATCACTCTTCACTTCATTTGAGATGAGGTCTGCCACTTAATCTGGAGCTCACAGACTGGTCAAGATTGGCTAGCTAGTGACCTCTAGGTATCCACCTGATTTTAGGTCCCCAGTGCTGGGATTACATGCATTTGTCACAAACCTACCTCTTTACATAGGTGCTGGGAACAATAAACAATTATCCATCAACCTGAAGCAATTTTCCAACTGAGCCCTAGCTCTACCCCCAAGACATCTCGAGTTTTAAGCTTTGGTCTGAACGTGATGCCAACTCCCCTAGGGTCTGTATTTTTGGTTTTGCTAGAACATATTTCATAGGCCCTCATGTTCATCTTCATATTCTTGACAAGGGCACTGCCTTTTGAACTGCTGTTAGGCATTTCATGACTCCTTTGAGTTTTTGCCAAGGATAAGCCTGGTTTTCTCGTTGCCACCCACTGTTGCCTCAGGATAAGAATCAATGCCAAACATGTAACAAATTGTCCTGTGGAAGAATTTGTAGACTGAATTTGTTTCCTTTAAGGAGTCAAAGCTGAAGGCATTCTCTCTGTTGGTCCAAGGGTTCTAGGGAAAGAACTCTTTAGCTGTAAATAAAAAGTGAACTAGAATATTGCATGAGGTGTGCTGGCCTCCTTTGGAACTTATCAGCTCTCAGGAGGTAGGATTATTTAACTCTCAGCCAGACAGTGCTTTACCAACAGAAGGGAAAAAGGATTCCCAAGTCAGCCAGCAGATTTCTCCATCTTCAGTGCCCATCATGATAAACTCCTCATGTTCTCCAAGCTCCACCAATATTGCCCTCTCATGTAATTTTGTTCATTAAGAAGGTGAGGGCTAAAATCTTTACCTGCTTTGTTGATTTCACTGGGGGCTGATAATTATGCCCTATTGAGTAAGTCTCCAAAAAGTGGCAATTGTTGAGATCTGTCTTAAATCATGGTCAGGGGACAGTTCGATTCTTTTTAGACCAGATTCTTCAGGGTGTAGACAAACCAGTGTTAAGCAATGGCTGCTGTGGTTTGATGAATGTATATTGATTGTTTGATTTATTGACTTATGCATCTCTCCTGGAGTCTTTTAGCATCCAACAAGAGAAAATAGATGATTTCAGAATCACTCCTGACTTGAACACAAATGACAGTCTCCTATTTTCTGATTCATGTGACTCCAGACTTAACCCAAATCAGTACAAACACAGGAACACTGGTTTCCTTGCAGCCTCAAAGTACTTACCATGCAGGGCAGGTAGAACTGTTTGGTTAAGCATCAGGAGAAACCGGTAATTTCACTTGCATGTGTTGGTTCTTGTTTCATTTCAGAAGAAGTTGAGTGTTGGAGACTTGGCCTGGAAGGCAGCCTCCAGCACTGACGTCCGATGGTAACCGCAAGAGCCATCCCTTTTCCTGCTGGCAGGGCCTTGTTGAGTCTGTGGCTGTGATCTCAGGGGAGGGCTGTGGCTTGCAGCTTTGGGTCTATGACAGGAAAGCTAAGGTGACCCTGCAACATTCCAAGTAGAGAGAACTGTCACATTCAAGGCGTCCACAGGGTCACAGACACATAACCCAGCTTGAACTGGCAGCTGGGGACCTGTTGCAAGCCAGGTGTCAGAAATGGGTAAATATCAAATGGTATCTGATGAAAAACAGGAGGAAGCCGGGCTCCTTTACCAGCCAGAAGGAGCCAAAGTCAGCTGAATGGCGTTTATGTCTAGAGGGCCCAGAAGCCACAGTCTCATGGCCCAGCTGAGAAAGCATTTAAAAGTGGGCCACACTATACACTGCATTTTCTAACTGTTTTTTATCACAAACATTTATCTTCAGTTTAGGATTACTTAAGCATATTTTTCTTGAAATGACTGAACACCTATTAATTTAGATGAGTGTATCATAAATGATTCTTGTGAAGATAGTCATCTTTGGTGTCCTTTGAAGTCTGATCCTGGCAGTGATAACTGGTGTCAACATGAAAACACAGCTGTCACTTCATAGGGGATAAGAGGTAGTTTATTCTGGAGACAAATATGAGTGACCATAGCCAGAGAACACAGATTTAGGTTACCCTAAACTCCACACATCCAGCATGCTAGCCATTTCCTGGAGTTCTTAGTAACGCTGCTGAGAAAAATCCTAACTCAAGATGATATTTAAGTGCACCGGTAGAAATAGTAGATATGTGGGTGCAGGAAAGGAGAGGATATCGCAGCTGTAGGCCTCCAGAACTTCATACTTACCGTTTGTAGTTAAGTCCGTAGTGTATCTGATCGCATACTTAGATGATGTTGTGTTTATTAAGATGTTTTAAAAGGTGGTATTTTGTTTCGGTTTTTTTACCTTTTAACTGTTGTCAGACACGTTGTTGGATAAGGAATGACTAATAGGGGAATCACGATACTGAAATTAGGCTGTGGACCTGCAAGTTTTAACGCCTCCACACTGGCTAAGTTCCTATCAGCTAATTGGCTTGGGTGTAAGGTGCTATTCTTCCTCAGGACTTTACTCCCAATAGATAAGTCATGAGGGTTGTTTTTGTTTTGTTTTGTTTTCGGGGGGTTTGTTGTTGTTGTTGCTGCTGCTTCTGTTGTTGTTTTGCCTCTTTTATGTAGTGGACCAGACAGATCTAGTTCTTTATTGAAGGAGGAGAAAGAAATAACCTAATGTGTCACAATTAGGTATGTGACTATTACAGACTGGGTCATCATACAGTATTCTTATGATATTGAAAGGATAGAGAAGAAAGATAAGGATGAGCATGGTGGGTTTGTAGTTAGTTAGTGGTGGGAAAGTCAAAACTAAAGCCATGTAGAATTATCCATATCTTGATAGGAGTCCACAGAGTAAGCTGTATAACTTTGTTAAAATCTAGTGAGCTAAACCTGGGATGTAGCCTCGTCAGAATGCTTGAGCAATGTATGGGAGACCTGAAGTTGTCCTATGACCCACACAGTGCACCATGGCACACGAACACACACACACACACACACACACACACACACACACACACACACACACAAACACACACACACAATGTTTTAAAAAGTGGTAGTTGGTTTTTGTTTTTTATCTGCCTTGAACAACAGCCTTGCCCACCTTCCTTGTTATATAACCCACAGAGGACTTACTCATTTAACAGGAGGAGTTAGCAACAGAATTGCTGAGCACCTTGGAGGCATTCTTCACAGCACAGACCTCCTGCTATCACTAATTAGCCACACATTCCCCACCCAAACTCCCAGTGCCTATGCTGTGCAAAAAAAGGTCTCCTTCTCCAAGGGAAGGTGATGCTCCTTCTTTGTCTAGTGACATCTGAGGTGTCACCACATTGTTAAGGTGGTGGGAACTCTTAGAGGAAGCACTGTAGTGAAACTTGGCTGACTGGCTGTTTGCAGCCCACCATCCTGTTGGAAGCCAGCACCTTTGGGAGCTCACACAGTCCGTCAGGTGTGGGGGGAGGCTCCGGTATGCTATCCTGGTCTGTTAACAATTGACTCCAGGCACCCACCCTGCAGCCATTCAAGTTAATGATGGTGTTCATAGCAGCTCATGGTAGTTCATTAGAAAAAACAAAAGGAAATGGGGGGGGGTGAGAGAGAAAGAAGAGTGCCTGGGAAGGAGGAAGGAGAGGAAAAAGGAGGAGAGAGAGGCAGAAAGGAAGGAGAGGGGGAGACAGAAAGAAAGAAAGGAGGATGGGGAAGGTAAGAAAATTACTAGAGAAATGGAAGAAAGGGCGAAAAATGGAGGGAGGGGAAGGAAGGCAGACCCTGATTTTGTATGCTTGTTGCTCGTCTCAGTGAAGTAAAGCTTGTCAAGGATACCCCCCACTGCCCCTTCCTGCTGCTCCTGCCAGGGGGACCAGCCAAGGCTTTTACGCAGGCAGGCGCTCACAGTCGCCTGTGTTTCATGGCTGTGCCATTTGCTCAGTGGGGGGACGTTTTCTTAGCCGAGCAGCACACCGCTCTGCCTGAGGGATTGAGAACATATTGCTTGGCAGGTGGGCCCGCTCAGACACACTGACTGTTGTTTCTGCGGTGACAGGGAACATATATCACGAGGGCCCATTATGCCAGCATAAATCCATGGTAACCTGTTCAGAGGGCTGCAACCAACTAACAGAGTGTTTGGGTCTTAATAGGTAATGTCGTTGAGATACATAATTGGGATCTGAGAAGTAAGGCTGTGTGACAGGCCAGTCCTTCAGCCATCTTTAACAGAAGCTGAGCCTGCAGGAGAATACCATTCTGAGGGAGTTATAAGCACAGAGATGGCTAGAGTGAGTCCCAGTTCTACTGCAGACATCTGGGCAGACAACGGCTGTTGTCCAGAGCAAGGAAAATAGCCGTTAGTTCTGAGGTCTTCTCTCTGTTCATTGGTGCTGCACTGGTGGGCAAAGGAACCCCTGAGATGCTCAGTGGATGACGTCATAGCTCTCCACAGCTTCTCATGGGGGTTCAAGAGGTCAGAGAGCTTGTTTTGGAATGTAGTGGACAGGCTAGCCTCTGAGCAGAGAGCTCAGGTTGTTGTCAAGAGAAGATCCTAGGGGCTGAAGAGATGGCTCTGTGCTAAAAGCACTGATGGCTCTTAAAGTGAGATCTGGGTTCAGTTCCAGGCACCTAGATCCTAATGTGCACCACTAAGCCAAGCTGTAGAGCTTTATTGTTGACCTAACTGGATTTATCTGTTGAAGCAATTTCTAGAGGTGCTTAACAGAGGAGGTAAGACCCACCCTGCATGTTGGTGGCACCACTACAGTAGACTGTGATCCTGAACTAAATAGAAGGGGAAGAAGGAGAAAATAACATAAGCACCAGCATTCATCTGTCTCTTGTTCCTGCTCTACCCATATGTATGCAAGCTGGCCACACTCTGCTGCAATGCTTTTCCTATCGAGATGTACTGCATCGTCTCAAACCCTGGCCGAAGATAAACCCTGTTCTTCTACTCTCCTCTTGTCAGCTCTTTGTTAACAGCATGGAGAAAAGTGACCAGTATTAAAATCCATGAGACAAGGGCAATGAGACTTGGCTCTTTGAGCCTGGCTGTGTCCTCATGGGAAGGAGGTTCACTTATTTGGCAATGACATGTAGGAGAAATGTGTCATCACTCTGCTTGCAGAAAACAAGCTTTCCCAGGGTTCCTGGGAGTAGAGTGGCAATGGGGCTTTTTGTACAAATCCCCAAGGGTTGTTCATGTTTCTCATTTTCAACTCTGTGTTGCTATGATTCCGTCCGGGCTGGAGAGATAGCTCAGCATTTAAGAGCATTGACTGCTCTTCTAGAGGACCTGGATTTAATTCCCAGCACCCACATGGCAGCTCACAACTGTATGTAACTCCAGTTCCAAGAGATCTAATAGCCTTACACAGATCTATCTCCAGGCAACACATGAAGTGATGTACATCATTTAAAAATAAATAAATCTTAGGGGAAAATAAAAAACCTGGACAAAAGCAACTTAAGGGAAAGGGTTTTTGTTTTTTGTTTTTTGTTTTTTTTTTTTTGTTTGTTTGTTTGTTTGTTTTTTGGCTCACAGTCAAGTTAAGTTCATCCATTCTGGTGAGGAAGTCACGACAGAGGGGAGCCTGAAGGAGCTGGCCCCGTGACAGCCAGAATCAAGAGTAGAATGCAAAGAATACACACAGGCCTGCCTGCCAGTTCCCTTTCCCTCAGCTCATTCTATCTCATACAGCTCAGGATCCTCTGCCTCAGGAGTCCTGCCACCACACTAAACAGTTCTTTTCTCTTCAATTAACAAATGGAGCTAATCCCCTATAGACACGCCCACGGGCCAACCCTCATTTAAACACTCTTTTCAGGTAGATTCTGCTAATTTGACAACTAAAACTTAACCGTCAGCCCTCCCTCATGTCATCATTAGTATATTTCTGTTTCTTTATTCCACTGTCTCTCCTCAGGGATAGGTTACCTCTCCTCTCCTCGCTTAGCCAAGTGCTAGCCCTCCAGGAGTAGCAGAGGAGGATGCACATTCCCACGAGAAAGCCACTAGAAAGAAGGCGACTGTGGAGTTTCTGTTGTCTGTTCCTGTACTTTCTTCTAACTATATCACTGGTATTTCTGCCAGTCTTGTCAATGAAGTTACAACTGAGTGGCATAGGATTTAATGTAACTACTGTTCTACCAGTCAAGCAAACCAGTATCGGCTTGGCCCAGCATGCATGAAACAGTATTCTCGTGCCAGAGTAGAAGGAGTTTTTGTAGAGCACATTAGAAAACGTCTTCGTGACAGGGTTGTGGTGGCACAGGCCTGTCATCCTGTCAACTCCAGAATCTAAAGTCTAAACGTTACAGTTCCAAGGCTAGCCTAGGGAAACTAATGAGACCCTGACTCAAAACTAAGTAAAAAGAAGGCCAGGAATGTAGTGATAAGGCACTTGCCTGGAATCACCTAGTGAGGGGCTGGGGTGTGGCTCAGTGGTGGAACACCTGCCTAGAATCTCTCAGTGACAGGCTGGGGTGTGACTCAGTGGTAAAGCGCCTGCCTAGAATCCTCCAGTGAGGGGCTGGGGTGTGACTCAGTGGTAGAGCACCTGCCTAGAATCCCCCAGTGAGGGGCTGGGGTGTGGCTCAGTGGTAGAGCCCCTGCCTAGAATCCCCCAGTGAGGGGCTGGAGTGTGGCTCAGTGGTAGAGCACCTGCCTAGCAATATGCACGGCCCAGCATGAAAAATAATAAAAGAAAAGAAAATGTCCACATTAGATGTAAGACTTTCTTCACTAGGGGAATCATGAAGAAGACCATTAGAAATGTGAGATGTAGCAGATGTAGAGTTAGAGAATTGTGCTCCGGATGGCCTGGCTCAGAGCCATCATTGTGAGGGACTTGGGCCTCATCACACCCCTGCAGTAGCTGTCATCCACTCTAGCAGCTGTCATGCGTTCTGGAGTGTCTGCTCAGCAGTATGGAGGGTTTTGACACCGCTGATTGCCAACTAGGAAAGTTTCACTAAAGCATACTTTGGCATTCTTTTCCTTCTCCTTTATTCATATTTCTTGAGTGTGGTGCACATGTCTGCAACTGCAAGCTTCTGCTGAGGCTGGAACAGGATATCAAATGCCTTGTGTTGGCGCTCTTCACCTTGTGGTCTTGAGACAGGACTTCTCACTGAAGCTCGGGTCAGACTTTCAGCCCGCAAGTCCTATATATAAAGCTCAAAGCTCCAAACATTTTATGTATGGAAAGAAAATTAATTCGGTACATTTACATGTCCACAAATTCTGCTCCTGCCATCTTATTTTTCTGGAAAATAACTTTATTTTTAGTACCATAAAATTGACCTTTCAAGTTTATCTTTTTGTCTCTATGTCTTATACAGTGCATGGCATACAACCCAAACAAACTTGGTTTATAACCTAAACCAACTTTTTTATGTGGGCATAGGGCATTTGAACTCAGGTCCTCATGCAAAGAAGTCCTTACACACTGAGCCATCTCCTTGGCTTTGGACTTAAAAACAAACAACAGCAACAACAACAACAACAACAAAAAAAAACACAACTTCTATCTTTTGATACAGGACTCTATGGGGCCCCTGGTACAGACTAAGAGTTTATATTTATATGGCCCTCAACCAGTTGTAAGTGCAGCTTGTCTGAATGCAATATTGATTACAATTCTGCATTGTTAAACTTAGCCCAGTGTGTGTGATGATGTGGATAATGACAGAGTCCACTAGACTTCTTCTCAGACAGGCTGTCTTTAAATCATCAGTTTGTGTTTGACGGATGTTCTGAGTAGCCTTCAAGTTCCTTGGTGGGAAAAAAACTATATATGAAAAGAAAATGTATTCAGAAAACTTACACATTCATAAATTCTGCCCCGAAATATTATTTTTCTGGAAAAAAAGCTCTATTGAGAGATAGCTTGCATACCATAAAGTTCACCTTTTAAAATCTCACTGTTGAATGGTTGTTAGTATACTCAGACATTCAGTACTTCAAATGATTATTGCAGCAATTTAATTCCTGAATGTTTGCATCAGTGACAAGGAAACACTCTTGTAGCTTTTCTCTTTTTCTTTTTCTAATAAACTACCTATTTTATTCTTGCTAATCAAACCCAGCTCCTCTACCCCACCACCCTATAACCAACACTAGTCTGTTTTTTGTCTCTGTACCTAACAACTCCTTCACTTGACATTTTTTTTTTCTCAAATACTCTGAGTGCAGTGCAATAGTCATTTTTTTTTTTAAAAAAAAAAATCTGTTTCAGTCCATCAATCCATTGATGGCTCTAGAGTTTAAGGCAGTTTTGATCAGAAAAACTTTTGTTTTTTCCATTCTAACTTACATTCCTCTGGCATAACATTAATTCCTGCTTCCTCATTGTATTGGTTATTGTGTGTACATGAGTATCTTGGTTGTAGTTTTTATTGTTGTGGTAATATACCATGACCAAAGGGAACTCTGGGAGGGAGAAAGGGGTTTATTTCAGCTTATCTTTCCTCATCACAGTTCATCAGTAAAGGAAATCAGGACAGGAATTCAAGACAGGAACCTAAAGGCAGGAATTGAAGCAAAAACCATGGAGGAATGCTTCTTACTGAACTGCTCTTTGTGCCTTTCTCAGCCTTTGTTCCTAAATCACCTAGGATGAACAGCCCAGGGGGTAGCAGAGCCCACAATATTCTCTGGGCTACCCTGCATCATTAATCAGAAAAATGTTTGCCCAGAGGTCATTCTTACAGGACCATTTTTTCATGGTTTTGAGTTCTCTCTTCATAAAGTGACTGTAGCTAGTCTCAACTCAACAAAATGAGCCAGTATATAATGAGTGTACATTTGTGCCCATATAAATATGTGGTGTGAGTTTGGAGGCCAGAGATTGACATCAGAAATCACCAATTTAGCTCAGCTAGCTTACCAGTAAGACCCAGGAATCCTCCTGTCTCTATATCCAGAGCTAGAATAACAAGTGAACACTGCACTTGGATTCTTTATATGCATTCTAGGGGGAATCAAACTTGGATTTCTTGTTTGTGTAGCAATGACTCCACAAACTGAGCCATCTCTCCTGTTCTCTGTTTTTGTTCTTTACCCTTTGTATCATATTCTCTCTCTTTCTCTCTCTTGATTTATTTTATTTTAAATTATGTATATATGTGTGTGTAGTGGTATTTGCTTCACCCATGACCTTGGGCTATCCAGCCCCCTAAAAGTGGTGATTTCTTGCCTGTGTACGTGACCTTATATATGATAAGAGACATTGTTCATGCTTCTTTCTTTGGTGTGTTGGGACACCCAACAGTCAGGGACATCCTGGGTAGAACAGTGGTCTATCATTTAGTTCTATTTCTTGTGAGTGTATCTCTTCAATTTTTATATCTTAATAAATTCTTCTTACCCATTTAACAGCCCCATGTAGATTGATTGCTACATGTGTGTCTGCATATGGATATGTGCACTTGAGGAAAGGTGCTCATGGATAGCAGCAGAAGACCTCAGTTCTGGAGCTGGAGTTACGGATGTCTGTGAAAGTCTGGATGTGGGTGCTGGAAAATGTACTCAAATCCTCTATAAGAGCAGTATACGCTCTTAGCCACTCAGCCATTTCTCTAGCCCAGACTTCACCAACTCACAATGTTTCTTCAGCTTACCTACAGGATAAATGAACATAGTATTCCTATGATCCTTCTCAGATTTACCTTCTCATTCATCTGTATAATCCCATGTCCACTCCTGTTTCTTAGGTGATCCCTTGCTTTGTTCCCTATGGTCTGTCTCTTCAGTCTTCCTTCTCTGGATTTGGCTGTTGTCTGTTTCTTTGCTTTCTCTTGTCCACTTGCAGTGATACTGCACATCCACAACGCCTGCTTCCGGCCTGATGCCCCATTGGGTCCCCCACCTATATTCCCCATCCTCCTACCATTAGTTGTCTAGAAAGCAATTTGCTTTCTCTGGGCACCTTTTCCCTGTACAAACTCTTACCTAGTTTCTATGATCTTTTATTCACCTTCATTGATTTACAATAATTTGTCTACATGCGATTCATGGCATTTCTACACTTCTAAATCCCAGTTTTCTTCATTTTGTACCACATGCCCGTAAGGTGACTCAGAACTCTTGATACGCACCTTCTTTTTTGGTTTCTGCACCTCTGTCTCTGGTGTTCAGTGCTTTCCTAAATTTAGCTGCCCACTTCTTTCTCCCTTTTTCTATTTTCTCCATTTTGATTCTCATAGCACCATATGGTTCTTCTCTATGTGGATAAAGTCCAGACTCTCTTCTCTACTCCAATGTCCTGCCAGCTCTCAGACTCATCATTTACAACAGAACTCACACCCTGGCAGACGCCATCTTTCTGAGTTCCTGCCATAGTGCAACCCACGTCGGAAGCCGGACATCTATCACCTTCGTGCCTGCCAAAGATGACAGCCATCGTATACTCAATAGCTCTTGGGTTCCATCTTGGCTGAAGCTCTCCATCCATCATCTCGGCTTCTCCTTTTTCTCTTCCAAGTCCAAGCTTTCACTCCTGTGTCACAGACTGTCACCAGACACACTTCTCATTCTGTTCCATTCCATAGTAAAACGGCTGCCAGGTCACAGTCATCCCCCAACAAATGTCTTGTTATGTTGTTTTTCTAATCAACATTCTTTCAAATCCCTCAAGCCCTTCTGATCTCCGTAACTGGGCTGTGAGTTTCCACAACTCAGATCTTTCCAAATTTGCTTTTCATTTTTTCTTGTAGCCTCTGTGTTGTAGCATAAGCAAAAACGTGACCCTTCCTTACTGTATTTCTCAGTTCCAAGCACCAACATATCCTAGATCTTTAATCAGAACCAATGTCCTTTATTCATATGTCTCTTTTCTTGTATATATTAATTGTACGTGATAATAGGCTCTCTCTCTTGTCTGCTTTCCACTTCCTGTGATCCCTTGTCTTCCCAGCCCCTTCTTTGTTTCTTGTCTTATTTTTGTGTATGATCCAGATATGGGTGTTTAACTAGGGCTGCTTATAGGAGCATGGTGAGGGTTCATTTACATACACACAAACTATTTACCACTGAGTAAAGTAACTCCACCCCAGTAACCATTAACCATTTCTAGGATCCTGCAGAAGGGGCAGGGCCTTATACGATGCTCTCCCTTAACTGCTCATATCCTCAGGGAAAAGCCTGTGACACTACCCCCACCACCACCCTGCCCCCAGCAAATATTCATTGTCTGTAGATCCTTGGAAAGAAATGGGAAAGTAAGAGCCCCTTCCCTTCCTGGCAATTATTAACTATCTACAGGTCTTCTAGAAGGAGGGGCAGAGCCTCAGGAACTTATCTACTCCATGATGGGGTATTTATTTCTGCCTTGGCTCTTAGTTGTTAAATTCTTTTATATCTGTGAGATCTTCTCAAAACAAAATTTCTTGGATTTCCAGAATTAGTTGTATATGTGTGTTTGTATAAAGAACATGTAAGGACTTATTGTTCTCTTAAATGTTATTTTGTGTGTATGTGTGTGATTGTGTGTGTGTGATTGTGTGTGTATGTGTGATAGAGAGAGAGCTCATGTCAGTGTGTGTCTGTGTTGTGCTGGAGAAGATGATATGAAGGAAAAGACAAAGAGTCAGCTCTCTTCTTCTTCTATGTGGTCTATGGGGTTGGAACTCAAGTCATTAGGCTTGGCTGCAAGCCTTGCCTGCAGAACCATCTTACTGTCGTGGATTTTTCACACGTTTTCTTCTATTGCAGTTATTACATGTGCTTGCTTCATCTGCTTCCCCAAAGTAGATGTGCCTTTTTATTGTCACATCTCCTAATATAGCAATAATGTGTCTGTAGTGTCATGTACTCTAAATATGTATTTCTTGGGAGGATGAATTTTTTTCACCTCTTTAAAATTCAGAGATTATAAAAGCTTGATCTTGGTGGGTGACAGTCTTTTAAGTTATTGTCAAGGCAGTTCTGAATCGTGCATGAACTCATATTTTTAGTCAGCTGAGCTACAAGAGCGTAATGGGTGGTAGGGAGTCTGCCAGCATCCTCACTCTGCAATACCCATGTTTTAGAGGTGTACCATTACAAGATGCTTTGATTATGTCGCCTGATCTTCTCTATGGTTCTATATGCTTAAGGTCCTCTCTTCAGTTCTTTAAGTTTAAGCCAGGAAAGTTACACTAATAATTCAATTACTAATGAGAGAAGGTGCATTTTGGGATGTTTGACTGGTTTAACCAGTGACCCGGTCCAGCCTACCCTCTCCAGTTTTGTGTTGGGACATGACATCAAATCCTGTCTTACCTGGGAATCTCTTTGTCTTCCTCTCCTGGAAGGAGGTGAGTGACTCTAGTGATCTCCAAAAGGCAAGTGCCTCAAAAACAGCCAAATGGAAATTGTGATATTTCACTGAACTCAGAACCAAATTTGCATTTTTTTTCTTTATAGAAACATTCTGTGTGCCACATGCCTTGGGAGCCAAGAAGAAATCATACTTTGGCTCGCTGTTCTACCTTGCTAAGCTCAGACACTGTAAATACCCTCCTCTTCTCTCATAACATTACATTTTTTTATGAATCCCTCATGAAGGAGCCACTTTGTAGGTTTGGCTAGTACTAGTGAAAGACTTCATTTTCTGTTTCACAGCAGCTTTTCAGTAGGGATAGGAAAAAAAAGTTTGTTGTTGAAAGAGTAGAAATCTTCACCAAGGTTTCAGCGCCTGCAGATAGAGTTGTACCAAAAAGTAAGGAGGATGCAGAGAGAGACACGGATAGTTTAGATAGTTCTCCATTACCACCTGGTCTTCCTTGGCAGACATGGGTAAAAGAGAGCACCCACTTTTATCATGTATGGACTCATTTGAAAGTTTATAAGTAGTTCATAAATGTTCCTCCAATCTTCCAGTGTGCTGCAGACTCACCAGCATACTGAATAATAGACATATTATTGCATTGTGTGTGTAGAAGTCCTAGTCACCTTGTATAATAAAAATGAATGGTTCTTAGGGTTTGGCATATATCACAGTCCCATGGAGACAACAGTAAATACATGTTGTGGGGCTGAGTATGTGGCAAAGCTCTTGTCCAGAATTACTCAGAGGGAGCTTGTGGGTGTGTATCAGTGGTAGAGCTCCTATCTACTAGAATCCCCCAGTCAGCTCTGGAGTATGGCTCAGTAGTAGTTCTTTTCTTAGAATCCCCCAAGAAATAATTGAGGATATAACTTAGTCATGGAGCACTTGCCTACAATTTTCTGATGATAAGCTGGGTTAATAGGGTTAATAAATTAATAGATGATAGAACATCTGCCTAGCATGTATAAGATCTTGAATTCCATCCTTAATATTGCCAAAACCACAAATCAGACCAAAAAGTTTGATTTGGTATTTCTAGGTTGAGACTCTTATAAGTTTACAATTGTGCACCACCACATCCAAGTAGGTATCCATCTTGTTTTATTTTGTTTGACTTGGGGTCTCATGGAGCCCAGGTTTGCTTCTAACTCCATATTTTTCCAAGGATGACCTTTAACTTCTGATCTTCCATCTCTACTTCTCGGATTATAGGCTTGTACCACCACACCTAGAAAGGAAGCCAGAGATAACTAATGCTGGTTTGCTTCTGTTCCTTTACTCCAGGGTTTTCACCTGGAATGTTCTTTGGTGTTATTTACAGGATTTTTTATTAGCTTCTGCCCTAGTCTGGTCCTGCTTCCTCATCCCTGCGGATCTCATCTGTCCCACCTCTTTGCAGATAATCAGCAAAAGCTACCTGGTTTCCCTAGTAAAGCTTCTTCTTAGAGATACTTCACTAACTTGAGACATAATTAGGATGCTGGGGAAACAACACAGTTGCTAAAGTGTTCGCATTTTTAGCCCAGGGACCTGAATTTGATCCCTAGGACCCACATTAAGGGTTGGGGGAGCAGGTTTAATGGCTCATGTTTGTAAATATCTCAAGCTTCTAATCCTAGCATGGAGGGGGTAGAAAAAAAGGGCTTACTGGAGACCTTTTTTTACTGAATTGGTGAACCCCAGATTCTAGTGGCTGACCTTATCTCAAAAAGTAAGATAGACATTCCTTGAGGAATGATTGCCAAAGCTGACCTCTGACCTCCTCTCTGTATACATTCATGTCTACACACTTATGCACATGAAATAAATTCTGCTTTTAAAAATGTGAGAGTGTGTGTGTGTGTGTGTGTGTGTACTTATTCATGTTCTGTAATGCATGAGCAGAAATTAAAAGACAACTTCATGGAGTATGTTCTCCCCTCCTACCATGTGAGTTCTGGGAATCAAACCCAGGTTTTCCAGGCTGGCATGTCAGACACAGTTACTTGACTAGACATCTCACCAGTCTATAAACTGTGAATTTTTTTTAAAGACCTGATTAATTGCACAATCACTTTCAAAACTAGTTAGGTGTCTTTGCATCATCCTAGCCCTGCCAACCTTGCCAGAGCTCATTCTTAGAGTTCTGCAGCTGTCTGTGCACCCATAGACAGAAGCTCTGTGCTAGCCAGGTCTGTCCTGCTGTCTGCCCCATTCTGCATTCCCTCAGTCTAGGGTACTACTCAACCCATTGGAAGTGCTCCATTTTATTTTAAAATGAGTGACAGCATATACTCATCCCAGAGCCATGATCTCCCAAAACATTTCAGCATGTTTCGAGTTTTGTGCCTGAGAATATCTTACAAACATTTTCCAGATTTAATTGAGGCTTCTGGGAAGTCTTGCTGTGTTTTTTCTTGCAAAAATAGAAGGTCGTTACCAGGAAGTCTTGGCATACCATATTTATCTGGTGAGTTTTGAAAATACTGAGTCATGGGACTAATGACTCAACATAGTATTTTCCAAACTGTGAGATAATCTTTGGACTTTGCAAGATTATTATATTAAGTGTACTTTTAGTCTGTCAGTGAGGAAAAAAAATAAAAAGCCTTTATTTTTACATTAGAATTCAAAGAACATCTGTTGAGTATTGGAAATAACATATTTTGAAAACCAACTGATGCACATTCTGCCTGCTAAAGGCGGCGGGTTTTTTTGATAAGACTGTGTGCAGACACTCTGGCTTTCACAGCCTATCATTGTTTGGCAACTTGCTATCTTTCAGTGATTGTGTGTGTATACACAAAGGTGTATATGCTTGCACATGAAAGTCAGAGGTCAACATCAGATGTCGGCTTCAGTCAGCCTCTACCTTGTTTTTGAGTCCTGGGGCTCTCCATTTAGACAGTCTATCTCCTTGACTACTGAGCTTCAGGAAGCCAGGCTTTGCTTCTACTGCATTACAGCGTAACATTGTGATTATAAGGACATACCATAGTGCCCAGCTTACTTATATGGGTTCTAATGTTGTATTATCTTTCTGGCCTGGCCTTTCCAGCCTAGTCCTGAGTTTTTGACCTGCTGCCCCACAGAAACACAGAGACACTTAAATTAATTTTATGCTGATCAGTCTATGGCACTGGCATATTGATAGCTAGCTCTTGCTCTTAAATTAACCCATCTTTTTCAGACATGCAGCTCGGTACTTTTTCTCAGAGTAGCATTTCAGCTTCTTTCCTCTACATCTGCTTGCGTCTCATCATGATGCCTCCGTGGTGTCTCTCTGGCTTCTCTTTGGCATCTCTGCTCTGTTTTTCCTGTTCCCAGAGTTTTCTTAGTCTGGTAGCCCCACTCATGCTTCCTGTCTGCCTTCGGCCAATCAGCATTTTTATTAAACCAGTAGGTGGGACAATTATTTACCATGTAACAACATAATCCAACTACATTCTAAAGATTGAACATATTTTGATGTGTCGTCTAGTTAAGGGAATGCTCACATAGGTTGCACAGGCCTGGGCTCCATCCGCAAAGCACTCCATAAACAGGGCATGGTGGCATATGCATGTAATTCCAGCACTAGAGAAGCAGAGGCAGGAGGATCAAGAATTCAGTGTCATCCTTGGACACAGCAAATTAGGTCGTCAAGATTGTGCATCAAGTAGTTTGCACACTGAACCATCTTCCTGGAATCTTTAGAAACCATTCAGCCCTCCAAAGACATGCCTCGTGAGATTTTCAGTGTCTTGTTATAGGGTGGGATTAGAGAGGAGAGCAATTCCTGGGTGACTCAGAATGATGGAGAATGGCTAGCAAAGTTTGCCACTCCAGCTTTCCTTAACAGCAAGGAAATGAGCCCTTGAGTGGGAGTTCAGCTCCTACTAACAGGGGCAACAGCCCACCCCTGTCCTCCAGGCTGCTTCTCACCCTCTGTCTGCTTTCTTCTCTCCTGTCTTGGTTTCTCTTGTTAGCACTCTTATTTCTTTTAGTGAGGAAGCACCATATGTCTTCTTTGAGAACTCATTTCTGGAGGTTTCCAGCACATGTGTCCTGACAAGGTGGCCTGCCAGCCAGCAGTCCTCTCCAGAGTAGCCAGCTTCAGAACCCTGCCTTCCAGGGTTCATCTTCCCCATACTCTCTGTGTGTCCTGAAACCTGCCCCTGGAGTTCCTTTGTCACTTTTGGAAGTCCCAAGAAGTAGCCTTGTGTACTGTTGGTGTACTGAATGAGAGAAAATGAAGACCACAGTCCTCCATGGCAGGCTGCACCACACAGGATATTCTTCCTTCACTTTCTTGGCCTCTGTTGTAGATGGGATAACACATAAAACTATAAAAGAACACTTGAGGGCTGGAGAAATGGTTCCTCAGTTAAGAGTACCCACTGCTCTTGCAGAGGACCTGCGTTCATTTTCCATCATCCTTATTTAATAGCTAACAACTGCCCCTAACTCCATTTCCAGGACACCCATGCTCTCTTATCTCTTCCTTGGGCGCCTACACTCAACTGCACATACCCACCCACACAGACAGACAGACAGACAGACACACACACACACACAGAGCATGCTAGGCTGGGCTCTCTCTCTTGTTTTTCTATGTTTTCATCTAACTCCCTCATATAAAAAAAAATGCAACAAATGTTGTTCATAATGTGGAGCCCCATCCCCCTGTTCAGCCTTCAGTGCCTGTCTCCTTTGAAAGCCTGGTTGTTGAGCATCCAATTTGTCTCTTTTCTTCTTCACTTTGCTGCTCTTTTCTTGCACTGGGGCTGTCTCTTTATCAGAAACAGACAGAGGGTGAGCCCCTGACACCTCAAGGCAAGCAGCAGCTTGCAGCATTTTCTGGATTCACCTTGACATCTTTTCAACAGAGAAGAAAAGCAGGGGTTGAGAACCTGTTCTATTCATTTAGGCTTTGGCAGCTGCCTCTCAAAGCTGCTTCAGAAATAGCCTTGTCGGCTGCTATTGCTTGATACTTGTCTCCCTAAGGTTTTCCGTGTTGTTTTGAAAGGACAGTTATTTTCCATCCCCTTGAGAATGTCAGTATGTGCACATGTATGCTTGCATGCAGAAGCCCAGCCAAACCTCATGGTCTCTTTTGTCCTCACATACCATTATCAATGTCTGTATTAGTAATAAGGGCTGGGGAGATGACTCAGTCAGTAAAACACTGGGCTAGAATGCCTCACCCGGAAAAATCAACTCCTATAGTAACAAAGACAGGAGTGGTGTGGACCAACCATTAAAGGCACTTGACATCAAGCCTGACCACCTAAGTTTGATTCCTGAGGTCCACACAGTGGAAGGAGAGAACCAACTTTTTCAAACTTTCCTTTGACCTATACTTATGTCCCTAAGCATGGACACATGTATACATGAACACACACACACACACACTAATTTAAAGCAAAGTTTTAATCTGGGTGCCAGGTAATAGCTTAGTAAGAGTACTTGTTGTGCAAGCACAAAGACCTCTGTTCAAATCCCCAGAAACCATATTAAAGACTAGGCATGGCCAGACAGACCTAGAACCCCCAAAATAAGGGGGGGTGACAAGAAGATCGCTGAGGCTTGCTGGATTCCAGCTGAGTTCCAGGTTCAGGGACAGACCCCGTCTCAAAGAAATGAAGTGGAGAGCAATAGAGCAGGACACTTTGTATCTTCTGATCTCCATGCATCTTTACACAAATGCAAATGCAGACACACAAATATATAAATTTAAATGCAAGGCATGGTTGAGTGTCTTAACACCAGTACTGGGCTCATATGAAGCCCTTGTTTTGACAAGTAAATGGAACTGTAAAATACTACAGCTATTTTTCTTCAGCCAGCTGTAATTGGAGAACATACATACCCCGGTCCCTGCAGACCTGAATACAGTAGAAGATGACCTATAGCAAGTTTGAGGGGATGAGACACACTTTGACAACTGTTAGAAAGTTGGCTCTTGGTGGCATATAGGAGATGAGCCTGTATGGTGAGCACTCCGAGTTGGTAAGAATAAAGAACAGTTCAGCAACTGTGTTCTGGTGTAGCCAGAGATAATGATTTGTGGTGGTGCTCACTCGAGCTGTACTGTGCAGCTTCCCTAATCATGGAAGTACCATTTGGTGAACTGCTGCCATGTGTTCAGCTTTATCAGATACCTACGGGTATTTTTGTGTAATTCTCATGACCTCATCTGAGCAAAATAAACAGGGTTCAGAGAGTTTAACCAAACCCACGTTTGCTCAGATCACTGCGTGTGTCTGTTCATGGAAGTTCACATGTGTGCTTATTCCTGTAGAGGCTAAAGGACAACTTTAGCTGTCATTCCTTGGGCTCCATCCTTTCTCCTTCATTTTGAGAAAGGGTTTTTTACTGTCCTGGAACTCATGAAGGTTATTACTGTGGCTAGTAAGGGAACCCCAGGGATCCTCTTGTTTCTACCCTGCTCAGCACCAGTATTACAAGTAGACTTAATCATGTCTGACTTTTGTTGTTGTTGTTGTTAGTGCGGCTTTAATAATCAAAGTAAAACATGCTTGCAAGGCACCCACCTTACCCATTGAGCCATCTCCACAATACTCAGATGGAAAATAACCTAATATTTAAACCTAAACTGTCCATCTTCAAAGCCTGACCTCCATTCTTTACTGCTTGCCAACTGTATTAGCCCATCAGGATGTGCACTCAGGGCTGGTATCGTCTGTGGCATGCAGTCTTATGGAGAAAGGCAAGAAACATGTACCATGTGTTTGTGTCTGTGGTTGGAGTGAGCATGGGAAGATATCCTCTTCTAGGGATAATACTTTCAAGTGTTCCCAGAAACAAGCTGCATGACTAGCATGCCAGCATGACCATAATGGTTTCTCAAGGGTTACTTTTATTGTTACCAGTGTTTGATGACTTTGTAGTATTTGATGAATATGAACATATATATATATATATACATGTATATATTTTTTTCCAAGGATCATTGCTCCTGGCAATTTATGTTTTCCAAGCTCTCAGTTCCTTAATTACCATTCTAGACTGGGGTACCTCTCTGAACTTTTCAAGGTCTCTTATTATTTTTTAAATTTCTCTTTTATTTATTTGGTTTTTTTTTTTTTGAGATTTGGTCTTATCTTGTTGCCTAAGCTACTTTACTTTGAAGCTCAAATAATTTTTTTCCAGCAGTTGGGGCTACAGTACATATCGTAGCACCTATCTCATCATCTCAGATTTTTATTGATCATATTTTATTTAACATTCATTAAATATTTTATCATTGTAATTCTTAGGTTTGTACTAAATGCAAATTTTTAGGTTTTTTTTACTATCAGCTTTGTGTATCTTAAAACAACAGGAAAATATATATACGCATACACATATTTGTTCATACATACATACACATACATACTGGAAAATCTAGAAGAAGTAGATGAATTTCTACATATATACATCCTACCATAATGAAACATAGATGAGAGAAACAATTTTTAAATGGATCTCAGAAAAGTAATAAGGTTGAAACAGTCATGAAGAGTTTGCCCACTAAAAAGTTTAGGTTCAGATATAGTCACTAGTGGGTGTTACCAGGATTTCAGGGTGCTAACACCCCTGCTTCTTCTCCAAGTGTTACGTAAAACAGAAAAAGGAGGAACATTACCAACTCTGGTGTTAGCCTGATACCAAAAGCACATTATCAGCAACAGAAAAAGATAATAATTACAGACCAATATCCCTGCTGACTCTCAGCATGTACAAAAAGTTCTTTTAACATATGGATAGATATGATTAATTATGTGATAATTTCATACAAATCATTCTTTCCTTATTTCCACTCCTTTCCCTAACTCCTCCCAGGTCTGTCTTGTATCCACCTATCCTCTCTTCTTTTTTTTCTTTTTTTTTTTAATATACTTATTTTCTTTTTTTTTTAACTTTATTTATTTATTTATTTATTTATTTATTTGCCTTGGTGTTTGCCTGGAACTGGAACTACAAACAGTTGTCAGCTGCCATGTGGGTGCTGGGAATCGAACCCGGGTCCTCTGGAAGAGCAGACGGTGCTCTTAACCGCTGAGCCATCTCTCCAGCCCCCTATCCTCTCTTCTAAATTCATGTTGTACACCCCTTCTCTCTCTCATAACCCAGCGAGTCCAATTTGTGCTGCTTGTATACTCATGAGTATGAAGCTGTCCACTGGAGCATGGTCAGCCTACTAAAGGCCAACCCCTTAAAGAAAACTGACTCTTTCTCCTTGAGAAGCTATGGGCTCTCAATAGCACCTTGGTTAGTGTTGGGAGCTCATAATCTCCTCCCTGCTTCAGGCTGGAATGCTGACTAGCTTCATTTTGTGCCAGCGACCACAGATTCTTTGAAATCATGATTGCCAGAGGCCTGTCATATCCTGTATATAGTTCTTGACACATAAACATACATGTGAGCATTTGGCACACATCTGCTGATGTGTGGCGTCTTTTTATTTGCTTGGCAGTGTCTTTCATCATCATCATTATTATTATTGTCATTATTATTATTGAGACAGGGTTTCTCTGTGTACTCTGTCTGTTCTGGAACTCAATCTATAGATCAAACTGGCCTCGAACATAGAGATCCAACCACCTCTACCTTCTAAGTGCTGGCATCAAAGGCATACACCACCATAGAACTACTGTTTTTGTGTTTTGAATATTTTAATTTTAATGAAACCCAATTCACTCATTCTTATTTTATATATTATTAAATTTCATATATCTTTGCAGACTCAAAGGGTTTCCACTGTGTTTTTTTCTAGGTATGACTTAACTTTCTTTGCTCATAATTTTTTATTCATTTTTAATTCATTTTCTGGTCTTACTGATATTCAATAATTTGCAGTTCCATGCACTGTCTGTCTTCGCCAGCCTCTAGGTTACTATAGATTGCCTAGGAGAGTCTGGGACATCTTGTGCAATTCTCACATGGGCCCTCTTCATTCTCAGTTCTAGTATAGATTGAGACGCCCTTAGACAGTGTTCAATGATGAAAGCCTTCCCTATGTAAGATGCCTTCTCTCCATCTTTTCTACTCCTGAGTGACTAAAAGTTTCCCTCTAAGTCTTGACTGTGTAGGACATTCCTTCTTGGAGAAGCACCAGTTCCCTGGACATATTCAATAGAGTTCCCATGACGGACATTTTGAGGAACATAGATCCACAATTCTTGCTCCTCACCATCTGAATAGCTCATCACATCACCTCTTTGCCACAATGGCCAATAGAGTTGACCCCTCAGTAGAACAGGGGAGAGTTGTAGGGCTCCAGAATCTATAGACAGTCCATGTGGAGATGTGAAAACACACAAGTCTATAAAGTTAAAATTTGACCAAATTTTCAAATGACAACAAAGATTATACATGGTATTGTTGATAGTTAAGAGAAATGTAAATAAAGGTAAAGACAGGCTAAGAAAATGACCTAATCACTAAAGTATTTTTTTGGGGGGGGGTGGGGATAGACAGGAGACAAGCATATCTCTGGAGATCACTGGCCAGCCAGTCTAGTCTATTTAGTGTGCTCCAAGTCAATGAGAGACCTTATCTTAAAAATCAAGATGGGGGGCTAGAGAGATGGCTCAGGGGCTAGGAGCACTGGCTGCTCTCCCAGAGGACCTGGGTTCAGTTCTCAGCACCTACATGGCAGCTCACAACTGTCTGTAACCCCCATTCCAGAGATCTGACACCTTCATACCAATGCATATAAATAAAGCTAAATAATAAAGTGTTTTAAAAAATCAAGATGGGCAACACTTTAAGGAATGACTGCTGAAGTTTTTTTCTGTCCTGCATATGTACATGCAGACACTTGAACATGCATGGACATGTACATATAAAAAAAAAAATCACTGCATCCGTTAACTGTACTAGGCAGTGGCACCATAGTGGTTGTGTAGTATATCTCCTGTTGCTATGGCAGTGTGCTCAAGTGTTTCCAGGGTCTCCTTAAATGGAGATGAAATACTGATGATCCTCAGGAGGACCTTGTGTCCCCTACCCCCAATCATGTACTGCAGCCAGAATGATTTCTCCTGCCTCCCATATGGTTTTCACTATATATAATGCAGACAGTATCTCTGTATTGATTGACTATATTATCACTAAGCCTTCAGATCCTCAGCAGGTTAGTCAAAGTTGACTTTGGAGAAGCATGTTGAGCTTTTGAAACCTTACTTACAATTATTTGTTTGTAGAGGGGTGGGGGTTAGCTGTCACAGCTCAGAGGGCAACTTGAGGTGTCAGTTCCTGTCAACCCCTGACCCCAGCCTTTTGGGGTATCAGTGATCAAACCCAGGACATTGAGCTTGAAGGCAAATGTCTTTCTCCTCAGCTCTGTTGAGCTGTTTTACCATCTCATGGATATTTTAACTGCAGGGGACCAGGAACTCAGCATCTTTATTTCTTGAGTCATTCAGCGCTCACCTTTAGTTAAAACTGAGGACTGAGAGCCATAGGAGCCTGTCTTTGATTCTCAGTAACTGTCTGAGTAAATTGTGTAAATCTGTACTATTGGAGGGTCACCTTGAGGAGCCCATGACATGTCTATACATAAAACAGACTCAAATCCAAATCTCAGGAGGTAGAGGCATATGGTGCTCTCTGAGTTCAAGGCCAGCATGAGACCGTAGCAAGTTCCAAGCCAGCCAGATACACACAGTGAGAGCCTGTCTCAAGACAAAACACACAGAGAATAAAAGAAAAAAATGTCAAAACTATTGATATCTCATATTTGTGCCTTGGAGTCTGTGTGTGTGGTGTGTGTGTGAGAGAGAGAAAGAAAGTATTTATATGCAGGTGTGCATATTGTTTGTGCAGGCCAGAGAATAATGTGGTGATATATTTTATATTTAATAAAATCAGTCACCACAGGATAGCTTGAGGTACTGTTCCTCAGGTGCCACCCACCTTATTTTTTGACCCAGTGTCTGTTGCTCGCTAGCGCCTAGCCAGCCAGGGAACCCAAGGGATCTGCTGTCTGTCTCAGACTCCACGGTGCTGAGATTGCAGGTTATGTTCAGGTTTACATAGCTTTTTGATTCTCTTGCTTGCACAGCAAGTACTTTACTGACTCACCATCTCCCCAGTCCTATGGTCTATCACACCCAACCTTGGGATCCTCCTTCTCACAAGTTCCCGACTCCGACAGGTCAAAATATTTGATGGGGTGGAAAAAGTGGGAAATGCAGGAGACAGACCTAGCTTGGAGTGACATGGGTAGAGAAGTAGGAGGCCCACCTGGGAAACGCAGCAGCAAGCTGATGCGAGATAGAGTGTGATCAGCATGGTATGTGACCAGGATAAACCTCAAGGACCATGAGGCCCTGCCACCACTTCCTCCCACCTTCCCCTGGAGGGAGCCCTGGATGCCAGTGCCTCTCAAACTTTGCCTTTTTCAAGCTCACCTGGGAGCTTGTTAAAAAAAACCACATGCAACTTGGGCCCCTCCCACACCCACTCAATCCTAGTCTATAGGCCAGGGTCAAGGCATCTGTATTTTTAACAAGCTCCCCAGATGATTCTAATGTGCGCCCAAGTCGAGAAACCACCGCTTTAGAAGGTTAATCTGGCAACACTGTGCAAGATGGATTGGAGCCCAGAGAGCCTGAGGTTCAGAACCACCAGCCAGCAATTGCAACAACAACCCCGGCAGGAGATAATGAGGTTGGGGGCTGTGGGAGTGCAGGGGGAGAATCAGATATGGGAGGCATTTTCTGATAAGCAGTCAGCAAGGACCTAGGTAACCAATTTAATGAGGAATACAAGAAGGAGAGATGGGACCTCACAAATAATGTCAAGGTTTAGAGAAGCAGCCCCCATGGTGAAGAGCAGCATCACAGAACCTGCCTGGGGATCTTATTCATAGAACAAACACCTCTTCCCTATGGTACTCACCCTTCACACCTGTCTCCTTCCCACAGTGCTCTGGAGTGGGTAGGAGGGTAAGGAGGTGCTCTCCTGTTGTTTGGTAGTAGTAAAGATTTCCCAGGTGACCACATGGCTAAGAGCAACTGGTTTTGGTGCCTGTGACAATCATATTCCCAAAGTAGTTCCTGGAGATAGGGGGAGCTGAAGGAGTTGATGGTGTGAGCTCTGTTTGGAAGGACAATGTGCCCTTTGGTGGCTCTGCAGCTGGATGTTGGAATTCAGAACCTAAAACAACAGCTTATCCTTGATAAATTAGCAGGGCTATCACACAGAAGCTTCAAGAAAGACAGACTTAGCAGGGGAACCTTTGTGAAGTAGTAGCACACAGTGAAAGACTAAGGAGCAAGGAGTAGAGGTACAGGAGTCTGTCATACCTCCAACTCATCTTATGCCTCATACCTTCTAGAAAGTTCTGCAAGCAAGAAAACATCCTACCAAGACAGTCATGTGCCTCAAGTGAATCTGACATTTCATACAGGACCAAATCCTCCTGTCTAGAATCTTCCAATGATGTAGTTCAGAGACTGATAGCTTTTTACATACTTCCCATCATGTCCTGCCTTACACATAGCTGGCCCAGCACAATGAAATAGAGTTTTGTTGAGTTGGGTTTGGTTTATTATTATTACCATAGTTACTAGTTAGAGCCAGGGAGATGACTCACTAGGTGAAGGTACTTGGCTTTGCAAGCCCATTGCCTTCTGTTGTGTCACACTGCAGTCCACTTAAAAGTAGAGAACTCCACAAAATTGTCTTCTAACCCCAGTACATGCTTGTTATAGCACCATGACACTTATGCCCACATCCATAATGGATGCACATTCTCTTACACAATAATAATAATGTAAAATTTAAAATAATTCTTTGTGCTTTGGGGTCCTTGCTCCTCTCAGAGGTACAGACATCCTGCCTGTGTTTTGGAATGCCAGACTTTGAAAACAGGGCAGGACCCAGCAGTCGACAAATCTTAACTAGAGGAAAACAAATAGAATAAACACATGTATCAACCTAGAAAGTAAAGACATACTCAGCCATGCTATTTAAGAAGTCGCAGAATCCCAGGCCTTGCTGGCGTTGTGATAAAGGTTAGCTACTCTGACACTGGTGAAACGTCACAGTGACTGTAGCTGCTCAGGTGAAAAGGAGTTATACAAGATACATACATTTTTATGTGGAATAGACTCAGAAGTGACCTGACTTGTTTTTTTTAAGGATTCTATTACATCAAGAAATGAAGAGGTTGGGCTGGTATGTCATACAGTTGGTAAAGGCCTTGTCTAGCTAGCATACACAAAATCCTGTGCCCCACCTCCACCACAGCACTGTGTATGACACACCTATCATCTCAGCATTTTGGAGGTAGAAGCAGAAGGATCTGGAGTTCAAAGCCATCGTTGGCTACATAGTGAATTTAGGGATAGCCTGGGCTACATGAGACCCTGTACTTTCTAAAAGAGAGATAGCATGCAAGGAGAAAAATGGAAAATGGGAGGGAAGGAGGAAAAGATGGAAGGAAGGAGGAGGAATGAAGGGAGGGAGGAAGAATGGATGGATGGATGGACAGGTGGGTGGATGGATGGATGGTTACAAGTATCCAGAGTCTTCTGGATTACCAGAGAAGAATGTATTTGTGTTCCCATGTAAAATATAGACAGAAAGGCTGTATTTGGTTACCCTCTCTGAACTTCCATTTCCTGTTGTAAAGGGAGGATGGTGACAACCTCCTACTGAAAGTCCCCTTAGACATGAAATACAAAGGTACCGTCCGTTACAGTGCCCAGCATGTACATGATCCCACGGGTTGGTGCTTGTTGTAATTAGTATGATTGGGTTTCATAGAAAACGTGTTTTCTCCCACATGTCCATGAAGATCACCTCTCACTTGGATTTTAAGTTTTTTTTTTTTTTTTCCAATGAACATAAAGCTTGGGTATCATTGAAATAATACTGTCATTGAGTTATTTCTTCTAAGGCATTTAAAAGACTAGCAGGGCTTGCTGAGTGTGCCTGACACCAGGTTTTCATAGGAAAAAAAAAATGCCCTCTAACCCTTTTACAAACAGAATTTTACTGTTACCTTGGAAGAACAGGGTCTTCACAGAATCTTCAGTCACAAAATAAAAAGAAGGGTATGGGGATTTCTGACACCCTGGGAACAATCCTCGGCCGTCTCTTGACATCTCTATTCCAAGTAAAGACACAGGTGAGAAAACCCTGGGAGTCCATTCTCCACTACCATATGTGTTTCTGAAATTATCCTCAGGTCCTCAGATTTGGTGGCAAGTACCTTTATCCCCTGAGTCATCTCGCCAATCCTAGGTTGCGAATTTAAGTGCCATCCCCCTAGGACTTTGGGTTGATACAAAGTGGAACAGAACATGACCTTCAGCTCATCACATCTTCAGATGTCTGTTGGCACCTGTGTGCCTACCACAGCCAGGAATCTGATTCATAGAAGGGACCCTGAAGTATAAAAGTCACCTTTGTATTGGAGTGTTGGGCTTCTCTCAAAGAAAGAAACTTAAGTTGCTGTGACAAGGTTGGTCTCTCTCTCTCTCTCTCTCTCTCTCTCTCTCTCTCTCTCTCTCTCTCTCTCTCTCTCTCTTTTTTTTCCCCCTATGGGGTCTTCTCACATGAGTAAAGCCACAAAAGAATAATAAAGGAGGACTTGGCAGGATGTTTTGATGCAAAATTCATTGTAACTTGGTTTGTATTCTGGACACTTTGGGTCATGTTGAATGTGGGTGGAAATTGCAGTTTTTTCAGATCAACACTTGTGTTTGGAGAGCGGGTTTGGAAGGAGATCAAAGCTGTCAAACTTCCGGCCTGATTCTTCCGGAACTGATTTGAGGGAAGACTTGAAAACACTCACGCCCGGGTTTGAAAACAAGAATCGGGAATTGGTCCAGAAGGCTTGGTGACATGAAAGGCAGTTGTAAGAGATTTTTGTTTTGTTTAGTCTTTAAGAAAAAAGAAATTCTGAGTGTCTTCTGCATATTTTATTCCTCCTGTTTTCCTCATGCAGCCAGGCTTTTCTTGGTTTAGAACACCATGTAAAACTCAAGTGGAAATCTGTCATCTGTCTCCACCCTTACCTTTTAGTAGGCACCCCAACTTTTAGTTGGCATGAGGTTTTACAGAAATGAGAAGAATCCATTGAGGTCATACTTAAGATATACAGGTATGAGCTAGAGATGTGATTCAGTTAATTGAGCATTTTTTCAACATACACAAAGTCCTGGGTTCTATCCTTAGTATCACATTAACCCAACCTAGATAGTTCCCACATGTAACCAGAGAGGTGGAGGCAAAATATTCAGAAGTTTAACATCATCCTTGACTGTTACATTGAGTTCAAGTCTAGACTGTCCAAAAACAAACAAGCAAACAAAAAATCCCCATTTTTAAAATCTAACTGCTCTAATTTGATTTTTGTGGATCTAATAAAAACATTATGATTTACGACAACCAGGGTAAGAAAGGTTTTATTTGGCTTATTGTTCCAAGTCATTGGCCATCATTGAGTGATATCAGGACAGGAACTCAGTCAAGGACTTGAAGCAGAAACCATAGAAGAATACTGCTTACTAGCTCATAGGCTCATGTTTAGATACTTTTCTCATATAGTTCAGGACCACCTGCGCAGGGAATGGCACCACCCACAATGGGCCAGGCCAATCAAGACCATCCCTCACACTCTGAATTTTAGCTTTTTATGTGTCAGATACTGGTGGTAAACCCTAGCTTGCTGAATTGTTTCCAGGAGACAATGAATCCTAGCTGTAGTTAACATAGACCTGTGGATGCAGTCACACCACAACCAACCTAAGAGGAACCCATAAGCTCACACGATGGGTAATTGCTTGTCTTCACATGTAAATGTAGTGTTTTCTTCCTCTGATTTTAATAGAGTACCAGCAAACCCAGTGACAGGCTGGGTGTGTGGCTCAGTGACAGAATACTTGCCTAGAATCCTTAGAGTGAGGGATGGGGGCCCGTAGCTCAGTCTCTATGTGCTCATGACTGTTGCTTCATTCTCCAGCACCACAGAAACAGTGTAACACTTGCAGAGTCAGCTGTCCTTTGACTTATATAGCCTAGGCACTGGGATTCATCAGTTTTTTGTCTCCTAAGATGATGCACAGAGGAAGGAAATCACCATACACAAACCACTAGGGGGGAGGGCTTCCATAAACTCTTCTCCAGCTGTTACTTCTACCTCGATCCAGTAGGACTCGGACAGCACTGATGTGTTTAGAAAGTGGAGCGCCGGTTATCGGTAAAGTGTACATATGGAGTGTGAGTCAGTGGGAACTTCCCGAGTCGACCAGCAAACTTCTTGAAGAAGTCAGGGAACATATGTGGTTTAGAAAAAGGTGCAAATGTAAGACATCACCTATTTATAGTCCAAAATTGGAGATCTCTTCCATTAACACAGAAAGCATGTGGTTTTTGCGTTTTGGTTTTTTTCTAAGAGAGACAGAGAAAAGGAAGCTGCTTGAGGTAGCATTGCATACCATACCAGGGAACTATATTTATGTGCTAAGACAAGCAATTGATGTTGCTCTATAAAATTTAGTAAACACCGCCTCCCTGCCCTTTCGAATGTCACTCAGAATCCAGAATCATGAAATTTTATAGTATTGCTGGTTAGAAACAGGTTCCCACTGGGAGCAGATGCCAGCTCCGTCTTCGTAGACGCAGAGAAAGTCCTGACATGTTTCATGCCGTTCATACGTGGAAGTCTGTGAAATGGAAAGGAAAACAGCTTTCTCTGTCAACCTGTCACTGATGGAAGCTTTTACATTCCATCAGAGTGACTAAACTTTAAAGCTGTTTTCTCCGGTGCTCAGTATCACTCAGAAGTCCCAAGTGTGATCAGATTGATAGCGCCCCGGCACATGATAGAAGACCAGAAGCATTTTGTGGCACGATATTAAAAATTCATTCCCAGACCCGATAAAGCGTGGTTGATAAAAGTGTGAGATGGAATAAGGTGGGGTGAACGTCTTCATGCTTTATTGCTTTTGATTTCTCTACACAAAATAAATAGACAGAACGAACTAAAAAATCTCTTCTTTGTGAAGGGGGGATCCTGGCAGTCAAAGATCTCCTCGTAAAAACCTTCTGTCTGCCAAGGAACCCAGCAGGGCTCGGTGGAGGAGATGGTGGAGATTTATGGCTGGTGTGTGCGTTTGTGCTGCAGACATAGTGAATATGTAAAGGCTGTGTTCATGGGGTTTCCTAATACTCAAGATGAGAAAAAGAAAACACATTCCTCCAGAATTTGGGGGAGGGAAGGAGGGGGGAAGCTAGGATCATGATTTTAGGGATAGGTGTGGTAGTAGGTCTTCCCCTGGAAGAATGTAAGATAAAATGTGTGTTCCATGTTTGCCCCTCTCTACCTGCTGTTTTATTTGGAAAGAGACATTCAGGCTGGTGGGATGGCTCAGCTACAGGATCTTGTCCCCAAACCTTATGTCCAGAGTTAGATTTTCTTAGGATCTATTTGGTAAAAAGAGATAACTGACTCTCTTAAGTCCACACACACACACACACACACACATACACACACACACACACACACACACACACACACACACACACACACACACACACACACACGGCATGACTGCCTACACTTTTCTGACCCGCATCTTCCTCTGTCCTCTTCCTCCTTGAGAGGGCACAGCTTCCACAGGCTTTCCCTTGCCTCCCTGCCATGGCAAGACAGAATGCCTCATTGGTTTCAGACATTAAGTTTTCTGCTGAAAGCCTACTCAGAGATGGTGTGACAAATGGATTTTACCTGCTGCTAGAGAATGAAGCTCTATCCCACCCGCCTGCTCACAAAAGCTCTATCCCCCAATCTTGCAGAGCACAACCCAGAGAGCAAGGAACAGGGATCTGCCCTGAGGCACCATCTGTTTCTGTCGGCATATATGCCGGGCCCCTTCGGTTGCATCTGTTGAGAACTGTGAACTTGATGAGTTGTTGGGAGGATATGTTTGGTCTTCCCCCCACCTCCCACCAGCCTCCCTGTTAGCCATCGCTGGGCTGCTGGGCCCAGAGGGTGGATCTGCAGGGGCTGCCTCTCTCTGGCCTCATCTGTATCAATTGAAAGTCAGTCACTGGGAGTCTGCAGCAGTCAGCAGGGACCCCAGGCATGCCCCGGTGACATCAATTCTTCTTCTGTTTTAGAAGTTCAGGAAACAATTAAAAACCTGGTGCATTCCAGGGAGGATTTGAAATAAATCAGCTGATAGCTGATACCATGTAGCTCTTGGTAGCAAAGCAAAATTAACATCCCAGCCGCATCTGTGTACAGTATGCTGAAATAAAGAAATTAACCATGCATCACCTCCAATAGAGCAAGCAGCTGGCCTGTTCTGAACCTTTCCAAAGTACCCAAAAGCTACTGATTTGTTAAGTTGTCAGCCTCCTTATGGACATCAAGGACTTCATGCATATGCCAGAAATCAAGCTGGCCAAAAATCAGTTAAATTCTGAGATAATCCAGACACTGATTAAACTCGGCCATAGCTGGTGTGTTTTTCAGAACAAAGCCAACGTGGCAAGCTGGACACAGTCAGAGGCTATAGCATACGTGTAAGATGCTGGATTGGGGTGTGGAGGGATGGCACAGCAGTTAGAGAATGTATGACTCTGGCTAGGGACCCATGTTGTCCTCACACCTATTAGTAACTCCAGCTCCATAGGTCCTGATACCTCTGCCACCATGGACACTGCACTCATGCAGACACACACACAAGTAAAAACAAAAAAATTTTTAACAACAAAAAGATAAAAGTAGGATTGGCAGTGAATTTAGTCAGGTTTGCTGCCAGAATTGAGTGATTTCAGCATATTAATCAGAAAGCAGTTTTTTTCCCCCTCTCTCACTCTCCTTAGACAAATGTGATATGTCAAACTTCTGTTAATTACCTTTAATTATAGTTCTACCCACCTCAGCTTTTCCAGCCTCCTTCTTGCACCTGTATTTGAGGGATATCGTGTCTTCCTGATTTTCTGTGAAATAGGAACCAGCATTCTTGTAATGTTCTTTTTAAAGTAACATAACAAGCAAGACATGTTGTTGTTATGTGCCTGTGATCCAAACACACAGGAGACTGAGTCAGGAGGATCGCTGGGCATTCCAAGTGAGTCTGGGCTATAGGAGTGAGTTTCAGATCAGTATGAGACCATGTCTTGTGTGGGATAGTAAATGATTATAATAGTAGTGTAGGGATCAACACACCCTAAAAAAATAAAGTTCAAAATATTCCCTCCAAACGAAAACTAGATATTGAAATTCTAAATCTGTACTGAATATACACGTGTGCCAGTCACATGAAAATGTGATTGTTCATCAATACCCACTGCATTTCTCCCTCTAGCAAGATGCATCAATTTTTAAAATATAAAGAAGATAATGGCTGGAAAATAAAACCTAGCTCAGCTGTTCTACTTTTGTGGCTAGGGAGATGGCTCAGTGAGTAAATTGCTTCCTATGGAACCATGAAGACCTGATGTCTGGCTCTCAGAACCCACAGAAAAATCTAGGTGTAGCCTTCTGTGCTTGTAATCCCAGCAGTAAGGAAGAGGAGACAGAGCAATCCCTGAAGCTTACCGGCCTACCAGTCTTGATGAACGCACCAGATGTCAAACTCTGGCCTCCTCACTACCATGCACGTGTATATACATGTATCTACAAAAATACATGTATGTTTACACACACCAAAAAAACAAAACAAAACAAAAACAAAAACCACATGCACCCCTTGCACTTTTCAGATTCACAGCCCTGGGAAGGAAGAGTCAGCTTAGAAGATGATCTGTGAGGATGGCTCAGGAAGAACCATAGATTTCTATTGAGACTCTCACTATGGCTTAGAGCCACCATCGGACATGTGTAGTTGAGAACCAGTTGCCATGCCTATGCTCTCTCTGAAACAGCGAATGAAGTAATGAAGGACATAGGAAAGTCCAATCAGGATAAAGGGAACAGAAGAGTATGTATTTGACCCCCTAGTACCATCATTCACCATATTGTTTTGTCTACAGAAAAGCTGTAGACAACCTCTCTCCCTGCCAGGTGACCTATAGTGAGTGTAAATAGGCTAATACTGTACCTAGGACCAGGAAAAGGTACTGTGTATGATGGGAAGGAGAATCTTTTTCTCTACTTGTGGCTCCCTCCATGTTTTGATTATATTAGACATGCTTTATGCTCTACAGGCTTAAAAAAAAATCTCATAGTATAAAGGCCAGAAAGATGCTTCATTGGTTATGAACACATCATTCTCATCCAGAGGACCCAAGTTTGACTCTCAGCACTCATATTGAGAAACTCATAATTACCTTTAACTCCAACTGATCAAATACCTGTAGTGTCTTTAGGTACCCACATACCCACATGTAGAAAGACAATTCATTAAAAAATAAAATAGCCTTCAAAATATCTCATAGAAAGCAGAATTAGCAATCCCTCAAACAAAGGTGAATTATCTTCTGTCCCCCAGATGATAAAAAAAAAAAAACATTCAGACTATTTCTGACCCTGTCTCTGCACATCACATAAAAGAACAGATTTTAAAACAGTGGTATGCATTGCCCTGAAGGTTTTTTCTTGGCTAATGGTTCAATTACCCAATGGTATTGCTTTTGTATTATGATGAACACACCAGAGAAAATGTCTTCATATTGGAAAAACTTAGCACCAAGTATAATTATATATCATTCCATATACTCTCTCTTCTGTTTCCCTCAGTAAAACTCCAAAGTGAGACTGATCTTTTGATGCGTGAGTGTGTTGATCCATGTGTATATAGGCTAGGAGGAAGATGTGTAATTATAGTTATGCCTGTAATTTTACATTTCTCAAGCATGAAAGTCCATGTATTAAAAAAAAAAAAAAAAAAGATGGTGTAAGTGAGATGGCTCAATGGGTAAATGTGCTGTCAAGACTGATGATAAAGAGTTCAGTCCCTGGACATCCTGTGATTGAAGGAGAGACTAACTTCTACAACTTGTCCTCTACATATACATTATTTAACACACACACTCTCTCTCTCTCTTAAACAAATACATACATAGATAAATGTAAATAAATGTAAATAAACAAGATGGGGGGCTGGAGAGATGGGTCAGTGGTTGAGAGCACTGACTGCTCTTCTGGAGGACGGGGGTTCGATTACCAGCACCCACATGGCAGCTCACAACTGTTTTAGTTCCAGGCAAACACCAAGGCAAATAAATAAAAATTAAAAAAAAAAAAAAAAGATGAACGTCTTCCTGAAGAATAACACCCAATATCCTTCCACAAGAACATGTACGAGGCTGGAGAGATGGCTCAGCGGTTAAGAGCACCGTCTGCTCTTTCAGAGGACCCGGGTTCAATTCCCAGCACCCACATGGCAGCTAACAACTGTCTGTAGTTCCAGTTCCAGGCAAACACCAAGGCAAATAAATAAATAAAAGTGTTTTTTTTAAAAAAAAAAAAAAAAAAGAACATGTACATGTGCACAAAAGTACCCCCATATACATATAGTATTAGTATGTGAGCATGGATGACAATACATGTTCTCATGGAATGGGGACATGATACAATAGGTAGGAATGCTGTTTGGTCAAGCATGATGGCCTGAGTGCAGCTCCTTAGTGCCCATGCGAAATGCTGTGCATGGCCCTGCACTCCCGTTACCTTAGGACTGTGAGAGGTAGAGACAGTAAGATACCATGAACTTGGTGTCCATCAGCCTAGTTCCAAGTTCAATGAAAGACTCTGTCCCAAGGGTATACTTTGGAAAGTGAAAGAGCAGAACACCTGAGGTACTCCCCTGGCCTCTGTGTGCACACTGGCACACAGCGTATACAGAGAGAATATAAGGTATCGTTTCAGATGATTTACCAGCCTGTGGACATTTATACTCAGAAAATCCTCAAGGTTTGTCCAACACCGTTTGCTAGTTGGTACACGTGTCCAGCTCTATGTTTCCACGAAAGATATATAGAGTCTTATTGATTAGAGGAAGTAATCAATGTTTATACACAGAACCCTTTCATCTTGATCGGCTTTTAATGGGTGAGGAAAGCCTAATGAAGGAAAACACAAGTGGTAAATCACAGTTGCCTTCGACTTGGCTCTTAGCAAAGACATTAGACCAGAATTTCAAAGCCAGGACCATGTGGTATCTTTCAGACATTATCCTGATGAAGTAGGGACTGGAGTGACCTGGTAGTTGGAGAAGTTGATGCTCAAACTACCTATGCTTTCCCTTTGGATGGAGAATAGATGACTAAGCATCTACTTACTTACCTCTTTACACCACTGTTTTACTTTGGCAGCTTGCAATTAGCTGCTGTATTTACTATCATTTTTGTTGCTGTTGAGATAACTGGTATATTCCAGATTGGCTTTGAATGTACTGGTTAGCCAAGGATGATCCTGAACCCTGGATCCTGCCTCTCTGCTTTTTTAGTACTGAGATTACAGGTGTGTACTACCATGCCCATTTTATGTGGTAGGATGGATAAAATCTAGGGCTCCATGTTTGATGGGCATGAACCATCAATGGAGCAACACTCCTGGCCCCCTATTGTAATTATAGTATAATATGTAATTTTTATATAATGTGGAATTTGGAATTATTTTTTACTGAAAGCAACAGCATCACAATTGGTATATCTCTTGTCAGAGAAAAAAAAATCCAGAGTAAATGTCTCCAGGAACACCAGTGCATCCATATTTTTCCTCTGCCACCTTCCCATGTAGGATGTTCTTTTTGCATCTGTGTTATGCTCTTAGGAAGGCTGTTACTACTCACAGGCTTTACATTCTGAGTTGGGGAAGATTCTCTCTATGGAGCATCCCCATTGTACTGAGAAAAATATGCTTATTTCCATGGGCTCTGAACAGTGTCATTCTGCTCAAGCCTATTGAATGACTGCTCTTGAAAGAGATCTCCTGACTTCTAATGGGAGTGCATTGGCTACTTTTCAGATAGCTATTACAACATGCTGACAAGAGCAACCTAAGGAAAAGTTGACTGTGGGTGACACCTCAGCTTTTTCTCCTTTTTGGTCCATCAGGACTCTAGCCCACAGAATACTGATGCTCACATTCAAGGTAGGACTTTCTACTTCAGTTAAACATCTCTGTAAATTTCCCCTCAGTCATGCCTAGAGGTTTATCACCTGGTTGTACCAAAATCTTCAGGTGAACAATGAAAGTAACTTAACACTTAAGTCAATCTCAATAAACCCATATGACTTGACAGTGTCAACATCAAAATACATTTATGGGCCTGGGACATAGGTCAGTGTTCTAGCCCTTAAGTAGCATGAGCATGGTAGGCAAGCATCAGACTCTGGCTTCAACACCCCCTGCCCTTGAGTCTCACACACACACACACACACACACACAGAGCCAGTGCATTATATGATGTCTTCATTGCATGTAGGGTTAGCCATGATGGTTGACCCGCAAACAACCTATGTATGTCAGTCATACCATCCCAGGTGCATTCCTCATTTCTTTGTTCTAACATAGGGGTTCAGTGTACATGCTGAAGCAAGGAGAAGAGGTGTAGACTGTAGCTTCAGGGCTGTTATTATACCTAAGCACCCTGCAGAAGGACCTTGGTAGAATGTCTTGGGTAATCGGCAAGTTGAAATGGCTTAGTAGGTAACATGTTCACCTCACAGATGTAAGACAACCTGAATTCAGGCTCCAGAGCCCACATTAAAAAAAAAAAAAAAAAAAAAAAAACCTGGGTATGGTGGCACGTGTTTATAATCCTGGCTTCCTAAAGATAGAGACAAGATTTCTGGGTTTATTGATCAGCTGGTGTAGTCAAATTGGTAAGCTTTGAACCAGTAAGAAATCTTTAAAAATTAGATGGGGCTAGCACCATGTGTCAGCGTGTAAAGGAGCTTGTCCCACTAATCTGATGATGTGAGTTCAATTCCCCAAACCCACCCAAAGGTGGGAGGAGAAAACTGACTCCACAGACTTGTCCTCTGACCTCTACAGTGCTGGGGCACATGCACACATACTACCACACAACATCAAATAACTAAGGAAGGTGTATGGCACCAGAAGAAATGATCCCTGAGGTTGTCCTCTGGCTTCCACATGCATACGCACGCATGCACGCATGCACACACGCGCACACACACACACACTCTACAGATCAAAAAGAAACACAGAAGAATTCTCCCAGCATCTAGAAGGCTTTTCAGCTTGCATTACTTGTTCTTTTCCTGGCACCTACTATTTCTACCTGTGTTGCCCCTATCGTGTAGAAAAAGGTCCAGAGATAATGAATTCTTTGTGATGTTTTTACAAAGACTGAATAAGGAAAGACATTTAAATCAAAGCACAGGCAAAACTCACACGGCAATGAACACACAATTAGTGACCTCGTCCTCAGGGCCTGACAGAATTGGGAATTTTCATGTGAGCAACCCAGCTACAGATACAGGGCAACCCTGTGTACATGAAAATTGGGAAGCAAGATGCATTTGTAGGGTAGTCGCCAGCCGGATGTCAGACATATTAAGCTTGCATGAATCTGACAGCTCTTCCACCAGGCAGTGTCAGGAGGGAGGTGCAGCAGTGGGGGAGATAATTATGAGACTCACAGAGGTAAAGAATAGAGAGAGCATTCTGCTCACTTCCTAGGAAAGAGAGATGGGGGTTCTCAGGAGAATGGCAGCAAAATATGTTGCCTGATATACATGGAGCGGGGGCTAGCGCACACCACAATCCCATTGCTGCCTGTGGATAAGACTGCAGAGAAGAGGAAACTCCAAGGGAAGGATGGGAAGCTTAGTTTTGATGTTTTGGGGCCGGGAAGAGGGCCTCAGGCTCAAGACACAAGCTCTAGTTGTTTCTGTTACTGGAGGTGGTGGTGTATTTTGGGGGGGCGTAGGTAGGTAGGCATGCACACTTGTATACAGGTGTTTGAGACAGATATTGGGTGTCCTCCTCATGGCCTTTCTTCCACCTAGTCCCCAAATGCCTTCATTTCCAAGATAAAATTGGGGTGAAGCCTACATTCCAGTCCTTTTTCTGTCCCCCCTCCCATGAACTTTGTAGGACACATCCTCCTGAAGTTTCAGTCACCTCCACTGCACAGTGCAAACCTCCTTGATTATCCAATGATACAGCCTCAAGCTCAGGGTGATGTAACTGCCCTGCAAGTGCCCTGGGTCATTCAAATGGTGTTCAGGTGTATGAGGTAATAGAAGGAGATAGTTAAGGTTGATTTCTCCCATGAGATTGCAATGTAGACATTCATCAGTCCCCTCTTGGAATAACAGAAGCCCATATGGTATTTCAGGTGTGCTGATTTGTCATAAGAACTTTTCCTAGGGATACAAAAGGAAGTCTCTTCGCTATCCCAAATAGTTCACAATTGATAGAGAAGAGTAACAGTTACATCCAAATCCAGCTTGGTGCAACTAGTGGATGTAATTAGGGTTGCTTCCGGGAGCACAGACAACTTTAGATAACTGGTTATAGCACAAAGGAAATGGCTCACTCGCTCACTCGCTCTCTCCTGCCAACTGCTTATAGATCCTTAGAGCCCCTCCCATCTCTCAACTGTTAACTCAGGAAGGGATGGGGGCCTCATAAGCCAGTGTACCCTGACAAATGCTAACCTATGTATCCGCAGAAAGGGGTGAACCTTGTTACCATCTCCTCCTCAGAGTCTCAGGCAGATAATCACAGGTACCATCAGCTCAAGGCGGCAACAGCCATCCCCTGACAAAAAGACAGGTTCCAATCTCAACAGCTCTGTCAAAAATTGTTTTACACATCGTTGTTTAGCACCATGGTTCTCGACCAGTAAATCAAATGACCCTTTGACAGGAATTGCCTAGGACAGAGTTTATATTACAATTCATAGCTGTAGCAAAAATTATAGTTATGAAGTAGCTACAAAGTAATGTTATGACTGGGATCACCACGACATGAGAGATTGTATTAAAGAGTTGCAGCATTAGGAAGGTTGAGAACTACTGCCTTACGGTCACCCAGGGTCTGGTCACCTGTGTTTGTCCCTCCTGTTGCTTTCTGAGGTAACTTCTACTAGTAACTTCTCCTACCTTAAGGCCACTTTAAGCCCACGGTCTCCTTGTTATTTTCTCTTTCTTCAGTTTTGGGTTGAGAGACATTTATAGTGTGGTTCTTGTTAAACGTAGAGGGAAAAGCAACCCGGATTGGAAACACCAGACCACCCTGAAGCCTCTTTTGAATTTCCCCACAGTCAAAGACACATTTAATGCCACACAGAAACAAGTGTCCTCTCCCAGCTCTGCCCAGTAAGGTTGTCCTTCTCTTCTCAGACCCTCTACAGCCTGTGAAATCGGTTTTTCTTACATCTAGTAGTATGTCTTAGAGAAGTCCTTGCTGAGGCACTCTGGGAAGTCTGTCTGTCAACCCCAATGCCACAACTTAGTTTTTTTTTTATGCTTTAACAGGCTTTAGTTTCTGTTGCATTGTAGAAGAGAGAGGGGTTGTATTGTATTTCTTTACTCAAGTATTTTTTCTCTACAATAGAAACTGAGTAGAAATAGAGCCACAGTAGCTCAGTTGGCAGATTGCTTTCCTAGCATACATGAAACCCTAGGTTTGTTCTCTTACACTGCATTAACCAGGCATGATGGTGCACAGCTATAATCCCATCACTCTGGAGTGAAAAGCAGGAGGGTCAGGTGTTCAAGGTCATCCTCTGCTATATAGAAAATTGGGGGACTGGAGAGATGGCTCAGAGGTTAAGAGCCCTGACTGTTCTTCCAGAGGTCCTGAGTTCAATTCCCAGAACCTACATGGTGGCTCACAACCATCTTTGCTGACATCTGATACCCTCTTCTGTATACATAATAAATAAATAAATCTTTAAAAAAAAAAAAGAAAGAAAATTGAAAGTCTGCCTGTCATACAGAAGACTCGTTTTATCTTTTTTTTTTTTTTAAAAAAAAAAACTTTATTTATTTATTTGCCTTGGTGTTTGCCTGGAACTGGAACCACAGACAGTTGTCAGCTGCCATGTGGGTGCTGGGAATCGAACCCGGGTCCTCTGGAAGAGCAGACAGTGCTCTTAACAGCTGAGCCATCTCTCCAGCCCCGACTCGTTTTATCTTATTAACACATGAGCATTCAGTAATCGGTGGTATAGGATCTGTAGGTAGCTGTCTATGATTAAATAATTAAATAATTTTTCAACCTGGTTATGTATATTTAAATCCTAGACCCAGTGCTTTCATAGCATAGGTATATATCTACATGCCC
>PVIH01001934.1:112500-209994 GCA_004025045.1 Sigmodon hispidus
GCCCATGGATCAGTATTCAGAACTGACACATACACACACACACTCACGGAAGAGCTTCCGAAAATTTACAAGTACAGCTGAAAAGAATCTGCAGTGTTAACATTTGGTCCATCTCTTTCAAGTCTTTTTTTCTTCCCCCTCCATGTGTGTTTGGCAATCTTAAAGTAATCTGGTGTGTCTAATTGTATATGTCTTGCTCCTTTCATTGTGAAGGAACAATGATAATAGCATTTTTCATGGCTCTTCTTCTTCTTATCATTGCTCTCAGAGGCAGATACTGTCACTCTATTTCATTACCCTAAAAGGAGAACTTGAGGGAGGGAGGTCAGTAGATGGTTCCTCAGGTAAAGGCACTTGCTGTCAAGCCTGACAATCAGAATTTGATTCCTAGGACCCACGTGGTAGAAGTAGAAAACCAGCTCATGCAAGGTGTGCCCTGATCTCTACAACAGCACCAACGGTGGCACACGTGCATGTATGCAATTACAAGCACACACACCGTGTATGTCTGTGTCTATGTCTGTATCTGTTTATGAAAGAACTTGAACCTTCAAAGTCTCTTTTGGGATTTTGGCTTAACCCTGACTAGCCATAAACATAACTATATTTTCATTTCAGTGAAATTGTTGATTGTGTCTTTGTTGGGGTGTGTGTGAGTGAAGTGTACATGCATGTGTGAATGCAGATGCATATGTACCTCAGCACCAGAGAAGTAGAAAGGACAACCTCAGGATTTCATTCTTGTGGTCCGATATGCTTGATGCAGGGTCTTCGTGTGCCTTTGCATACTCCAGACTGTTGGCTCTGGGGCTTCACGGGAATCTGTCTCCGCATCCTGTGTAACCATAGTAGCTCTAGGATTTCAGATCTACAACACCATGGCCAGTTTTGCAGAGTGTGATGGTTATTTTTTATTATCATCTTGACACAGCATAGAGTCCCCTGGAAAGAAGGAATCTCAACTGAGTAATTGCCCAGATCAAATTGACCTATGGCCCTGTCTGTGAGAGATTGGTTTTATTGGTGATTGATATGGGAGTATCCATCCTACTGTGAGTGGCAACCCTAGGTAGGTGGGTCTGGTCTGTGTAAGTGTGAACCCGGGATCAAGCCAGTGCACAGCATTCTTCCGTGATTTTTCCATCCAGTTCTTGCTTGGTTGAGTCCTTCTCCTGCCCTTTTTCAGTTACAGTGACAATGGAGGTATAAACCAAATATCACCATCACCACCGCCACTGCTGCCAAGTTGATTCTGGTTGTGTTGTTGATCAAAGCAACAAAAAGTAAATTTAAACAGGTGGGTTCTGGGCATTTGAACTCAGGTCTCCACAGTTATAATGCAAGCATTTTGCCCACTGAGCCATGTCTCTAAGCCCTTTTGATGAGCACAGCACTGATAACATTAATCTGTTCCCCACATGGAGACATTTGGGCTCATGAAGTCTGTGTGTTATTACAGAGTCTTAGAATTAGAATTACCTAGGTTAAAGTGCCAGGGATCCCCCCTCCCTTATCAACAGAACTCTGAGAAAGTTGCTTCATGATTTTAATCCTGACTTTAAAAATATGTATTTATTTTATGACCATTGGTATGAAGGTGTCAGATCCCCTGGAGTTGGAGTTACAGACACTTGTGAGCTTCCATGTGGGTGCTGGGAATTGACTCTAGGTCCATTGGAAGAATAGCCAGGGCCCTTAATTATTGAACCGTCCATCCCACCCTTAATCCTGAATAAAAAAGATAAAAGAAAGGAGGAAGACACTAAAACCTTTAGCTTGAAGGTTGGAACATGTTGTAAAGTTGAAAGCTGGAATACATTTTAGTTTATTTATCAGGCCTTAATATGTGCTGACAGTAGCCATAGAAATCATTTATTTCTGGTTTGTCTTCTAACATCACTTACATAGTTATTCTTTGAGTTTTATGTGTGTGTGTTTGTGCATACATGTTCATGAGTGTGTGGGTACACATGTGTGCATGTTCATGCAGAAGCTAGGAGTTAAACTTGGAAGTCATTCCTCAGATGCTGTCCACCTTGTTTCCTGAGATAAGATCTCATTGAAATTTGGAGTTTGGCTGGATGACTATTGAACCTTAGGGATCCCCTGTCTCTAGCTCGACAGCATTGAGATTACAATGCATACCACCACACCTGGCATTTCTACATAGATGGTGAGGATCAAACTCAGGTCCTAATCTATGTTTGGCAAGTACTTTACCAAATGAGCCATCTTAGGATTTCTGAGACAGGGTCTTGCTATATAGCTCTGAGTGGCTTGAAACTATTTAGCATGATATGAAGACATCAGTGTGAATGGCTTCAAACCTTAACTCCTCTTCCTCCAGAGTACCGGGATTACATCCAGGTGACAGTACACCTGGCTAAAATGCATTCTTTCACACTTTTCTGGTGTTGGTGTTGGTGGTGGTGGTGGTGGTGGTGGTGGTGGTGGTGGTGGTGGTGGTGGTGTGTGTGTGTGTGTGTGTGTGTGTGTGTGTGTGTGTGAGAGAGAGAGAGAGAGAGAGAGAGAGAGAGAGAGAGAGAGAGAGAGAGAGAGAATTGAACTAAATTGTATAAAATTAGCCAGGTGTGGTGACCCACACCTTTTAATCCCAGCACTTTAGAAGCAGATGTAGGTGGATTGCTGTTAGAAGCAGATGTAGGTGGATTGCTGTGCATTTCAGCACAGCCTGGTCTACATAGCAAATTTCAGTTCAGCCAAGGTACATATTGAGACAGTATTTACTTTTCACTCATTTATTATGCATACAGTATACAGAAGAGGATACCAGATGTTATTCTAGATGGTTGTGAGCCACCATGTGGTTGCTGGGAATTGAACCCAGGACCTCTGGAAGAACAGTCAGTGCTCTTTAACCTCTGAAACATCTCTCCAGCCCCGAGACCTTTTTTTTAAAAAACCCAAAACATAAATAAATTGTATGAAAACCAAAAACTCTTGATGTATCCATCTTATGATTACAAAGTAATTTTCCACCTAAGAAATGGACATCCTGCCTTAGTATGTGTTACTGGCTCTTAGTTGTCTTGCCAATACTATATCACAATGCTGCAACTCTGACAGGGAACCAGCAGCGGGTTTTTTCTTGATCTGCCTTTCTTTGATTACCGGTGAGGTGGAACTCTTCGTCATTTGTTTATTAGCCATTTATATTTTCTGTTTCCTGAGTTGACCTCTTTGCTTTTGAAAGGAAGGATGAGTCTCTAAGGGCCACTGGAGAAAAGATGTTATGGTGATAATTATCTCAGAGCCTTGGGGCGGGAAGTTGCAGGGAAGAGAATTAAGGGCCTCTTGGGACTCTGATGCCAGAACCATAGAGGGCTTGTTCTGAAACCACAGCGAGCTCTGTACTGCCAACTAGAAATCAACACTTGTCCTCTGTTCTCCTGTTTGTTATGTTAAGAAATATTTCAGATTTTTGAGAGGGTTTTTTTTACCTTGCCCATAAGCCCATGCTTATAATTTTTCCAGGATGTGCCTGCTCAAGGTTGGGTTTCTCGTTCTCAGCATCTGGTTGGTTGGGTCACAGCAGCCCTGCTGTAGATCTTGCTGGAGTCTTTTATGATCTCTGCCATCCAGCCAGGAGCTGTGTGTTACCCTCTCATATTTAAATCTGTTGCTCAGGTTCTTCCCTCATGGTATTACAGAGCAGCAGAGCCCATCCATACTGATGTCTTCATATCATTCTCTCCTTCTGGATTTATGGGGCAAAATAAACCCTCTGCCATAGAAGTGGGTATTGATTATTAAAGTACATAATAAAGCCTGTGAAGGGAGTGAGACCTAGTAATCCGTCCTGTTCCTGGGGGAGGGCCGTAAACTCTGGCTGTCTTGTGCCTTCGAGCTAGGAAGCTTCATTTTAATTAGTGGTCAGAGCACCAAGCAGTTAGTGGAAGTGACCAGACAGGCATAGTCCGTACTGGACAATTTATGTAATACTTTAGGAAAAAATGTGTGCTTATATTTAAATATATTTACATATAACATTTGTGTTATAGATACATATATATTATGTATATAATGACAGCAAGCACATGAGTGGCTTAGGGAGTCCCATCTAGATAATAGTGGGTTCACAAGAGTTATTGATAGCATAAGATGAAAAATAAGACGTCAGAAGAAAGAATGGGGCCCATGAGGTCGCCTGTCATGTAAAAGTGTCTAATGTGCAAACCTGATGACTTCCGTTCTATCCCCAGAGCCCATCAAGGGAAGAGAGAACTAACTGCACATAGTTGTCTGCACTCTTGAGCTGTGACATGTATGCTTGTGGTGACACTCAGGTGTGTGCACACACCTACACACATTCACCTATGCAGGAAATGTAACAATGGGAGGATGGGGTGGTAGGGAACCAAAGAAAATGGGAAGAAGGCGGTATCAACACTAGGCAGTGTCATGCAGAAGCTCAGGACATTCTGGGGGCTGGCAAGATGTCTCTGCAGGTAAAGCCACTTGTCCCCTAGCCTGATGACCCCCCTGAGAAGGAAAGAATTGACGCATGAAAAGTTGTCATCCGATCTCCATATGTGCATTGAAGCATATGCACACAGAATGAATAAAATATCATAAAATCTTACCATATGAACTGAGGAAATGTATTAATAAAAAAGAAAAATATAGTAAGTCACATAAAGAGTGAACATCTCTCTGAAATTTTTTTTTTGGAAAATGGTGTCGTGGGGAATGTTTACAGGAGTTAGGAGGCTAAATTTCCCCTTCACATCTAGATAATGGTGGTTTGCAAAGACTGGGAGACACCCTAAAATTAAGCAGCAAGGCATCAAAACATCAGGCTAGCCCTCCTGTTCCGCCCCACTTCGTTTCCACCATCTCAACCCCAAGGGGGCTTTTCAAGTAATGTTTCAGTAAAACAAAGAAATGCAGCCCTGCAGACAATAGTGTTAGTGCTCCCCTCTCATCCATTACCTCCGAAGAGAGGTTCTGGGGAAGAAGAAGAAGAAAGCCTACTCAAATATTGGCAAGCTAAAAAGGGACCCCCGTCTCCAACACAAAGAGATGTTTGTTTTCCCTACGTCTTAACTCTTAATTTTTGGCACAGTGGGGAACTCATGCATGGCCACCATTTAGAGCGGAACAGTACAGTGGTACTGTGATTGCCTGTCACAGGGGTGTTGTGGCTGAGGGCCAGGAGACAGGCAAATGAGGTCAGAGATACAGCCTGCTGCTGTGGTCCTGTCCATTTTCCTTCCACTCTGTCCTTTCTCTGGCTTACTACTTCTCTGGCCTGACTCAGAGGAATCACTCAGGAAGACTTGAGGCTGAAATTCCTACCCGGCTCTTTTCAGTACCCTTGATTTTAATCAGAAATACACAATTATTCCTTTTCCTCCAAATAGAGAAACTCAATCCCCATTTTAAATTCAATTATTGTAATTGCAGCATTCAGAAAACTAGCACATTCATTTTCTAATAAGAGATTGTGGATACCAAATTACCGCATATAGTATGTCAAAACAGGAAACTCAAGACTGGCAGGCTGGTGGGTGTTTTTATCTTAGCAATTTGTATTTTCTTGCAGGCAATTTATGGTAATCTTACCCTTCTTATTTATGATATAGGAAGCTGGGTTTTTATTCCTCTCTCTCTCTCTTAAAATAAAGACTCTTGTCCAATAGAGTATAATTTTAAATTCCATTATAAATAAGATGGACTCTAAGAAGGCCCCAAAGCAAAGGTAGGGTCCCGTCTCCTAAGGGGAAGTGAAACTATCCTTTGGGAGATCCAGTAGGTGAGGAGTTCTGGATGATCCCAAACCACCTTTGAGTGTTCATGGATATTTGTTTCAAGGTATATTTGTGGTTTTTTTTACCCAACCTGTTTGCTACCCTGCTTTTAAATAATCCACTTGGCAGAAAGTTGCACCCTGACTATTAAGCATACTCAGTGTAAGAGCATTGTGTTGCTCTTCGCTGCTTTATTCCAGCTGTGGTGGTCAGCTTGAAGTAAATCAAATACAACAGAAATACCATAAGACATTGAGGCTTCTGGTTTCCCTAAGAGAATGGACTTAACATCTGTCCTGGTCTCACTTCTTTTGCTATGGTAAGACATCCTAACCAAAAGCAGCTTAGCACAGAAAGGACTTACTTGGTTTATAGTTTTAGCTTATAGTTCACACTGAGAAAAAAATCAAGACAGGAAATTAAGCACTCAGCCATCACACCACATCTTCTGGTGAGCAGTGACAAATGAATGCATCCATGCAGCCTGCTTGCTGCTATAGCTACCTTTTTTCACGATTACATGGTTTACAACCCAGCCCACCTAATGACATCACTTACTCTCAGTGTGGGTTTGTGTTTTTCCCTAATTAGCAATCAAGATAATCCTCCACAGACATGCCTTATTTAGACGGTTCCTCAGTTGAAACTCTTTTTCCCCAGGTCATTGTTTCTCACAACAATTACTGTTGTGTCACAATTAACAGTCAGTTGCCAGTAGAGTATGTTACCACCTCTCTATTCCAGTATGGGGTGTTGTTTTCTTAAAATTTACTTTCAAGTCAAAATCATTTCCCTGTCCTGCTCACTGGTATATGTATACCAACCATTTTTGAGCCTATTTCTGCCCACACTATATGTGTGCATATGCATGAATGGACATGTGGAGGTCAGAGGTCACCATCCTCTATGAAGCTCCTCTTAAATTTTTAGAAAGTCTCTCACGAAACCTAGCACTTACCAATTTGTCTAGATTGCCTGAATCATAAACCCTACTGTTATACATGTCTCGGATTCACTGGTATTTGGGTTTATAGACATTTGCCACCACACTTAGCTTCTTTAGGTGGGTTCTGGGGATCCGAACTTAAGTTCTTATATTTATACACAAGCACTTGGCTGATGGAGACACCTCTCCATCCTTATACTCTGTGGTTTTTGATCTTGCGAAGTAGAGGCTTCTCTAGCATCCACCCCTAGTGAATAGCTTATTAATTCACTCTTCTGATTACATTTGTCAGGTGAAAGCTGGGGATGATGGATCACACATATGCACATGTCCCCAAAGGGAACATATAAGTCTGATCATAATCTATTGGTAGATTTTAAAAATTTCTGGATTCTTACTTGAGCCAACAATTAGTTGATATTTTCTTTTGTTGTAAATTAATTAATTTTGTTTCTGTGGTCCTGGCTGTCCTGGATCTCTCTATATAGATCAGGTTGGCCTTGAACTCATAGAGATCCTCTTGCTTACTTCCCAAGTGTTAGGATTCAAGGCATACACCACCATGCCCAGCTTCAGTTGGTACTCTCTGTATGCATTCTGTCCATCTATTTATTTATCTTGCCAGTTTTTATTTGAGTAAGCATCCTCAGAATGCCAAAGCTAGGGCTAGAGAGAAGGCTCAGCAGTTAAGAGTACTTGATGTTCTTCTAGAGGATCTGAGTTTGATTCCCAGCACTTAGATCAGGTGAATCACAACTGCCTATAAGTCCAGCTTCATGGGATTTAACATCCTCTTCAGGCCTCCACAGGCATCTTCACTCAAAGACACATATATGCAATTTAAAAAAATTTTTGAACTATAAAACTATTACTGTCCTGTACATATGGTACACATTTAGACACCATCTTGTATTCATGTAACTTTAGTTTCTTTGCACACATTACTGAGTATGGTTTTGCTTTTTTAAGTATTTATTTTTATTATCATTTTATGTGAATTGGACAGTTGTTAGCTGCCATGTGGATGCTGGGAATCAAACTCAGATCCTCTGGAAGAACACTCAGTGCTCTTAACCGCTGAGCCATCTCTCTTGAAGCTCAAGCCCAAGTGTGGTTGCCTAAATGCAGTGTTCACCAAGAGCATAAAAAGTGCTATATTGGACTCTAATGGTCTTGTTTTGTTGGCATTTACCCATGAAATAAAACTATAAGTTACTAGGAAGGTTCTTGTTGCCACTGATTTTGTTTGGTTGTTGTTTCTGATTTGCTATAGGGTAGTATCAGGTTTTCAAACAGTTTCCAAAAAGAAATGCTTGGAGAATTATAACTTTCCGTGTGATGATGAAATGGCAGATATTTCCACCCAACGTTTGAGCAATTATCATGTCTTCTCATTTCTGTGTGTGATAGTAAATATCTTTCATGCAATGATTTGAGAAACAAAAGTCATATTGTCTCTTTGTGTCTGTCTTGGCATATACTTAATCATTATGCAAGTTATGAATATATGGACCTCAGATACCAGTTCTACAAGGTTCCTCATGATATTAGAAACCTGTTCCAACCATGTATGACCCTGTAGAAAGGGGGTTAGTATTTGAGCCTACATCAGCCTTGGGTTAATGAGCACTTCCTGTGATCCAGGTAATCGATTCTTGAGGAAGGACTGATCTAGTGTGGCATATAAATGTGACTGATTACTTGCAGTTTATGGCTTAAGAGTCATCATAACTTCTCAGTTTCTAGATACCTTCAGACTCTGCCAAGCAATCAGTTGGGGGAGATCTGTCAAGTAGTTTGTGCAAAGTGATTTGTGAAAGAAAAAGTGGCGTGCTTTACAATCCAGGACAAACTTTGTGAGTACAGAACTGAGTCCAAGTGCTATCTCAGTCACTGGAAGCCTCAATTCCTGTTGATACATATGAAGAAAGCTAAAGCAGTAGGAGCCCAGGGCCAGCTTGCATGAAAGAGTAAGTTCAAGGCCAGCCTTGGCAACTTAGTGTAACCTGTCTCAAAATAAAAAGAGGGCTAGGGATGTAGCTTAGTGGTAAAGCAAGCAAAACTGGCATCTGCCAGTGACAGGCTGAGGGCTGTGACTCAGCAGTAGAGCAGTTAGTTGTGGAGATTATACAAGGTGATTCCAAATTCTGGAAGAAAAACAAAAGAGAGAACTTGGTAAGCCCCCTTTCCCTTGGCATCAGAGAGCTCTTTGCTGCCCTGCTGATGTGTGTTTTCCCCCTTGAATGCAAACATCAACCATTTGGCAGAGAATTGAATCAGGTAGGTGCCACTTAACATGAAGACAGAGCCACATTCAGTCCCTCACAGCTTTAGTGGGAGGAAGGAAAAGAATGGTTTGCAACAGTGTTGTTACCCTGAGAATAAGAACTCAGAGCTGTGGGCCCTTTAAGAAAGATGCTTTTACTTTGGGTATTGGAGAAAAATAGAACAATTACCTATTGAAGTCAGAGAGGATGAAAAAACACCTCTCTTCATACTACCCTGCTCATTTAATCTGTTCAGATTCACAGTGCTTTTCTGACAGGGAATCAAGCCAGGCTCCCTCTCCTAAGCTGCAGCATCTCTTCCCTAGACCCGTGTACAGGATGACTACCTGAGCTTCTCTGCCAGGGGTGACATTACCTATTCAAAGTTGGAGAGTCCTCACAGGTGTATTATGCCACAGAGTAGGTGACGAATGCTGACTAAGTGGAGAGAGAGAGACAGAGGGGATCCATACAGCAGGGCATTGATGCTGGGTGTAGCTCGTGGCACTCAGGAGTGTGCTGATCTGTAGGGTGATTCTCAGGGCAGTCATCATGCACATTGCTCACTGGCTGAGAAGACTTTTAGCTAAGAAATAAACTAATCCTGTTATGTCTATCCTAGGTTCAGATAGATAGATTGCTAGCAACTGACTCACACACACGTTTGAGGGAGAGAAGAGGGGATTGAACAATGGGAGGGAGAGAGGAGAGGAAGAGGAGATTGAGTCAGGATTTAGTTCCCTGGGTAACAGTGATTGCAATACAAGTGTGATAACCCAAGTTCAGGTTTCTCAATAGACACATAAAACCCTGTAACTGTAGCTATTGTGTGTGTGGGGGGAATTGATGTATCAAGACCAGGAGTATCAGTAGGGCTTGCTGGCCAGCCTGTCTGCCAATATAACTCAAAACACTAAGCTCTGGCTTCAATTTGAGAGACTATTTCAGAGGTTGAAGGATGGTAGTGACCAAGCAGAAGACCTATGTGCACATGCAGACATGCATTACACACAGAAGGAAACAGGGAAACAGTCATGGTAGTATATGTTGTAATCTCCAGAAGTTCAAGGATTTCTCAGCTATATAGTGAGTTCAAGGCCACCCAAGTTTCATAAGACTATCAAAAACAAACAAGGAAGGGAAGAAAAAACAGCTAATAAAGAATGCTTTTCTAAAACTGATTGACTATTTTCGTTATATAAGTAAACACTATCCTAAGTGCTTTATGTACATTATATATGTATGTATGTGAATTTTATGTAATTACTATTTAGAAGCTCTTTAAACCTCAAGGTAGAGACTAAACAGTCCCATTCGATAGATGATGGACCAGAGGCTGATAAATTTGCTTGCTTGACCTAGAGGGTCTTATAGAGCCTGTAGAGTAGAGGTAGGATTTGAACCCTGCCTATGTCTCTGTGGTTTTAGATGGACCACAATAAGGTCTTTCTAACAACTCATTTTCATTTCGGTTCCCACCAGGGGGTAGCAGGCTTTGGGATCACTCTTGAGTCTTAAACACTCCTCCTGAGTTTCTAGATCAGGGACTGGTTTAAACCAGCTCTCTGAGTTCCTGCCTCATTTTTTGCTGCCTTCATTCTCATTTCTCTTATGGAGCACATCCTAAATAAGGATGGTTGCTGTGCTTTAAGGGCATACAAATGGTTTGCCCTCACCTGTCAAGCATGATCCTTGTATTTTACCAGGCCCATTATGAACGCAATCTTTCTGTCGAAAATTTGCATACCTCCTTTCTTGAAAAGTAATGACAGCAATTTCTTTCCCTGCGCTCACTCTCCGAGTGTCTCATTTAACGGCACCTGTGAAACCGACAGGCCCAGAGATGAGAAGTGAAAGAGAGCAGTTGATTAAATCATCATCAAGTCGGGCCTCAGAAAGTCAATTCTGCTCGCCGTCCGCAATGATATCCTTTTATCTTAAAGTAATGAGCTATGGCACTTTCGCATCGGGTAATGCGATAAGTTCTATTAGCATGTTCCATTTGCCTCACAAGCAAGGGCAAGTCATTTTAGCTAGCTCATATCACCGCAATCAAAGCAATTGGCTTCCCAGGCAGAGAAGAAAGGGAAAAGGCTCAGGGTGATTTCTATGGATCACAACACAGCGGAAAAAACAGACTCTTGTATTATTTTAACCCGTAACGTACTCTTCCTTTTTACTCCTCAGCAAATTTGGGCTAAATTATTAGTTCACATAGAACTTGAGGAACCAAAGGTCAGTCAAGACAGACCTGGGGGCAAAGGAACAAGAGAAAGGGTAGCATTTGGGGGGTCTCATGTGGCACATGGATAGGAAAGAAAAGCAAGACCATTCCCTACTAATACCCCTATGGGCTCATAATCAACTCTTATTCTATACCATCCTCAATGTCTTAGTAATAGGTCCCCAGACAGGCAAGGATTAATACTGTTGTTAGCGTGAAATCAGCAAGCCATTGGAAAGGAGACCAAGAATCTATTGCGTAAGCTAAAAAGAGATCATGTACCAATCATGGCTCAGGGTAAGGATGTGGCTCAGTTGGTACAGTACTTGCCTGGCGTGCAGAGAATTCTGGGTTCCATTTTGCAGCATACAGATACTGAGTGTGGGATGCATGCCTAATAAGCCCAACACTCTGGAGGTAAAAATCAGGAGGATCAGGAGTTCAAGGTCAGTCCTCATCTACATAGGTAGTTGGAGGCCATCCTGAGGTTCAGTAGACCCTGTGTTAAAAACACACTCACACAAATCATAGGTTCTAGTTTATCCATTTCACCATTTTATCTTTGGAGTTTACCTATGCGTATACCCATCAAAACATAACTTCTTTTCTTGAGTGCAGAAAATACTGAACTCTTGAAAGATTGTGAAATATCTACCTCTCCCTTCATTCCCCAAAATTAGATAATGCTTTAATCTAAGTGGAAGTTACGGATTGTTTTATGAAATATACGTGAGTTTTAAACCGGCAAAAAAAAAAAAAAGGTTGAAATTTAATTTCTGAGCTTTAAACCCCCAGCTTTGAACTATTTGTTCTCTATAACCAACATAAAAGTATTTTTAGTGAGCAGTCAGGATGGACCTGGCTATAGTAGACCCCTTAGTATATTTTTGAATGAAAATATGTGGCTATCTGAGAGAGGACTAGAAATCAAACAAAAAGTGCTTGCTTGAGACTGAGATAGATGGCATGGTGGGTAAAGCCCTTCCCCAGCGTCCATGCAATGCCAAATATGGTGGTGTACACCTGCAACCCCAGTGCTGGAGTAATCTGAACAGAGAGACAAATCTCAGGGTCTCGTTGTTCAGCTGGTATAGCCAAGATGGTGGTCTGCAGACTGTCTCAAAACAGAAGACAGGCAGCAGTAGAGGATCAATAGCCAATATGACCTCTGACCTCCTCATGTACACACACACACACACACACACACACACACACACACACACACATCCGTCTAGATCTCTCAGACCACATTGTTGATTGCGCTCTACCTATTTCCAACATGCAAAATACCAGACCCCAAGAGCTCCTTACATAGGCATTCTAGACTAATATTACAAGTCCAGAAGCTTGTAAAAGTTCATGTTCACCTGCCTCCTGAACAGCTGAACAGTGTATTATTTTCTAATGAGCTCACCCTATGGTGGTTGCTTTTATTCTTTTGACTTACTGTTTAGAACACGCACATCTTTCCATCAGGCTTTCATTGTATTTGAGCTATTTTTTGAACCCCTGCGGAGTTATTTTTGAGACAGAAGATGGAACCGAAGCTTTCACTTTACGCTAAGATTAAAAAAAAAATTCCTAAAACCACTTTCAGGATTAAAATGCTCTTTATTTCAAGGGCCCCAACAGCTTTAAATGTCATGTAAAGTCCAAAGCCAATAAGACAGCTAGGTAAACAGTGGGGAAACAGGTTCTTTGGCACAAGATGGCTGCCTGCATGTTTCTGCTTGTTCAGGGAGTCAGGGAAGTGGGAAGCTGGCAGTGGATGTGTTTAGTCAGAAGGCTGCTTGCTGAGCTTTTAAAAGAAGGAAATACATGTCATGTTTTCTTCAGGTGGCTTCTTCAGAAATTGCTTTTAGGTAAGGGATGTCTTTACTGTCTTAGACAAACCACCTGGCCCAAAGGGGGAATCGATTTGTTTTGTCACTGGCCAAGTTAAATTGTACTTGATGTGAGATGCTGTGGTTTACAAGTTGGGGAGTTCCCCCTCATTTTCCTCCCATTCCCTTTAGGCAGAAAAGAATAAAATAACTTTGTTCAGCAAGTGGCGTTCAGCCCTGACATCTTTGGTGGTGATGATAAATGGATCTGAGATACAAAATAACTGCTCCAGCAAGGTCCATTGAGCAGAATGGAGAGCAGTGCCCTCCTCAATGTCATTGTGTGTGATGTATTCAATGATTGCCACTTTCTGCCTAAGAATGCATTCCATCATTGGCTACCCAGAATCTCATCCCAGTTTCTAAAGGCCAAACAAGGCTACAGACCTTCATTTATTCCAACTCAGAGCGGAGTCTTAAAACAAACACATACCGAGATTCCCCAAATAAAAACAAGGAGGGGCTTGCTTTGTAATAAAAGTCTTAATTCCATGGTTTTTGTTTTTGTTTTTTAGTTGGAAGGCATTTCATCTGAGACTTAATCTCTATGTTCAACTAGTAATATTTGTTTTTAATTACATTTAGTAATTGTGTGTATATATGTATATGTGCATGTTTGTACATTAGTGCTCTGGTGGATGCATGTTCTAGGCAGAGATGAGAAGTCAACTGGAGGAACTGGTTTTCTTCTTCTGTCATGTCGGTTCCAGGGATGGCACTCAGGTTGTCAGACATAGCAGCAAGTGCCATTACTCCCCGAGCCAACTCGATGGTTCCTTAAATAAAAAACAAAAACAAAAAACGCTTTTTTTGTTACATATGCTAATAATCTGCCAAGTATATTCAAACAATCTTTCTGGTATACTATGTAATCATATTGCTGTTTTCTTATACTCTTTCCCATTTGCATTCACCTGTCTTGTTAATTATACTTTACCTAGAATCAAACACAGAATTGGAATATGGCTTAGTTAGGGTTACTAATGCCTTGAGGAAACACAATTTAAGGAAAGGGATTATTTGACTCATACTTCTAAATCACTGTTCATCATCAAAGGAAGGCAGGATAAAACTTCAAACAGGACAGTAACCTGGAATCAGGAGCTGATGCCATGGAAGGATGCTGCTTACTATCTTGCTCCTCATGGCTTGCTCAGCCTGCTTTCTTATAGAGCACAGGACCACTAGCCAAGGGGCAGCTCCACTCGCAATAGATTGGGCCTTTTTGTACTGACCATTAATGAAGAAAATGCCCCTACAGAATTGCCTACTACCTGATTTTAGGGAGGCATTTTCTCTGGTGCATGCTCCATCCTCTATGATGGCTCTGGCTTGTGTCAAGTTGACTTAAAACTAGCCAGTGTAGAATAAGTCTCAAAAAGAATGAGGTTGGTTGACTTATCAATATAATTGAATACCAAGTATGTGTCAAGGCCTGGAGATAGAACATGATTGAGATAAGACTTCACTGTACAGGAAAGATGACTGTTATGGCCAACCCTAAAACATAGTTGTGCAGCGGGAGGTTGTTGAAGCTTTGCCTTGTTTTAGGAGACCATTGGAGACAGAGTGAGAGACTGGAAAATGTTTGAAAGAGGACCAGCAGATTTTTAGATAGAAGCATGGAGGAAGACAATCTCAGAGCTATAGCTCAATCCAAAGACAGATAGGCATGAGGATGTGGCTCCTAGCTGGGTTTGGCTGGAGCGAGGGATGTATTATAGTAGGTATTCTCCAATGCAGCCTTGCTAGTGAGCTGTGTGCACTAAACCTGCTGTCAGATTACTACAGTGGCTCATAATAAGCATGGGGAAACCTTACAGAGAAGTTATTATAACATCACTGTAGCTCTTAAATATAATATAAAGTTTTACATGAGATTTTTCTTTTGATTTTTTTTTAGGGGGGGGGGGTTGTTTTGTTTTATTTGTACCGGGGTCTCCAGATTACCCTGGCTGCCCTGGAACTCATTTATGTAGAGCAGAATGTTCTCTCATAGAGATAGATTCCTTTGCCTCTGCCTCCCACACGGTTAGATTTAAGGTATGTACCACCATGATCTACTTGTTTTTTGTTTTTTTTTTTTAAATTTTACTAGAAATTTATTTTTTTATTAAACATGTAGGGACCATGGATATAGCTCAGTTGGCTAGGCATTTGCCTAGCATGCAAGAAGCTCTGGGTTCCATTCCCAGCACTGTATATATTGAGTACAGTGGCCCAGAAGTAATCCCAACATTATGGAAGCCAAGACAGGAGAGTCAAACATTCATCCTTGATACTGTAGCAAATTCCAGGCCAGTGCGAGCTACGTGAGACCTTGCCACAGATAGTGAGTGAGTGAGCAAACATCTACCACCACACCAAGCTGTTGTTTGTTTTAAGATTTGAAACAGGAGGACTGAGTATCTCTAATAGTTGACATCCAGTTTATGGAAGAACAAAGAAGTTATAGCTGAATGGTAGCCATGTTGGGGTGACCAAGGCTCCGTCTGGAAATTCTTCTCTTCCTGTTTCTGCATTTGAAGTCTGTGGCAGTCTCTGTAGGCCTCCGGTTTGGCTCCTCAAGTATGGTGGTTTAAATCCTTGTCTTAGCCTGAGGCCTAAGCCACCACAATTTTTTCCCTGTCCTTTCTCTCCATTTCTTGCTGTTAAGGTGGAGGAAACTATTTCCACTTCCCCTCGAGGCTTTGAAATCCTGTCATGGAGAACATTTCGACACCTCGAGCTCCCATTTGGTGGACAAACTGTTTGCTAATAAACCAAGGCAGGACCCTGATGTCAAAATGCTTAAGACGGTGAATCAGCTGGGAGCCCTTTCTGTGCCTGACATGCCTTTTCCATCTCCCTCCTCCTCCAGAACATAAACCTGAACCAGGAGGTGGTTCAGCATGAACTCTTATAAATTGGAGTGGGTGTCTAGGGACAGAGGAAACAGACACTTCTTCCTTTAACCTTTGAAGACCAACAACCATCTGGCCCCAACAAAATCCACAGCGGGCTGAACCCAGGGTGTGAAAGCTGGGCAGTGTATTAAATGTGAATTCGAGACCATGACTTCTTCCCACCCCGACTCCATAAAACAGCCTCCCTTTTTCATAAAGCATGCCTATAAACCACTGCCAGTGAGGCAGAAAGACCGCTCAGGACCCCAGCTCGCTTTCCGTCTGGGGCTGTCAACAAACCCCCTTTATGAGTGGAATAGACCTCTTATATGCATCCAGCTTCTGGCTTTTCTCTCTCTCTCTTTCCTGCAGAGTGTGTGAGGAGCCAGGCTGGGCAAGCGTCAGGCGCTGTTTGCTGAACGCATTTATTGCCTTTGCATAATTTATGAGCTGGAGGGGTTGACCGCCATCGCTCTCTGCCAGGGGCTGGCACTGGAGGCTCCAGAGAGTGGAGCTGTAAATTGGATGGTGAGCTCCTGCTGAGCTCCCGGCAAAGTCCCTGGGTCAGTATGGGAATTTAATACCAGAAATGGAACTGTTTTCTCAGTGCACCATGTGGGCCCCTGGTGCCACAGACAGTGTTTTGGCAGACTCTGGCTGGCCTTGCGAGGGGCCTGTCACTCACGAGTGTGTCGCATGGGGAGCCCCAGCATTTGTAATCAGCTTGGCATCCATGTGACTTCCATAATGGATACCAGTAGGTCTCAGTTCTTCACCATATGCTTAACTCTGGAGGCAAGGTGCTTCTGGGTATATCAGTAATTACTTGATACGGAATTAAGTGGACCTTGAAATTAGAACTGGACTCTCTGAAAGCAGGGAAGCTGAATGCTTTGATAGGAATAACCATTCCCAGAGACTTACCACTGTTTGCAGGGGTGTGGGGGAGAGAGCGTTCCCCCGCTTTCCCAGATTCTCCTCCTGAGTGTAGACCCTGGAGGATGGAGGGAAACATGTCGCCTAGCCTTGACTGTCATAACCTCATATGGATAGCTGTGCACATCTGGGAAAGAGGAGGCATGACAGAAGGCACCACTCTGGGCTGGGGATGTAGCTCAGTGGTACAGAGCTTCCTATTATACACAAGGCCCTGGGTTCACATCCCCTAGAAATTCAATGGAGAGAGAGAGAGAGAGAGAGAGAGAAAGAGAGAGTGTTCTCTTCCCCACTCCTGCTCAACCAGGCTCTTAAAATGTCAGCCTTAAACATGTACTTGAGACTTCAATACCACATATGGTAAAAAAGCAATAGAGAGGTTACACCCTCAGCAAAACACATCTCACCCACTTTTCTTCCCCACTCAAATCATTTGATATTATAGAGAAACCAGTCATTGATTTGGCAAAAGCATGTAAATGCAGACATAACTGCTGTTGGAAGCCTGGTTGGAAATGATGCTTTTGGACTTGATGAAGTTGCTGTCAGTCACTTGGTATCTGATGACCCTGTAATGCCAAGGCAAGTGTAGAGTTGGGAAGATCAGAAATTCAAGGCCATCCTTGGTCATGTTGCAGGTTCAAGGCCAGCCTGGAATATATGACACAGTCAATGTAATTTTCTTAATGCTTACAGTCCTGAAACAATGATCTCCATACACAACCATTTGAAGGGAGATTTTATTAGCATCTCTTGATAACACTTAGAAGATAGCTTGAACGATATTAACTAGTTTTCTTAACAAAAACAGGAGCTTATTGTAACCTGGGTTCAGTGACTCAGTTACATGAGACTTCTTTTCCTTTTCATCTCCATCTTGTTTTGATACCAAAGTTTTGGAGTTATTCAAAACAAACTTTTGCAAAATGACCACTGTACATGCACACATCACATCCTCACCTAGGAAGACAAGAGGCAGGAGCTGTCTACCTTTCACTGAGATGCTTCTTAAAAAAAAATTCATTTGCGGGGGTGGTGCCTGCGTGCACACTTGTTCTATGGAGCACACGTAGAGATCAGAAGGCAATGCTCAGGAGTCAGTTCTCTGCTTCTACCCTGGGATCTCATGACTAAACTCAGGTTGACAATGACTTTGTGGGGCTGGTGCTTTTCCTCCCTAGGCTTTTTGTACACCAAAGATTCTCCCTCTCCTTCTCCTCCTCCTCCTCCTCCTCCTCCTCCTCCTTCTGTACCGCAGGGTCTTCTGCAGAATTCAACTCTCATTTAGCCAAAATGGTTCTCACAGCCATCCAAAACTGCCTTTCTGAACTCTAACAGATGTGTACTTGGGAGAAGAGGGTTGTGGCTGTCTGTCCTGCAGTCGCAGCTCTTTTTCATTTCCTGTTTCCATTGGTGGATCCATCTGCTCCCATATACAGGTGGCCACAGTAAAAACCTTGGCACCCTCTGAGACTCACCTGCGGCTTGCTTTCCCTAGCCATGTATTATCAAGACCCATGCACTGCAGATCTACTGAACCATCTGTTTTACCCTCTTCCAAACCAGGCACTATATGGGTATAGATAGTGTCCTGGTTGCCAAACTGCTCCCCCTGTGACCATCTCTGTTCCTATTGGGTGTTCTTTCTCCACCACCCATGCAAAGTGATCCCATCTGCACATCACTTTGAATGAACTACAGAGCAGCCTGAGGTTCTGTCTTGTGTCTCATCTTGGAGGATTCCAGCTCAGCAGGACCTCTCCAGGGAGGGCTACAGAGGGAAGGCATGCATGGAATCATACCTACCCGATGTTTACTTCAACAAAACGTCCCTTTTATTATGGATGTGTGCATACATGTGTGTGGAGCTCAGAGGTCAACCTTGAGAGACTTCCCTTAGTCCCTGTCCATCTTTTTTTTTTTTTTTTTTGTGAGGTTCTTTACCTAAATCCTGGAATTCACTGAGGAGGTTAATCTGCTTGGCCAACAAGCCCCAGAGATGTTTCTATTTTCTCTTCCCCAGCACTCACGTTGCAGATGTATGCTTCCATGCCACCTTTTGAACATGGGTCCTGAAAACCAAGCTAAATTCAAGTCCTGTGATTGCTTAACATGCACATATTAGGGCTGGAGAGATGGCTCAGCAGTTAAGAGCACTGATTGTTCTTCCAGAGGACCTGAGTTCAATTCCCAGCATCCACATGGCAGCTAACAACTGTCTGTAATTCCAAGATCTGACACCCATACACAGTTATACATGCAGGCAAAACACCAATTCACAAAATAAAACATAAATATAAATATTTAAAAAAATAAGAAAACATGCGCATATTAGCCACTGAGTTTTCTTACCAACCCCATTGTTTAACCCATTATTTATTTATAAGACACTCTTGGTTTTTAAAAGAGTGCATGTTCTTTGTTTCCTTCTGTCAAGAAACACAAAACTGTGAGATAATTCTCTTTCTTTGGTTCTCCCAAACCTAGAGCAACAACAGCCTTATCACACTAGTTATTACTTTTGGCTCACCCCCTGTAGGGAGTTTATCTTCTAATCTCAGGCATCTATATTAGTCACTTTTCTCATTGCTGTAATACCAACTTATAGAAGGGCTTGTTCTGGCTCACAGTTCAAGGGTGTAGCCCACTATAGTGAGGAAGGCATAGCAGTAGGGGTGTGAGATATTAGTTCACTGTTCTATTGCAATGAAGAAATACCATGGCCAAGGCAGTTCTTATGAAGAAAGTATTTAATTGTGGGTTTGTTACAGTTTCAGCACTTAATCCGTTATTATCATGCCAGGGAGCATGGCTGCACACAGGCAGAAATGGAGAAATGAGAGCTCTATATCCTGATCTGCAGGGAGAGACAGACAGACAGACAGACCCAGGCTTGGATGTGAGCTTTTGAAACTTCAAAACCTCCTCCAATGACATACTTCCTCTAACAAATCCATACTTCCTGGTCCTTCTAATCCTTTTAAATAGCGCCCTTTTCTGGTGACCAAGCATTTAAATACATGATGCCTTTCGGGGCCATTCTTGCCTTAACGCCACAGTCATATTGCACCACAGCCAAGAAACAGAAGAGAAATTGAGTGCTGTGCTTACTCTTTCCATTTGATTTAGTCTAGGACCTAAATGGGATAGAGCCACTTACATTTAGGGAGGTTCTTCCCTCCTCAGTTAATCCAATCTGGAAACTTCTTTACAGACATGCCCAAATGTGATTCAAGATCCTGTACAGTTGATAGTCAATATTAACAACCACAATGTCACATGTGTTGAGCCTTGCCCCTCAAGGTCTTGGCAAGAAATTTCATTGAACAAAACTTGTTTGCTTCTTATGAAAACATTCAGGAGAAAGACAGCCACTCCCCGAAACTGAAGGCAGAGCATGTTCTTCAGTAGAAGTGATTTTGTTCCAGAACATTTGGAAGGATCTTAAGTCACCTTCAGTTATTCTGTGGTAGTGTTAGTCCCTAGCTGGACATGAAGGACCTAACAGAATAGCAATTGTCTGTTAGCTGGCAGTTTGTTCCTGTTCATCGCTGGCAGCTGTAGAGCACTTTCCAGCCCAGAGACTTACCTATATTTGCCCTGCCCCCGGGAAGGTAGAGTGTCTGAAGCAAATTGCATAATCACCACACTGACCTTTATTCTCTTGTCTTTATTTTTAGTGCGACAGTGACAGCGACCAGGAAGAGAAGGTAAGATGCAACCCCCTCCATTGCAAATGCAATACCTGAGGCCCTGTGTGCACCATGATGCTCTTCCTGGCACCTATTCCCTCCTGAAGAATGTCTTATTGTTCACACTGTGACATTTTCAATGATATGCTATATTGTGCCAAATCTGTGACATACACCTTTTTAAAACATGCCCCTTCATGTCTCCTGTGTCACACCAAGTTTTCAGTTTCTGGATGATGATTAGTAAACCCCAAAACACTTAAAGTGAGGTTTTTTTTCTTCTCTTTTCTTTCTTTTCTGTTTTTTTTTTTTTGTTGTTGTTGTTGTTCATGATAGAAACATTCACCTTCCTCCTGTGTATTTTTTTAAATCTTTTTTATTTATTTATTTATTTATTTTTATTTATTTGCCTTGGTGTTTGCCTGGAACTGGAACTACAGACAGTTGTTAGCCGCCATGTGAATGCTGGGAATCGAACCCGGGTCCTCTGGAAGAGCAGACGGTGCTCTTAACCGCTGAGCCATCTCTCCAGCCCCCCTCCTGTGTATTTATAATATGATTTCTTTGACCTCTGTGTGTTTCCTCTTGCTTCCTCATACCTTACCTTCTTAATAGAAATGTCGGTGGTGTGCCCCTGGGAATTTCCTCACAGGGCAGTGTGTGGACAGGGTTGTCAAGGAGACTCTGCTGTCTTCTGTGGGTTGGTGTTGGGGAAGGGGCATCTCCCTAGCAGGTACACCCTCTACCTGGAGGTTGAGGCCCAGCCTCAGTGTCTACAGCTCAACAGGATGAAGAAGGAATCCAGGCTTTGAGCCTCCAGAAGAAAGGATCCAGAACAGTAAAGTAGGTTTTCTGCTGACTTAAGGAAAAGGTTTGTGGGTATGCTTTCTCCTTCCTAGCTGTTGACGTTTACCAACCAAGTCAAGTGTCTTTCCATTTTCACTGAGCCTTGTGTAATCTGAAAACTTACCCGAATCTCAGAATTTATGTACTCCATGGTACCAAAAACAAATGACTGGTCCTCTCTTCCCTCTGAGCTCTCTTCCATGATTTTCCCTTCCTCCTTGATGGCTGAATCCCAAGGCTCAGGTGTAGTGATTGTTCTCCATCCATCTCAGACTTTCTCCCTCCGCCTCCACGACAGCCTCCAGGAGAGATCTGAAGGCTCCTGTTCTCCACCGTCATTAATTTGAATTCAGCATATGTAGCCGGTTATAAAACTCGAGACATCATCATCTGAGCAGGTCAAGCATATTCAGATGAAGACAAATGGTGCTTATTTGATTTCCTTAAAATCAGGAAATGAAAAAAGTGCTCTCTGGAGAAATCACGCTCCGCCTGACTTGGATGATAGACCAGCGCGTGTCCCCCAGATAAGAACAGGCTCTCGCCTGGAGGTTTTTATCTCTGAAGGACGGCCAGGACTGTCAGCTTGCTGACATGTGCATTATCCATGTCATTTTAAACAAAGTGACCTATGGAAGGGTGCGCCGTGCTGTGACATGGTAATGGGCTGTTGGATGACAGCGGAAGTACACACTGGGTAGGGGGCTGAGGGCTGTTCTTTTGTTTAACTGACAAGTTGAAGCTTCCTGCCTCCAACCCCCAGGGGAAAATTTTAGCTCCTTGGAAGTAGGACCTTCGGTATCTTGAGCAGCCAATGTGTGTCACTGATAGGTGAGTTCATGCAAAGTGCAACTGATGCCCACACTAGCCCCCAGGTCACATGGGCATATAGCAAAAGTAGCTATTATTTTGTGGGGTGTCTTTTGCACCCAGGAAGGTGCTGAAACCTTTTGACCATTTTGAATGCTTTATAGGCAAGCAAGAACTGGTCTCAGTTCTCTAAGAGGGTAGATTTTTTTAAGATCTTAACGCTCTGAGCACAGTTGTGTGTGTTCATCTTCTTAAACCAGCAGGTGCATGTGTACTTATGTGTAAATGCATGCAGAGGTCAGAGGACGGCCTTTGGTATCATTGTCTGGCACTGCTTAGCTGATTTTTGATAGAGTCATTTGCTGGCTTGGGGTTCATTAAGTTGGTGGGCTTTCTGGCCTGCAAACTGCAAACTCTCTTTGTCTCCCAGCACTAGGATTATAATTCTGTGGGTTCTGGGCATTGAACTCAAGTTTGAACAGCAAGCAATTCCAAGCAGGCTCTCTGCCTAGCCTATGCATTTTTTTATTTCAGAAGCCTGATGGTATATACCTGACGTCCCAGCACCTAAGAGGCTGAGACAGGAAAATTTTAAGTTCCAGGCCATCAGGTGCTACCTAAGGAGGCTCTATTTCAAATACATAAAATTAATTCCATATTGATACATCTGTCTGCAGTCTTCAGGAAGGTGGTAAAAAAAAAATTCTCTTTGCCATTTCTTTGAGTATCTTGATTATGATTCTTGACCTTGGTCACACCTCAAAATCACCAAGGAACTACCCCAGGCCTGGTGTCCACTCCAGGTTTCTTATCCTGAAATCTCTGAGGACATCAGCCATCATTAGTCTAGCAGATCTTTGGACTCTGGTAGCGTCTAGAATGAAGCTGCTTGTGAGTATTAGAAACAGTGGAGGGGGATAGTCAATGTGGTTGGAAGCAGCAGCATAGAGCTAGATAGGATGAATGCATGATGTAAGGTGAGTACCAGTCTGTAAGGAGTGTAAGCAGGCAGGTCCAAGGGTTGAGACGTCAGTGGGGGGCACAAACACATTCTTTCTGTGCATGGTATATCCCCTGCCTAGGCACTGGACTGTGTTTTGTTTCCTCCTTGAAGATCATGCAGGCCTTTGTAAGTGGGAGTTGCACTTGATACTCTCCTGTGCTGTCCCTGCCCTGATGGGTGTTTCTCCAGGGGTTTCCCAGCAGGAGCCCAGGAGCCTTTAATTGCACCAGTGCCTGCCTGGCCCTCATGTAGTTAAGTCTGCCAGTCTTCTTCTCCAGCTGAGACAGGGTAGTGTTTATCGCCAACCTGAACACCATCCTGCCTGCTTTGCAGGAGCCCTGTCAGCCTGCTCTAATGCAGGGTCCCTCTCTCTCTTTGGCCCCTGAGCCCACCAGGGTGCTTGCTGGCACCGCTTGGAGAATTTAAATACAAATATGAATTGCTAATAGTGGAATAGATGACACTCAGCATCCTGGGATCCCTTCAGCAAATCCCACTGGGGATGCTGTTTTAGCCAAAAGTAAGCCTTGCCGGAGAGACCTGGTGGGAATTCTCTCCGAAGACCTGTCATTCTTACTCCGTGGGGATCCGAGAAACCGGCAGTCTAAAATTAGGGTACGGTATTTCACACAGCTGACTGAATTAAGATAAACTCTGCTTTCTTCTGATAGGAAGCTATAATTTATAAAATGATACCCTTACTAATTAATGTGAAAGTATCTGGGAAAGGGCTGGGAAAGCTGAGCCTTTCTGAAATGCTGGAGACAGTCTCCTGTGTGGAAAGGATCTGATGAGACCCCCATTTGGAGCATCCTCAGCCAAAGGAACACATTTCTTGTTAGCAGCAGAGAACCTGGAAGACTCCTGAGAAGGGAGAAATTGGGTGGGGAATTAAGTAGGCGGTGAACCCAGCATCTTGGATGTGGGATGTCTCTTCATTTGTCATTAGGAACAAGGAAGAGGCAGCACTTGGCCCCCTTATTACCCAAATTAAGCAATTACACCAATCCCACACTGGAAAAGAATTGCTATCAGGAGAACAATGAAGTGACAATAGTATTTCTGCATACTTGGTCTATATTTTCTCTGGTTTTCTCCTTTCTCTAACACTGGCAGCACCTGTACTGTGTGGAGCAATACCCCTCATTTGGTTATGAAGTTAATGTCAAGATTTAGAGTCACAGTCTCTCCACCCACCCATTCACCCACTCCCTTTTTAAAAAAAACAAAAAACTGTGTGAGCGAGGGGATGGCTGGTCAGAAGGGATTTCTAATCTTGTTTCTGGCTCTGGCTCTTATTATTCTCTTATGATTCTTGGTATTGTAATGTATGCGATGGGATGACGCAGCCCCGCCCATGTTTCTGTTAGGACTAGATTGCAGGCTCCCATGCCTGGACACAGTGTTAGCTATAGTTGGTTTCCTAGGCTCAAGGCTCACCTTGGGAGGGAGGAAAGCCATGCTGTAGCTGAGTCTTGCAAGAGATTCAAGGGCCTCCAGGGGGAACCCAGGGCTCAGCTCTCATTTCCATGGACACTTCCTGGAACAGACTGGACGAAAGCACTAAATCCTACGAGGTCTCTAAAACCATATCTTTTTAAACGCCCTTATCCAAACATATTTACTCATACACACCAGAGTAATGTGGGGCCATCTTAAAATGAGCAGACAGCCATTAAGTGATAGATAATACAGGTTTTGTCCCATTGACAGCTGTTCCCAGGAATTTATAGGGGAGAGTTCTTATTCAGGTTTTAGGGGACCAGATGTAGGAGTTTTGTTTGTTTGCTTGGTTGGTTGGTTGGTTAGTTTTCCCCTCAGAGGTAATATTCAAAAAGCTTCTGAAGTTATATTTTCTCACTTTTTAATTTGTTCTTTGAGAATTTTATACAATGTATGTTTGTTGTTGTTTTTTCATTTGTTTGACACAAGGCCTCCCTGTGTAGCTGTGGCTGACTTAGAGCTATGTTGACCAGGCTGGCCTTGAACTCATAGACATCTGCATGCCTACTTGTTTCTGCAGGGATTAAAAGTGTGGGCCACCACATTTAGGCTCTCATATAATTTATATTGATCACATTCACCTCCCAACTCCTCCCAGATGTACCCTTCTTTACCCATCCAACTTTGTTTTCTTTAGTATTTTTCATTTTTTTGCCATATTTATTAATTTTAAGTTTTAATGCACCTTTAATTAATATTTCAGTAATAGTATAATAAATAGGATTATATCACTTTTTTTTTCTTCCCTTTCTGCTCTCCAACACCTTCTTCATGCCCTCCCATGGTAATCTTTTAGCAACAAAACTGAGTCTAGAAATAAGGCTTAGTGGGTAGCACTCTTACTTAGTATAAACCTCAGGTTTATTCCTCAGCATCACATAAGCCGGGCAAAGTGGTGGATGCCTATTATCCCAGGTCTTGGGAGGTGGAGGCAAGAGGAGCAGAATATCAAAGCCATCCTCAGCAACATAGTCAGCTGGAGGACATCCTAGGCTACTTAAGACCTTGTCTTTAATTGTTGTAGTTGGTCATGATGGTCTCACATATGTGGGAAGGGTTTAACTCTTCAGCAAAGAAACTCAGTTGTGGCTTATTTTTCTAATACAGCACAGACACCATACACACACACACACACACACACACACACACACACACACACACACACACACACACACACTCTTCACTTGGCTCTTTGAAGGACTTTGAAACCACTGAAAACTCCAGCTGAAGATGAGGCGTGTGACCTTGTGCTTATAATGGAAGAGTCCTATGACTGGGTTGCCAGGCTGTGTTTCTGCATCCTCAGCAACATTCCAGAAACAGAGAAGGCCCTCACTGTTGTTTGTGGAGTCTTTATCCTTGGCTTGGCAGTCAGCTATACCCTGATCTAGGGGCTGCAGAGATGACTCATTGGACTGAGTACACTTGTTGCACAGGCCTGATGCTCTGAGTTCAGATCCCAGCATCCACATACAAATACAGATGCATGTGGTCAAATGTGCTTTTAAATCCAGTGCTGTGGAGGATGGAGACAAGAGGATCATTGAGGCTTCCTGGCTGTCTACCTAGCTCCGGGTCCAGTGAGAGACCCTGTTTCAAGGGAATAGGCCTAGAATAATAGAGAAATATACCCAATATTCTCTTCTGACCTCTATGTTGCCATGGAAACACATCTGTGCATAATCCTCCCCCAATACACACACACACAAAGACATATTCTAATCAAGAGACAACTGAGATATGCTATCCTGTGGTTCAGCCAGAAAAGGAATCTTCATTGTCCAATTTTCAGAGAAGCAGAGCCCATAGCCACCTTTTAGAGAATGAGAACTGTGGTCCCTGTGTTGCTGGAGTTGCTCTTTTGTTCCTGTGGGGAGAACATGTAGAAGAGGCTTGGCACTCATAGCTTGGGTATTCCCCAGCCATCCCAATGTCTGCTTTCTGGGCTCCAACGAATGTGCAATTTCTTCCCCAGGCCTCTGTACTACTTTTGCAGTTTGATTTTCTCATAAAAACATTTCTAAGCCATTTGTAAATTTCCTAGCATTTGGGGGGCAATTTCTACAGTGGTTGGCTGAGTTTCAAGAGCTTTTTCATTTTGGAGTCTCAATTTCCAAAATGCCTATCAACCTCTTCTTACCCCTCCAATATTATGTCTAGGTTAAGATGACATTTTATTATTCTTCCAATGTTATTTTGTTTTCAGTCAGCTTAATTATCCCCCATATCCACCAAAAATTCCTATTGATGCCATCCTCAGATTAAATTTCTACTGAAAATTATTTTAAATCCTGAATCTTGTTATGTTTTTTTCTTCTTATCATAGCATTTTTAAGCCAACGTAAAACTGGATCTCTGTTTGCAATAACCCTGCCAGTGTATATCATTTCTTATCCCTGTAAAGCATTGGTTTATAATACACAGATTTAATTATTTTATTGGGGTGGGGGTTGTGTGCCATGGCGTACATGCGCAGAACAGAAGACAGCCAGTGGAAGTTCAGTTCTCTCGTTCCCCCAAGTGAGTTCTGAGGGCAGAACTCACATCTTCTAGCTTGGAAGCATCTATTCTACCCACTGAGCTGTCTTAATGGGTCCCCATTTTTTTGTGTTTGTAAGTAGGAATTATAAGTTTGTCAGATATCTTCTGCTAAATTTTTGTCTCTTGGGGTGAACAGAATGAAGAGTCAAGAGACTAGGATTCCCGTAGAAACATTTTATTTTTCACAGTGGTAGATCAGAAAGGGGCTCTTGAAGACTAGTTTCTAATTTCTTTTAGCCAGCCAGCTCCCAGGCTATATACAAACCTGATGGTACTGGACCTTGGAATTACTGTCTTTGGTGAAGCTGAGTTAGTTGATCTTGCATTGGATGTCCTGGTTTTTCCATATATCTGTCTACCTCAATAGCATGACATAACCAAAAGTATAATAAGTATATGATTGTGTGTGTGTGTGTGTGTGTGTGTGTATGTATGTGTGTGTGTGTGTGTGTGTGTGTGTGTGTGTGTGTGGTCTTATGGAGGCAAGGATGACTTTAAACTCTTCATCCTGCTGGCTCCATCTCCCAAGTGCTAGGATTTCAGGCATTTGCCACTACAAGTGGTTCATACATCGCTACATCGCTAGTGATAGATTCCAGGCCTTTGTGTATGTTAGGCAAACACACTCCCTAACAGAGCTGTGTCTCCATCCTCATGATTATCAGTGTTGCAAAATGGCAATAACATTCCCCAAGAGCTTTTTCATTCTTTAATCTCTTTTGGATTCATGAAGGAGAAAAGGCATAGTGGACAGACTTGGGCATCTGTGTGTTGATTCATGTAAGTAAGTGAAGGGAATGTGTCTGTGGTTCATTACCTGTCTGCTTATTTCTTCAGCTGGTCATATATATTCACACATTCTTTTTCCATTATATGCATTGTGGAGTTTGGGCTCAGCTGGACCTTCCTGTAAACAGAAAAATCGGTTCCTTCTCTGTTCTTCAGTCGTCAGTAGAGATTTGAGACAGAATAGCTACTGAGTCAAGATCTCACTTACATAGTATGTTTCATGAGCTCATTTAATTGGCAAATGAGTCTCATTTGACCTATGAAAGGAGTTCTGGAAACATCCGAAATTGAGGACATGATTCTGCATCTCCATTCTCTTAAGTGAGCTATTGCCTGAGGTTTTATGGGTTCCAAGAAAGGATAGTTGCAGAGCTGTAGACCACTGTGCTGGGGTAGATGGCTATGGGCCTTATGAGATAGAGCACAGTCCCTCAGAAACCTAGAATCAAACATAATCTGAACTAGTGATACCTTTAAAGACAGACCCCATCTCAGAAGCTTCTTAGGGAAGCCCAGACTGTTCTGTTACTATCCAAAGAGACTTTGATATTTTATATCAAGAGTTGGATTGGAGAGTGCTGTGTGCTCAAACAGATGTGAGAATTTCTCTTTAATCACAGGCATGTATGTTCATGTGGCTGCCTCAGTAATTCCCAGTGCAACTTCTGCATAGGACAGTGGTTATATCTTACTGTTCCTTGTAACTCTGCCATTTCAGTATGATAAATACAATAAGATGTCTGTATTAGGATGTGTTACTAATTATCTCAATTCTGTGCTATAAGGAAGTCTCAAAACTTACATTGAAGAGGTTTTTCAGTTGATAAAGTGCCTACCTTGCAAGCATGAAGACCAGACGTGTGTGTGTGTGTGTGTGTGTGTGTGTGTGTGTGTATGTGTGTGTGTATGTGTGTGTGTATACACAGGTCCCCAAATTCAATTGATAAATGTACTTTTTCTTATTATTAATACTACATCTGAAAAGTTTCCCCTTGGATCAAACTTTTTCTAATCAGGTTTGTAGCTGCTAACTATAGAACTATAGGACATCTTCAATTCCATGAGGCCAGAAACAGTTTCCTCCACTGTTGTCCCAAACATGGCTTGAATTATGACCTACCAGAGGCAGGGGAGTGGAGCATTTGAAACACAGATAGTCTGGGAACCCCTGAAATAGACAGTTGTAGTGTTCAAGATCCATGTGGATTTTACTTTGTTTTAGGGGGTTCCTAATGTCAACAAGTAGATGTTACTAATAGCATTGATTAGGGTCAAGAAAACTATCTAAATAATAATATAAAGAAATAACTTCTCAAGTTAGATATGGTAGCACACATCTTTAATCCCAGCACTCGGGAAGTAGAGGCAGGCAGAGCAGGTCAGATCTCTATGAGTTCAAGGCCTGCCCATCTAATGGTCTACGGTTCCAGGCCAGCTAGTGTGGCATAGTGAGACTTTGTTTAACAAAACAAAAGGAGAGAGAGAGAGAGGTCGATTGAAGAGTGTAGTGCCTTATTTAGAACTCTTGTTCAAACATCATTTTATATATGATCTGCATAGGTGTGTATCATTAGGACCAGCATGCAGTCCTTCAAAGACTTTATCTTCTCAAGCCCATGAATTCATCTTACAAATTAAGAAAATGAAATGTAAGGATGGTTTAAGAGCCAGGGTTTGAGTCCTTTCCTCCTTTAACTTAGTCTCCTGAAAAAAAATACCCCAGAAAAATCACATACAAGCAGGAGAGATTGAATTAGTTGCCTTCTAGATTCTCTCTATGGCTATGGTCACTTGACATCATAGCTGTGTGCTTGTGCCCCAGCATAGACATTATGGCAGGAAGTGTGTGGTAGAGCAAAGACACTGTATCTATGGTAGCCACAAAGTAGAGAGAGAAAGGAGATGGGATCGAGGTTCCTAGCACTCTCCCACATTAATTACCTACTTTCTATATCTATACCAAACCATCTAAAGTTTCTAGCACTCCAGCTGGGTCCCTAGCCAAGGACCAGACCTCCAGATGAGGCTCTAGATTCAAATGATCACAGTTAGGTACAGGAGCCGTATTGGAACCTGTGCTATGTGCTTTTTGGATGCAAGACTCGAGGATATCATCTGTCTGTCCACCTTCACTTCCACCCACATGATTCCAGCTAGGTTCTAAACACCCTGCCGTGACAGCACACTCTAAGTAGATTCAACATGTCCCCTAATAACAGAGGCACGAGCCTTCCAGTCTGTGCCTCTTCTTTTTTGAGCTTGGTAAACAGTTATTCAAGGTGTGATAGTTTCTGTTCTGTTGCTGTGATAAAAATAATCTGATGAAAAATGGGTTAGGGAAGAAAGGGTTTATTTTGGCTTATAGTTCCAGTGGAGACATGGTCCATCCATCATTGTAGGGAAACCATGGCCATGAGTGTGCGAGGCCAGCCTCGCAGTCAAGAAGCAGAGAGACTTAGTCAGAGTCAGTGAGATACACATACATACACACAGAGAAAACCGGAAGTAGGTCTAGACCATAAAACCTCAAAGCATACTCCTAGTGATATACTTCCTCTAGCAAAGGTCTACTGCCTACAGGTTCCACAACCTTCCCAGACAGTACCATGGACTAGAAAGCAAGTGTTCAGATACATGAGCCTAATCCACTACACAAAGGCAAGAAAAAAAGGCTTTACGTAGGACATACAGTTTAATTCTAACATAGGAATAGTAGAGTCTGCCCTGTGGGCTTCAAGAGTTGATTAGAGATACAGGCCATGCAGACTACTGGAATAAAACCACTTCACTCATGTTAGGTTATGGAACTCAGTTTTCTTTTGAGTATATGCATGTGTGTGTACATGCATATGTTTATGTGCATGTGCCTGTGTCAACATTCACTATTCACTTAAATACTAGGCTCCTGGGTAACTCACTCCTAGGGTCTACCAATACACACTAAGTATCCTGAAATTATTAGCATTATACCTGAGAGTTGCTTTGTTGATTATCCAAGTCTCATAAAGGAAAGAGGACTCACCTTCATGCTCTAGTGTTGTTCAGGAAGAGCTCAGCTGGGAATAGAGGCATTTTTAACATCTCCCTCCCGTGAAGTTGATCCAGACTGCTGTCTATCTGTGATCAGCATGCAGAAATTTACTCTTAACCATCGCTCCCGCACATGATGGTTTGGTTCTTGTTCATCACTTGACCTCATTCTTTGACCCAGAACCATCTCATCCACCCCATGCATCAGTCCCGACCCTTGTGAGCAATCTCTGTGTCCCTTGAGGCCACAGGCCCTTCCTCTCTAGGCACCAAATTCAAGAAGGCATGTCCCCGAAGCCCAAAAGGCAGTAAATATCTGAAGCGGCTATGTTCACATTAAAGATTATGTATTTGCCACTAAGGGGAGAATATAGTGTTTATCGGCTGGAGTGTGAACCAGCTGAGCTGATTACAGCATAGCACTCCGTCAGCCAATGATTGTCCGTCTTTTATCATCTGTGTCACTCAGCACCAAGGAGGAAGAGAATGGATAGCCCCTTTACCCCTTCCCTCCCTGTCCCCCCTCCCCCTCCTGTCTCTCTCTCTCTCTCTCTCTCTCTCTGTGTGTGTGTGTACCCATTTTGTGTAGAAAATTTGTATTTACTTTGGGAGTGTAATTTGTTCCTCATGGATAATGTGACCCTGAGCGGAGCCGGATCATGGGTTAGTTGAAGTGATATTTTCCGCTAATGGTAGTCGTACATCACCGCTGTCAGCTCGGGTTAGGAGGCAAGCACATTACAGCTCCATTTTACCTCTGCAGGCATCTGGGATTATTTGCCATAACCGAGTATGACATGACCGCACTACAGAGTGCATTAAAATTTTACTGGCTTTTCAGGCAAGTTCCTGGCTCCAGTGAGCGCTTCAGGCAGGCAGTCTGATGGGGGACCCAAGGGCCCTGACTTCCTACATAGAGGTGCAGAAGGTGGAGGTAGCCTAAAATGGGCTGTTCTTTACTTACTCTGAGAAGAGTCGAGGAAAATGTTGGGAGGTAGAGGGCAGGTGTGTGTGTCTCTAGATACCTCAAACTGACAGATGACAGGCTGCTCTGTATAGGGTAACCAGGGGCCGACTGAAGTGGCCTCTGCTGTGGGAATGATCCTGTGCTTCAGCCCACAGGGCATATGGGAAATAGGTCTTTCTCCAAGGAGATGCCAGGATAAGGAGGTCACTGCCAAGCCCTGGGCAGATTTGTGTTGTTCTTGTTTGTCAGAGGCTAGACTCAACTGAGAAAGTGAGAGTCTTCAGTGTGGTAGTATCCATGCTCTTTGTGGAACTGGACTGAGCTTTTACTGAGCTGGGTGGTGATAGACATCTGTAATCCCAACATTTTGGGGGATAACGGCAAGAAGGCCAGAAATTCAGTAGTTGGCTTCTTATAAAGCTTAAGACCAAGCTGGACTATAGGAGCCCCTACTTTAACCACAGCAGAAACAAAAGACTGGGGTTGTAGCTCAGTCAGTAAAGTGTTTGTGTAGTATACACAGAGCCCTGGGTTGATTCCTATTATCTGAGACTGGGTCATGGTCATCTTTGGCCACATAGGAAGGTCAGCATCAACCCAAGATCCTATGTCTAAACCATGACATCAACAAAACAGCTGATGATGTAACTTAGTTGATATAGTGTGTGCTTTATATGCACAAAGTCCTGGATTTGGTACCCAACATCATATAAACTGGGTATAGTAGCATACAGTTGTGAGCACAATACTCAGGAGGTAGAAACAGGAGGATCAGGAAGTCAAAGTAGTTCCTGGCTACACAAGCCCCAAAACATCCTGGGCTACATGAGGCCCTGTCTCCAAGACACCTTGTCTCCAAAGGTACAATAAGACCCAAATGTCTCTCAAAACATTCTGCACATTACAGCATGTCTCTATAGAAAGCCATGTAGCCTACTTTACTTAAAAAAAAGACTGAGGTCCAAAGAGGCTTTGTAACTTTATATACTAATGTGTTTCTGATTCATTTCTTGTCCCCTGTGAGGTTTCTTGTCTTCTCTGCTAGAAATTTATTTAAGGCATGATAAGATGTGCTTTAAACATGTCTGCTATTCTGATCCTTCTACAGCCATAATGTAGGTAGATAATAATCATTACTGAGGAGGAAAGGAGATCCATGCACACCAATGGTAGATTAAGGTAGGGGTGTGTGTGTGTGTGTGTGTGTGTGTGTGTGTGTACACACATATGTGTGTATTTGTGTGCATGTATAACTTGTGGGAGTCAAGTTCACTCTTCAGCCTCAAATCATAAGGCCAGGAAGCAAGCACTCTACCTGCTGCACCATCTTGCCAGCCCCAGATCAAGGTTTAACCTTCAGTGGCTGACCTTGGAAGTAGTACTGTGGCCAAGCAGGCCTCTTACTCAAAGCATAATGTAACAAGGCTGAAAGCTGATGAGTGAAGACCAGGGATATCATAACATGTTGGCATAAAAGGAAACATTCAAAGAGTGTTTTGTCACTTTTCAGTTGTAACTTAGCTAACATCCAACAAAATATTGCTCAGTGAAGACAGCCTGTGATGAGCTTTAATTAAGTCATAAGTCCTGTTCACAGTTAGCACATCACTTGAATGCAAATGGTTCTTCTAAGGGCCTTGACAAGCATTTATTTTGATCAGTTAAGACTTAAAGTCACTCCAACAAAATGCTTTATACCATTTAGCATCTCTTCATATTCTTACTGGAAAAGAATTTAGTGTCGGGGCTAGAAATGAGGCTCGGTGGCTCAGTTGGTAGAGTTCTTTTCTGAAGTGCTTGAAGCCGCCCTGGGTTCCATCCCCGGCACCTCATAAACCGGATGTAGTGGTGCAGGCCTCTCATCCCATCACTCTGGAAGGGGGGGTAAGAGGATCAGAAGTTTAAGATCATCTTTGGCTATATAATAACTTGGACCACAGCCAGAGAGCTACATAAAACTCTGTCTCCCCAGAATAGAAGAAAATGTGGGAACTGGAGCAACAGCTCAGTAGGTAAAAAATACTTGCTATAAGACCATAAAGACCTTAGTTTGGATCCCAGACCCAAAGAAAAAGCTGGATATAGCTGAATATATATATAACCCTTCCACTGGGGGAGGCAGAGGCAGGAGGATTGCTAGAATGACTACCAGCCTAGTTCCAGATTTATTGAGAGACCCTAAGGAATGAGAGAGGAGGTCAAAGCAGGCCACCTGACATCTTTTGACCTTCATGCTCACATACACCGGTATCCCAAAGACAAAGAATTCAGCATAACCTTATGTGGAATCATGTGATGTCTTGCAAAAAAAACAAGCTTTGAGTAGATCAGGCTGCAGGTAGACTAAAGAGATTGTAAACTCCACATAGATAGGTTCTGGATGCTAGACACCAAACTGGAACCACCACAGAGTGAACATTGTCTTTCTTTTATCTGGAAATGTCTCCCTTTCTTCTAGTCCTGAGATGCTTTCCCTCCACCATCCTCACTAGCAACTGTGCCATGTCATAGAGTCATCTTGTGTATGATTTAATAAATGATTCATAAACTGAGTAAGACCTTGAACCCACAGAGAGACATGTTTTAAACACAAGAGTCTATGGACAAGCATCACTTTTCTCTCTGGATACTTAGAAATTAAGTAGCATGATGATTTTTTGCTACCTGGCCTTGTCTTCTCCATGGGCTCACAACATCCATATCGATTCTTCCCAACCAGATCAGAGTGGGTCTAGGCTCCCGGCCTAGGTTTCTCTTCTGGTCTGAAATTCAGTCACTCAGGCAGTAAAGAATGAGAGCAAGTATTGATCCAGTCATAGAAAAGTAATTATCCCTCTAGGATAGTCTGTTTAGAATGTAATCATAATTTTAAATAGCATATTCCCCAGAGGCAGTGTAACAGCATATGGCTGTCTTTGTTTAAGTGAGGTCACACTGGTACTCTGCCTGCTTCCTGGACCCCAGTGATGTGTGTGCTCTAAAATGAGTACATATTTGCAAAACTCGGCTTAACCTACAAGCCACATACCAAGCAATTGTTCGATTATTCATGATAGACTTGTGACCTTGTATAAAAGAACTCCATGAATTGTTAGATCATTTTAGAACTCTCTGGCATTAACAGCTTCAGCAAGAAGTGTTGAGTTCTGTTTTGTCTAAGACAAGGTCTCGCTGTATACTCCCAGCTGGCCTCCAGCTTGGAGACCTTCAGCCTCACTGAGACCCTTGATTTCTGGGATTACAGGCATGTGCTAAGTTATCCAGCTTGATAATACTTTTTTTTTTTAATTTACAAGCAACATAAACTCAAACCAATTGATAATAAGATGTGTGAGCCTTTGACATCGACATACATATTAACTGAGCTATGGAAAAGTTGGGGAGGTGCCTCAATGGTTAAAGCTTGGTACCCACGTAGAAGCTAGAGATGGTATTTGTGTCTATTACTGCATTGCTAGGTGGAAGTGTGCAGGACAGAGAAGGGAGGATCTCTGGAGTTCATTGCCAGCCAGACAAGCTGATTCAATAATGAGCTCCAGGTTTAGTGGAGACTTCATCTCACAAAAGGTCAGAGATGGGGATAGTGGTGAATGACCAATGAAGACATCCAGCGTGGTCCTCAGGCTTCCATACACATGTGCACACATCCAAACAAACACATACAACATGGACTAAGAAAAGCTGGAATCTGCAACAAAGAAATACTGAATCCTCTTCTTCCCTGTGTACTCTAATAGTGATTTCTTTTTCTTCTGAGACCTGGTTTCTCTTTTCTGGTAGAAAGCATGACCCATCCACAGTTTGGTATCAACCAGAAGAATCTTTTTTTCTACATCCCAGTTATCAAGAACCAAGTCTGGTGGGCTCAGATGAAATTACCTATCCAGGGCTGATAATCCAAAAGGGACTGTGGACTGTGGACCAGGCTACCTTTCATCAGGTTCTTGATCCTACATCTGCCTTCTAGGTAGAAGGCCTGAGCCACATTGCTCCAGATGTAATGGATAATTTATGGGCTCCTTGGAAAGCCCAAGATTGATGACATTTATGCAACCAGCCCTTTGTTCTATGAACCCCTTCTTCATCTCCAGCTTCTTATCAGCCATAGCATCTGCCTTTATCATTCAAAGTTAACACTTAAAAAGCATCTTTGGGGGCTGAGGAATCCCAGAATGCACATTAAAAGTCCCGTATAGCCATCCATGCCTGTAGCCTCAGCACTGAGGTAGAGACCGAAGGATTGCTGGGGCTTGTTCTATACCATGTGGCTTCAGATTTAGTAACAGACTCTGGAGAGTGATAGAGCAGGGCACTGATGTTCTTCTCTAGCAGGCATGCATGTGTACCACACACTCTTAGATACACACTCACAAAGGTTACCAGGACTAGTATGTAGCTCAGTTGGTCAAGTGCTTGTCTAGCATGCACATGTCTAAGCCCAGCAGCTCATAAACTGGGTATGGTGGCACACTCCAGTAATCCTGGTACTTAGAATATATGGGCAGGAGGATCAGATTGGGATCATTATTCTCCGTTATATAATGAGCCCAGCCTGGGGTACATGAGGCTCTATCTCAAAAATAGTAATCTTATTAAAATAAACAAATAAATAAAACTGTTCACAGACTCTAAAATATGGATGTGTTTTCAGCTATACTTAATAGTTGTGTAAATATTCAGATCATTCAGAATAGCATTTACAGATTAATTCCAGCTTACTGAAACAATTAAAGCTGTAGAAAGGGATGGGGTTTTAAAGAATGATTGTTCATGTATACATGCATTGAGAATAGATCAGAATTCATTAATATTTTAAGTATAGTAGTTGATGAGTTTCCCCTCCCCCTCCCAATTATAAGACAGCCACCTTGAGAGATGTGAAGGTCTTTGAAGTCACTGGGATAGTAATTATTAAATGACTTTATCTGGGGTACAAAATGAAACCTTCTTTTCCAAAGGGATTTTAGTCACTTCAACTGACAGAGTCCTTCAGCAACAGCAGGCAGCCTTGCTAAAATGAGTATCTTAAGCATGGAAATGAGATGCTCAGTTGGTAGAGTGCTTTCCTAGCATCCAGGAATCCCTGGATTTGATCCCCAGCACCACATAAATCAGGCACGGTGGGCATATTGTAATCTAGGAATTCAAAAACTAAAAGCAAGGGGATCAGATGTTGAAGGTCACCTTTAGAGACAAGGGAATTGGAGATCAGCCTGCACTACATGAGACACTAACTCCAAAAGACAGACAGACAGACAGACAGACAGATAGATACGTATGTATGTACGTATGTAGGTATATACATATATTCATGCATAGATACATAGATGATAGATACAGTAGGAAATCCAATTTTTACTTTTTACTACAAGTTCAAACTCAAGTGTCCTGAGCAAAGCACCTTGGGAGCTAAGGCTAGAAAGATGGATGTTGTATACTGATTTTTTTGGAGAGATGCTTTATAATTAAGAAGAAGGCCAAGGTACTTTGGTGACGTCTAAGCGTCTGGTAGTCCTGCTGCCCTGGAGAGTGGAACCATCCTGTGTTGGAAAGGTAGTTTTCAAGCTAGCTGTCACTGGAAGTCAGCAAGTGTCTAGGTAGCAAAGCCAGTACAAATAATAGGTGGCTTACTTAGGGTTGCTATTGCTTTGATGAAACACTATGACCAAAAAACAAGTCGGAGAGGAAAAGGTTTATTTGGCTTACATTTCTGCTTTGTAGTCCATCGCTGAAGGAAGTCAGGATGGTAACTCATGTAGGGCAGGGACCTGGAAGCAGTTGCTGATGCAGAGGCCATTGAGGGGTCTTGCTTACTGGCTTGCTTCCTATGTCTTTCACAGCCTGCTTTCTTATAGAACCCATAGGTGGCACCATCCATGATGATCTCAGCCCTGCCCATCAACCACTCATTAAGAAAATGCCTTGCAGCTGGCTCTTAGGGAGGCATTTTCTCAATTGGTGTCTCTAGCTTGTGTCAAGCTGACATAGCCTAGCCAGTACAATAGGCAAAGGGAAATTCATTTGCAAAGAAGGGGGAACGCAGGCAAGCACGCTAAGAAGAAACATTCCCACCTCTATTTTCTCATCTGCATGGATAATGGGCAAGCACCCTTATCATCTTTTCTCAGCTGCAAAGAACCACTCTTGTCTTCCCCTCCTCAAGGGACCATACCCTCAAAACATGAGCTCTCTATTAAGTTGCTTTTTGCAGGTAATATTGTCACAGCAAAATGTGAGTTTTGGCGTATGGAGAGAAGCCAAAGAACGTGTGTTGACACAGATCTAGGCTTATGGCATGGTGTACAAGGACAAGACTGATGTTGGTTGAATAAATAGCTCGGCAGAACTGGACCATACGTGGCAAGGGGAAGGTCTGATCCTGACAGCAGCCACTCAGGGTCGTCAGTCAAGGGCACCTCAGATTTGACTTAGGGGAAGAGAATTCAGGCAGAGGCATGTAAGGATGGGGTGGATATGGGGAGACACCTGGGCTAGAAGTCGAGCGAGGACACCTATGATGAGTGAGATCTCAAAGTTCTAGAGAAGGAAAGAGTGGGGTTTGTAGCCACTTCTCAGGTGAATTAGTTTCTTAGGAACATTGAGATGTGAGAAGGAAAAGCAGCAGCGAGTCATAGGTGACTCCACTTTCATGTAAGGCTGATGGGGGTGGGGGAGTGTTAGATTTATTATGTGCGTATGTGTGTATGTTCATGGATGAGTGTGCTACGGTGCATGTGTGGAGGTCAGAGGACAACTTGTTTTTTGTCTTCCTAAGAAGGAAGTAAATAAAATGGTTATGGTTATTTTTCCTCATGTTTTGAGTTAATCCAGTCCATCATGGCAGGAAAGGTATAACAACAGGTAAGGAATGCTCTGGGCTGTGGCAGTAGCATCCTGGAGCTGCTTGTTCACATCCAGGCAGACTAGGAAACAATGCGAGATGAATGTTGTGAAGCTCCTTTTCTCCTTTATGTTCAGCCCATGGGCTATAGCTGCCCATGTTCAGGGTGGGTTTCCCCTCCTCTGTTAAAGCTCCTCACATACACACCCAGAGTCATGTTTTATGAACACTGTAGACAGTACATAATCCAACCAAACTGATTGAATTAACCATCCCAACATCTTCCCTTTAAATGGGCCTGGCTCTGCTGATTCTATAGCTTCTTACCTGGAGCAAAGCAGGACTTTCCCTGAAGGTAAGAGGCCTATCAGAACTGGAAGGGCCTATGAACAGCCTCTCTGCCACACTGCGTCTGGTATTAAGCAACCTACAGGAAACAGGAAGGGTCTACTTCCAGGTAGAACCGGAAAGGGAAACAGAAAGCTATCTGTGTTCATCCTCTTACCCTCCTTTCCGCTTCTAAAACCAAAGAAGGGCTGGGGAGATAAGATGACTGTGTTTGTAAAGTACAGAGATTTAGTGTTGGCACCCTGGTCCCTGACTCCTAATTGCATCCTCCTCCGATTCCCATTGTCCCTGACTACACTGTTACTGAAATTAACCTGAGGGACCCAGAAGGAGGTGTTAGACCCTATGGAACTGGAGTTAGAGACAGCTGTGAGCTGCCATGTGGGTTGTGGGAATCAATCCTGGGGCCTCTGCAACTGCTGAGCCATCACTCCAGTACCCAAACAATAAACCATAAAAGCTTTTATTCTGCTTATAAAGAGAACTCTTACTTAAAGAGTCATTAACTACTCATCGTTGTAAATACAGTGCTCACAGAGAGGAATATCAGAGAAATTCTATTATCATTTAGCATTAATTAAAACCGAGAGAGAGACAGACAGACAGACAGACAGACAGACACACACACACACACACACACACACACACACACAACTATTCTGGCTGTAGGAAGCGGCCTACATCCCCGAGTTTGAACATGAAGTTGACTTAACCTGGCCTGATTTTTCTCATTAAGATTTGCCAGTCAGCTATAGTTGGGAGGGACTCTCTCTACATTGCAGCAGCACCACATACAAGTGCAAATACACACTCACAGAAGAGAGAGAGCTGCCATATTGCTGCCCTCCGCTCCAGATTCTAGCCCCTGGCATCTTTAGTTATTTTGTTTTACCCAGTCTCGCCTGGCTGTAGAAGTCAGGTGATGGGTCCTAGAACATGAAGTGTGATTTCTTTGTCCCCCTAAAGCACTGCTGAGGTGCCCTGCCCTTTAACATTGGGACATAGGGTAGAGAGAGGCCTAAAGGCTGTACAAGAAGTTGTCTCTCTCTGCCTGAGTCCCTGGCAAGTGCCCAGCCAAGCCTGTTTTTTAAAGGTTCTGGTTCTCTTTAGAGGAGCCTCAGAGATTCCCCTGTATGTTTTCCGCAGAGAACAGGGAACTGAGCAGTGTGATAGCCCTTCTTCCAGGTATTCCAGGCAGAGTAACACAGTCAGAAGTAGGTGACCTCTGCTTTCAGACACCAGGAGGTGTCGGTTTGCTTAGTGGGATTGTTTCATTCAGCACAGTGATGTGCAGCATGCTTGCATAGTGCTCAGCAGCCTGATTAAAATATCAGCCAGGCTAGACAGGGTGGTACACTCCTTTAATCTCAGCACTCAGAAGGCAGTGATAGGTGAAACCCTGCGGGTTCAAGGCAGGACTGATCTACATAGTGAGTTCCAGAGTTACATAGTGAGAACTTGTCTAAAACATATGGACGTATTTATATGCATTTTCAGCCAGGACTGGGGAGATTATGACTAGGCAGCTAAGCATGCTTACTGATCTTGGAGAGTACCAGAATTTGATTTCCAGCACTCAATTCAGGCAGTTTACATCTTTTTTGTGTCTCTGCCTTCTGGAGATTAGATACCTCTGGCCTCTAAGGCCACCTGCAGTGCACGTATCTACACAGACTCTCACACATATAATAAAAATAAATTTAGTCCTTAAATGCATATTAGCAAAGGAATAGAGATACTGCTTAGTTGGTAGGATGCATCCCTGGTCTACACATAGCTCTCTGTTCCATCCACAGTACTACAAAAACCAGGCTTGGAGGCAGAAAAATCAAAAGTTCAAGGTCAGCTGAGTGTGGTGCCACAGGACATTAATTCCAGCACTTAGGAGGCAGAGGCAAGCAGATCTCCAAGTTCTAGGCCAGCCTGATGGCCTACAGAGAAAGTTATAGGGTGGCCAGGGCTATACAGAGAAACCTTGTCTCAACCCTCCTACTCCCTAAAAATGTTCAAGGTCATTCTTGGGTACATTTGACATTCAAGGCCAATTTATATTCAATTAAAAAAAAAAAAAACTGTTTTCTTTCCATCCTCATCTCAGGCTTGCACTATCTTGGAGAGAAGCAATAACCGGGACAGCTCTGAATGTTCCACAGAGCTCACTCAAAACATTAGACTCATTACAACTTCTATTTAAAACATTAAAAACCCAGTGGAAATGGCTGGGGAGGTGGCTCAGTCAATACAGTACTTGGCATTTATGCAGGACAGCCTGAGTTCAGTACTCAGAACCTACATTGTAAAAGCCAGGCATGGTAGCACGGTCCTGTAATCCTAAATGCTGGAGAAGCAGAAACAGGAGCATCCCTGGAGCTCACTGTCCACCCTAGCCTACTCCAAGAATCAGAGCCAGTGAGAAAAGCCTATCTCAAAAAAGCATGATAGGCTGAAGACACAGATACACCTTCACATGCATGTGCACACAGTGAGTGCATCCTAACGGCAAGCCTGGTGAGAAGAAAGCTGCCTTGCTGCCCCAGCCTTTTCTGCTGTGGCAAATAGATGGAGGTAATATATATATGATGAGGATCTGCCTGGATGTGTTGACAAGTTGCCTGTCTAGCAGGAATGTGTCACTGAGAGACACAGATGTGTGATTTTAAGATCCTGGCTTCAGTGAGCTGTACTTAATCCCAGTTTTACTGGGTGTGATTTAATCTTTCTCTGGAAAGCTCTTTCCAAACATTGCCTTGAGCAGCAGTGGTGGTTACCTCCTAGGTGTGGAGGGTGCGGGCAATTCACTACCACACCCTCCAACATTGACTTCTTCTTCCTTCTAGATTCAGAAACCCTCAGGGAACATTTCTCCTATTTCCAGAGAAGAACTCAACAATGGCATCCCCACAGCTTCTCCAAGAGTTCCTAATCTTTTAGGGACCTCAACTCAACTAAAACCAAATCCTTGCCTTTGATGTAGAAAAGAATTTCAGTATAAGCAAGTATGAAGCAGAGTTGGAGATTATTAAAAAGATATTTTAATATCGCTCTTAATCTTGTGGGGGTTAAGAGAAAGAGACTATGTGTGTGGGCTTCCTTCTCAGAATCAACTCTTCCTTGTCTTCCCAGTAGAGGGTGTAGGATTTGGGTGTGGTTGGAAGCTGTTATCTTCAAAGGGAGGCTGAGGAGGTAACTGCCACCCCAGGGAGGTTCCTGAGGGGCCCTGCCTCACAGGATTACAGATGATAAGGTAAAGCCTACATCTCAGGCTTTTATGCAGGAAGTTAGGATGTCTTCTTCACTGTAAACAAAGTTAATAGTCTTGTGTGATTTCCAGAAAGGATTCTGAGAATGAGTCCCACCCAAGGTCATACACACTCAGACATTAAATCTAGTTTGTTGCTGTTTTATTGTATAATATCTGTACACAAGAGGAATGTTATCTGTATGTTGGCAATCCTCACAGAAAGTATCTTTTGTCATTGATTTATCTTTGTGTGTTTGCAATATATGTGTGGATGCATGTTCATGGGGAGGTGCATGTGTGTGTTGACATCCAACATCTTTCTCTTACCTTGAGTCTCTCTCTTTGCCCATAGCTCACCAGTTGGCTAGACTAGCCGGTGAGGGGAATTTAAAGGATCCTCCTCCACCCCCCCTGCTCTGAAGAGCTAGACACATGTCAACCCCCATAGCTTTTACTGTGGGTCATTGGCGGGGTCGGGGGGTGGGGGGGTGGGGGGGTGTCTGAGCTCACGTTCTCCAGCTTCTGCAGTCAGCACAGGCTGAACCATCTCCCCAGCCCACAAATGTTAATTGCTCTGGAACTTCCTCAGCAAGGTTAGAGGCTTCTTCTACCAGACTCTGGGGTAAGGGGGCTCTCTTCCTTTCCCTTGTTCTCATAACCCTCCCTCTCTTTGTTTCTTGCCTTAAGAACAAAAACACAAAGCCTTACAGCATTCTCACACCCCAGCCTGGGGCTGTTGCTTAGTAAACATGAACCCTGTGCTCCAGTGCTCCCGTCAAGGCCTCCCAATCCTCTTCAAGCTGAGCCCCGTGGCGACAGCAGCTCAGCCCACAGCAACACTCCAATTCATGGTGAAATGATTTCCTGGGCCTCGTATAATTTAACCTGCCTACACTGCTAAACTTCTATATTACACATTTCTGTCAGGATGTCAGAAGACATGATAAGCCCCCTTGAAGCTGCAACCTCGATTACATGCTAAGAGTGTTTCATGGGGGACTCCCCCCCCCCCTTACCCCTTTCTGGAACATCTCTGAGATTTTTTTTTTATATATAATTTTTTTTTAGCATGGTCTCTCAAGTAGAAAGAATACCTCCTTCATGACCCTAGCCTCTTGTTAGCTGATAGATGAAATCTTTTCTTGTCTATTATGTTTTCCAAATTCAAGGTTTCTCTTTTGATTCTTGGATGACAGCCAAGTGGCTGGGCTTTGTTAGCCTGTAAATTCTCTTCTCTTTTTGCTCCTTTAAGCAGGAGCCATCCCCCCCCCCCCCAGAGGCAGGAAGATTTGAATTGTCTTCATCTTCCTTGAGGATCCTTGTGAGTGCTTCTAGGCCATAGGTGTGTATGTGGGGTATATTCCTTGGCCCTTTCTCAGGATTTTTCCTTAAGGACTAGACCTTAGGAATAAATCCAGCTAGAGAGCACCATTTCACTGACTGGTAACTGTTGCATTTTCAGGTAGAATGAAGGGATGTGGGCGGCTTCTTGGTAGCTGGTTGTTTGGCTACAGCACACACTTGACAGGAAAAGAGGCACAAGGTGAAGCGGCCACCTGTCCTTCTCTGTAGCTCCTTCCAAAATGGGCCTCATGGGCCTCATCACATAGGACTGAAGAGTGGGCAGCCCTACCTGCCTAGAGCCTGCAGTACTTACTCATAGGCTATGTGATGCAGTCTCCATTGTGCAGGGAGCTCTAGAACTGGGTTCCACTCTACTGGGGAAGCAAGGAAGGATGTACACTATATGCTGTGATCTGATGTGATGTGATCTGATACGAGCTTTAGACAGGGTGACTGATGGATGGCTGCAGACCTCACACCCAGAGGTGGAGGTGGGCAGCCGCCACAGCAGGAGACACTTAGACTTCTTCTACAAAGAAAGACTTTATTATTATAAAGAAATTGAGAGGGGGAGGGGAGAAGGGGACGTGAGAAGGGGGAGGGGTTGAGAGCTTGCTCCTTCCAGCAGGTAAGGGAAAGAGAAAGTCAGGCAGTGGAAACTCTTCTTAAATGGAACTTGACATCAGGACTCAGGGCAGGGTGTGGCTTCAGGGGCTAGAATGGAATCCTAACACTATAGTCTTGCCCTGGATCATAAATGTGTGCTAAGGTGCCTGCAGTTCTCTGTTAAGGTAATCATGATGTCTTTGTTTTTCCTTTTTCTCTGGATTTGTGGTTTGTGTGTGGGGTGTGTGTGTGTGTGTCATGTTTTTTGTTCCCATTCATTTATTTTATGTGTGTATTTATTATATTACTGATTTTGTTCATGACAGATCTAGTGATCAGGCCTAGTAGCAAATAGCACTGAGCTAATACAAGACCTGAGCTGTTATAGTCCAGGTTCAAAGCCTGGCTTTTACAATCTGGGCTGGTGGTGCCGGAGAAGCCATTGTTACCAGTGTTTCTCTGTTGCCTTTGGCGCCATTTCAGAGCATAACCTAAGTCTAAAAGAAGACAAAACCCTGGTTATTCTTGCCAAGTGCATAGCCTAGTCACCTGGGCCTTATTACCACACAACTGATGAGATACAATCAGTACCCCGGGGCTCTTTTGCAGCCTAGGATGGTGGGCCCAGGATCTGAGTGTGTTCTTGGTGGTAACCTTGGGATGTGGGAAACAAACCTCACTGTAGATCCAGTAAGACGACGCATGTAAACTCAGGACAGGAGAGCCAGGCTAAGGCTGAGGGGCAGAGATCATCACATACATACATGTTCGCGCTCTCTCTCTCTCTCTCTCTCTCTCTCTCTCTCTCTCTCTCTCTCTCTCTCTCTCTCGTGTGCACACATGGAGATTCTTACATATCCCAGGTATCTTAGCACTCAGTTGTCCCTAAGAACAGCCCTGAATCCCTGACCCCCTGGCCTCCAGTGATGGGATTATATATGTGTACTACCATACCTAGTTTATATGGTCCTGGGGATGGAACCCAGGTTTTCATACACACTAGGCAAGTACTCACCAACTGAGCCACATTTTCAGCTACTGAGTGGGCTTCACAAGAGGCTTGAGTGGACATGTGGCCCCATGGACCACACCTCTATAAGTACTGACTCATTGATGCATATGCCCACACTGGAGGAGAAAGGTCAGTGTGATCCCCACATGGAAGAGGTAAGGGACACACGCACACTCTTGCAGAGAGAACGAGAAATTTTTAATTGGATTTTAAGACTTCTATGTTTATATTTGAAAAAAATCACTTAGAAAAGAGGTGAATAATTGGCTTCATGACACAGATATACAAGACTACAGTACAAGGCAAATACAATAAAACATTTATGATGAAATTTCAGTGGTGGGTATATAGGTTTTGTTGTTGGGAGAATTCCTTTATTTGACAGGCATAAACAACAGCTTCCCCCCTACTTATAAGACCCCAGTGACAAACTAAACCACAATTTTACCAAAGTTCACCCTGAGAAACCAATGACTTTACTGGGTTTACTGACAGAGCATGAGTGAGGGGCTACTTACTTTCAGGGACATGAGAGACCCAAAGTACCCTCAATGGAAACTCTTCACCTAGCATGGATGATGGCTTCCCCAAAGTTATGTAAATGGAGATTTCAGTCAGTTAACCTCTCTTAGTCTGTATACTCCTGCACAGCTTCCTAATGCTTCAACCCTTTAATACAGTTCTTCATGTTGTGGTGACCCCTGACCCAGCCATAAACTTACTTTAGTTGCTACTTCATAAATGCAATTTTACGAATGGTATAAATTGTGATGTAAATATTTTTGGCGATAGAGGGCTGAGGGGGTCGAAACTCATAGGTTGAGAAACACTGCTTTAGCACCTTTCTGGGTCACAGGTATTAGAGCAGAATTTTTTGGGAGTTGCTGGCATCTTAAGAGGCCCCAGTGACCCTCCCCATCTCCTCTATAAGAGGATGATCACTCTTGTCACAGCTGATCTACAGAGGTGGCTTGTGTTTCTTACCAGAAGACATTCTTTTTTTTTTTTTTTTTTAACTTTATTTATTTACTTATTTATTTGCCTTGGTGTTTGCCTGGAACTGGAACTACAGACAGTTGTGAGCTGCCATGTGGGTGCTGGGAATCGAACCCGTGTCCTCTGGAAGAGCAGACGGTGCTCTTAACCGCTGAGCCATCTCTCCAGCCCCCACCAGACGACATTCTACATCAGTGCTTTGTGTTATCATTTGTTCGTGCTTTGTCTGCAGTATTTGGGCATACCACAGTCTACCCATCTGTCACACGTCAGCATGAGAAGGACCCCCAGGCTGGCCTCATAGGTGGGAATAGAGACTCACATTGCTAACACACATGAATGGACACTGTCTCGATTTTTATTTAAAAAAAAAAAAAAAAAAAAACTAGCAGGATGGTGGTGGTGCATGCTTTAAATCCAAGCACTAGGGAGGCAGAGGTAGGCCGATCTCGGATTTCAAGCTTGGTCTATAAAGCAAGTTCCAGGAGAGCCAGAGTTATGAGTTGCCTTTGATGGCCAGTAAGCCTGGGACCACCAGTTGACAAGAACTATTCTTTCCAACGCTTTGAAGCCATCCCTGTACGTTCCCCAGGTCCTCATGCACTGTTCTACAGTCATTCCTGCACAGCCTTGCACCCACACCGAACCCAGCTCCCACTGCTGTTCTCTGGCCTTTGCTAAGTGATTAATCCCCCTGTGCAAGGACAGAAATAGTCTATTAAAACACCCTGGGAAGACAACGTGGAGGGGCAGGAAGACAGAGACGTGTCCTCGCTCTTTAATTGGCTCTTTCACCTAATGGTAGTTTGTCAATTAAAGGGATGCTTACAGCAGGTGAAATTAATCTATGGGGGTCAAAAGCAGCTATTAATTTTCAATCGAAATACAGCGTTCAACAGATCTGTCACTCTGTTCGGTATAGATTCAACCACACCACCTGGCCTGTACAAGGATTTGGTGCCTGTTCATTTAGAAAACAGGCATCCTGTATATTATTCCTACAGCCCCCAAAACATCCCCTCTAGAACTACCAGCTGACTTCTCATCACTGATGATCACGTTGCCTGGTACTTAGCTGATACTCAGTGATGTCGTGTTTCTGGAGTTTAAATCCCTATTTGGGTGGGTGTGGTTTTGTGTGTGTGTAGGTTTGTGCATATGTGTGTGGGTGCCCTGAGAGACCAAAAGAGGACATCTGATATCCTGAAACTACTATTCCAGTAGTTGTAGGCTGGCATCCACTCGGGCCTTCTTCAAGAACAGTACAGTCTTAAACACTGAGCCATCTTTCCAGCCCCACATTCAGCTTTTTATGTAGGTTCCAAGAGTCTGAGCTCAGATCCCCAGATGTGCTTGTGCCTTTACCAAAAAAAAGCCTTTCTTCCAAATCCCGGATTCCTGTTTGGTACCCAGTGTCAATTCTTTACCTAGGGTTTGGACACAAAACTGTGTTCCAAGTACTTTCAATCTGGTTACAGAAACAAGAAGCATTTGTGAGCCCACCCCAAAGTCATTGTAGTCACTTCAGAGCATCACCCAACTAAGCTCTGGAATGAATGACAACAAAGTGAAACACTGGTCTCCCACCCCCTGCCAGGCTTGGCTCATCTCTTCAAAACCAGCATAGCCTGGGAGACATGGCTTAGTCCACAAAGGACACACACAAGTTTGAAGCCCAGGTCCCTTGTGGGTGGAGGGGAGGGATGCCAGCTATGATGTAATCATAGTCCTAAAGAGACAGATGCAAGTGCATCCTTGGAGCTCTGTAAGCAGCTAGCCTGGCTTACCTTTCAAAATATAGGTTCAGTGAGAGTCTCAAAGACAAGATGCTGTAGGCGTGGTAGTATGTGGTTTAATCCCAGCAATTGGAGGCTATAAAATTCAGGTCCACCTGCTCTTCATAGCAAGTTTCAGGCCAGTCGGAAATACATAAATGAAACCCTGCCCCATAACAACAACAAAACCCACAAGGTGGACAGCACCTGATGGATGATGCCAATACCTCGGGTTGTCTTCTGGCCTCCACAAGCACGTGTTACCACCACCACTCCCCCCCCCTGAAAAAAAAAAAAATCAGTCTCTTTATTCTTACCAGCAAGCAGTATTGTGAAGTCAGTTATTTTTGTCATTCAAGGATAAGGTCAGCGAAGCACAGAGCATTTAGGTTGCTTGCCCAGGGTCCCACAGGTGTAATGGAAGGTTGCAGTACCCACTATTGTAGGAGCCAGGGTGTCTACAAGAGAGCTGGCTGAAGGCAAGAGAAAGGCTCCCAGTCAGAAAGAGAAATTCATTAATGGTCGAAGGATGAGCTGACTTGAGAGATGTTGAGGAAGATACCCAATTGCAGTTTACTGGGAAGGAGTCAGCTTCTAGGAAACTGAAATATGAGAGGGGCCAGGTTGAATAGATCAGAGTTAATATTTCAGTACTTCAGTAAGAGGGTTTTTAAAAAAAAAAAAATACGGTTTATTCTGACATTTCTGTAGAGTCTAAAGGTTCTTTGCATGGCGCAGAAGCCTCCATTGCTATCTTCCTGCTCTTAGTGTATTTTCTTATATATCTTACTCCACCACCCCACAAGGAAATCTAGTCTTATTTACACCACTAGGACCCACTTGCTTCCCATTTGCAAAACAGAGGTCAAAGCAGAAAGGAGAGCTGGGGGTGCAGCTCATCTGGTAGAATACTTGCCTAGCACGTATGAAATTCTGGGCTCCATCTCTAGCACCGCACACAACAAGCATGGTGGGGACACTTGTAACCACAGCACCATTAGGGAGGAGGAGGGTCAGGATCAAACTCATCCTCTGATATGTATCTGAGTTGAAGACCCTACTAGACAACAAGAGACTTTCTATTTTTTTTTTCTTTTTTTCTTTTAAAAAAAAACAAAAAACAAAAAAAAAACAAAAAAAAAAAACACTTTATTTATTTATTTATTTATTTGCCTTGGTGTTTGCCTGGAACTGGAACTACAGACAGTTGTTAGCTGCAATGTGGGTGCTGGGACCCGGGTCCTCTGGAAGAGCAGAGGGTGCTCTTAACCGCTGAGCCATCTCTCCAGCCCCCAACAAGAGACTTTCTTAAAAGGAGCTGGAGAGCAAGAAGGAGATGAGGCAGGGAAAGAATTAAGGAGTTGGTCCAGCCTTTCTGCTTCTCCTAACTCCTAAACACTGAATGGTCTCCCCGACCACCTTCTTTCCCTCGGCTCAGTTTGAGCTGACTGCAGCAGCAACTGCCCCCAGGGAATGTTCTTCTCCCTTTGCCTGTCAAGAAGAGGCGGTCTGTTCCTTGACATTTCTAATGACATGAATTGAGGGCCTGGGAAGGACTCCTTCCTAAGGAGGCCTCTTGAGGCTGCTGACAACCGCCTGAAGCCTTTTCAGTCAGGACCAGAACTTCTCATTTCCAAAGGAGAAATCAAGCTTCCTGTGTACACCACCTAGCACAGGCATCAGGGAGCAGTGAATTCCTCAGAGTGGCTAGAAGGTGGGGCTGTGTGAGGAGAGGGGAGGAGATCACTGCTATTTCCTTCTTTGCCTTCTAGGTAGCTGGTAACCTGGGCTCTAGGAGTCCGTGGGCTGGTGGTAATTGGCTAGGAAGTGATGGCAGCTGCTGGTGGATTATGTTGTGAGAGAGGAGACTGGTGAAAAGAGGGTTCACTCGTATACTCTGGAGAATTCAGAATTCTGTACACCGTTACAGTCAAGATCAGCACAGCTTCTGTAGGGAAGGCCAAGACAGAGAGGCTGAGCCTGGGCACTAACTGCACTTCTCATCTGTCTGCCATACCATGGGGAGACAGGAAGGAGGGGCAACCGAGATCTAGGAATCTCCCCTGGACAAAAGGTAGACAGAAGGTCTGGGACACAAATAGTGTTACTCGCTGTGGGGAAAAGATACAGCAAGCTGTGCCATTGACAGAGCAAAGACATTTGGGGTTCTGAGATGGGAGAATTTTAGAACATTTCTCAGACATGGACTGTTTTGTATCTCTGTGAAATGTTAACTTAGAATCCCTTTGGTTATATGGTATATCTGGGTCATATAGTAGATTTGCTTTTGACATTCGTGCACATTGTTCATATATGTGGTATACATGTGTTTTCCTGTATTCAAGTATATTTGTTAGGGAGTGCACATGTGTGTGGAAGGCAGAGGTTGACACAGAGCGTCTTCCTAGGTCACTGTTGATCTTTGATTATCGACTGTTGCTCTTTGATCATTGATGCAGGGTCTTTGGCTAAATTCAGAACATCTAGCTTCCCAGATTGTTCTGAGTCTTCATGTCCACCTGCTGTGTTCTCCGATGGCAGGCGGGCCACCAACATACCGCTCTTCCATGTAGTTCTGGGAATCTGAACTCCAGCCCTCACACTCCTGCAACAAGTATGTCACCCACTGAACCATCCTTCCAGCCCTGTTTTTATGGTTGTTTTAAACAGAGTCAAACTATGTATCCCAGGTAACCTTGCATTCACAGCCTTCCTGATTCAACCTTTTCCTTTCTAGTATTACAGGCCTGTGCCTCCACACAGGGCAAGAAGTTCCCTTGGTTTAATATGGTTCCATTTGGATTTGTAAAATTATGCATGCGAAGAAAGCACTCCACCACCAAACCACATGAAAGGGAGATGAGAAGGGAGGGTAGGGTTTAGTCTTTTCTCCTTCACCACTGTCGTATGTCATCTATTAGATAAAGCTCTAGAAGCGTTGTGACCCCAGACGTCTACTCAGCAGGCCATCACCAGAACCACACAACAGAGAAAGAGGCCATGAGAGAACTGCTAATTGTATCTGGCCCTCTAGACTCATCCATAAAACCCCAAATGCAGGAGATAGGGCCAAAGCAAACCATGTTGAAGGTAAAGAAAGATCATGGGCAGAGGGACTTGGAAGCCGGCCTGGTGGAGGGTATTGAACTTGGCCTGCGTGATGATGCTGTGATGGATTCCTTTGACATGTCGAAAGCCAGCTTCTTACACTTAACGCTGTACAAACATGACTTGGGCCACCAGTGTCTGTCTGATCCCTGGAATTATCCGAAGAAGCTTTGAGCACAATGGTACACGGAGATCTGAGTCAGAAAGCAAATGTGGTGCAGACTCTAAAAATAGGGAGAGGGGTGGTGGGAGAAGGGAGAAGCAGCATGAAAATAAAAGAGCCCGAATGGGGAGTGGCTCAGTTGGTAAAGGACTTGTCACTCAAGCATAAGCAGCTGTGTTGTTCCTTATGTAAGCAAAAGGCAAGTAAGGAAAAGGCTGGGCACAGTAGTGTGCACCTATAGCCTCAGCCTTGGGGGTAGAGACACTAATCCCTGAAGCTCATTAGCAAGTCAGTTTAGCTGAGCTAGGTGACAGATCCTGTAGTAAAGGTGGGTGAGGGGCGAAGGCAGGAGTTGAACAGAGAGTGCTTGCCTATCATAAACAAAGCCTTGGGCTCCATCCCTAAGACCACATAAACCAGACAGGGTAGTGCACGCCTATCATCCTAGCCCTTGGGTTGATGAAGGCAGGAAGATGAGGAGTTCAAGGTCATCCTGAACTGCACAGCAAGTTTAAGGCTAGCCTGAGATACAAGAGACTGTCTGAAGGAAGGAAGGAAGGAAAAAGTAATGAAGGCTCTGTGTGTGTGTGTGTGTGTGTGTGTGTCTGTGTGTCTGTGTGTCTGTGTGTAAGCGTGTAAGTGTAGAGCAGTTAAGTAAAGACATAGTGTTAACGTACATAGTGGCTTCTGCCTACATGAGCACACAGATACACACATATACATGCTCTTGGATATGTACACACACACACACACAAGAGAAGCCCACAGTTGTACCTCCAAAGTACAAAGCTGGACCATTTATTTCCCCCTTCTGTCCCTATTTCTTTTGCCCCCAGAGAAACATGCCACAAATGGTATCTCTTAGTTGTCTGTGTCAACAGTAAAAGCCTTGGAGATGTGACCCCAGGAGTATGTTTAAGCCATTGAATTTCCTGGATAGCTTCACCTGGGGATCGTTCCTGGGGAAGGAAGGCCTGGAAATCATATAAGGTGATCTAGAAGGAAGCCAAGCAAATGACGCCTTCAAATGGGGCGGTTGAAGCGAGGCAGGCACTGCTCCCCCTTCCCCAGGGACAGTTAGAGTTTTGCAGAGCTGTAATTAACCCAGCAGCCCACTGGGTCTGTCTATTCCACTACACAAAAGCTGTTGAAAGAAGGATTCTTGAAGAGAGAGGTTCCAATTCAAGTGGTATTTGAGTACGTCCCTTGTTGGGTATAGTGTTTCCAGAGTTTATGGCTATAATCAACAAAACATGGCCGTTCTTTCAAGCAGGTTTCTCGAATGACTTTCTGAGTACAGTTATATAAAAAGAAAAAAAAAACAAAAAAAGGCGTCTAGAGTGATCTGGGGGAGGGGAAAGGAAAGAAAGGGGTAAGTAAGGCTGGAATCAGATTAAGGGCTTGGTTTCCTTCTCAAAGGCTGTTGAAGAAACCAAAAGAACGGGTATCATTGAGACTCTGGTATGTACCGGATTTTCAGCTTAATGTCCAAGTTCCTCAGCACTGATTGTGTCAGCCTCAATCTCAGTTCATTGTGTATATGTGTGTGTGTCTATCTGTGAATCATGTATGCATGTGTACATGTTCATGTACATGAGTGTTTACACACATGTGCATATGCATATGAAGGCCAAAGGGTGATGTTGGACTTTCTGTATCCCTCTCCACCTTTATTGTTTGGATATAAGATCTCACTAAACATGGAGCTCATAAATTTGGCAAGAATGGTTCCTCCATAAGCCCCATGGATCCTTCTGTCTCTACCTCCCTAGAACCAGGTTTATAGGAGTGTCAGTACTCTGCTTTTTTTTTTTTTTTAAAACTTTATTTATTTATTTGCCTTGGTGTTTGTCTGGAACTGGAACTACAGACAATTGTTAGCTGCCATGTGGGTGCTGGGAATCGAACCCGGGTCCTCCGAAAGAGCAGAGGGTACTCTTAACCGCTGAGCCATCTCTCCAGCCCCAGTACTCTGCTTTTTACATGGAGTGCTGGGGATTCAAACTTGGGTCTGTATATGGCAAGGGCAAGCAGTTTATCTGCTAAGCCATCTCCCCAGCCTCCCTCTCATCTTTAGAACATAAGTATCTTATCCAGGCGCATGTCTATCATCCCAGCACTCAGGATGTGGAGTCTAGAGGACTGGCTTCTTAGCAAATTCCAAGCCACATGGACTACATGAGACTCTGCTTCAAATTTACAATAATAAGAAAATAGTAATAATGAATGTATTTTACCTGACCACCCAATGGCAGGCAGTATTACAGGAACTGAAGATATTATTATTGCAGAGCCAAGGGTAGGGAGACATGCATAGAAACACCAAAGTCTATGACCAATGATACTGTCTGCGTGCGTGCGTGCGTGCGTGCGTGCGTGCGTGCGTGCGTGCGTGCGTGTGTGTGTGTGTGTGTGTGTGTGTGTGTGTGTGTGTCTTAGAGATTAAAAGATAAGCTAGCAGGGAGGACTGTGGAGTGGGAGGGTTGTGATGTGGCACTCAAGGCAGACCTTGGGGAGAAGGGGCATTTGGGCACTAGCTCAAGGGGTGTGTGTGTGTGTGTGTGCATGTGCACATGTGAAGAGGTTGGGTGTGTGATGACATTCCCAAATGTACTGCAGAATTCCTGTGCAGCAATCTAGGGTGGTGGTGGTGTGCTTTAGGGGGACTGGACTGATGGTAGAGAGTGTCTAGAACAGCAGCAACCGAGGACAGAGAGGGCAGGAAGCTGCCTGTCCTTGCCCTTGACAAGGACATTTATCAGGGCCAGGACCCAGAGGTCTCTAGTCTAGCAAAATATGAACTTTAGGACGAGGGAGATGACTTACCGTGTAAGCACAAGGACCTGAGTTTGGATGCCCAGCATCCCTATGAAAAACTAAATGTGTATTGTGTGCCTGTAACTCCAATTCTGGGAAGGCAGAGACAAGATCTCTGGAGCTTTTTGTCTCATCAGGGAAGCCACATTATTGTGGGTCCAGTGAGAGATCCTGTGACAAAACAGTAGGGCAGAGTGATTGACAGACATATCCTTAAGTCTACCTCTGGCCTGTATATACACATAAATATGCACACATGCATAGATAGACATACATATATAACAAAAATTTAAAAATATCCTCCGCCCTCTCCTCCAGGTAGGTATCAGGCATTCAGAATGGATCCTGTTAACCTAAGGCCAAAGAAAACAAAATTGTCACCTCACTACACTTTACCTGGGATGATGGTTCTGGGCTATTGAGCCATAGCCGTCAGTGTTTCCTGTTACACTCTCACATCCTGCAGAGATGACATGGTGAGTAAGAGCTACAAGAATGGTTCTCAACCTCTGAGTCACAACCCCTTGTCAGCCTTGTCTTCCTGGATGTTTATAACAGTAGCAAAATTGCAGTTATGAAGCAGCAACAGGAACCATTTTATGTTAAGGGAATCATCACAACTTTAGGATTGTGTTAAAGGTCACAGCATTAGAAGTTTGAGAACCAGTGTGGTAGAGTTTCTGGTCATGTCTGGGGATGTATCAGCAGGAAAGTGGACTGTGGCTTGGTTTGGTGTTTCCTTCCTTCCTTCCTTCCTTCCTTCCTTCCTTCCTTCCTTCCTTTTCCTCCTTTATGCCCTTTTCTTCCTCATTTCCTCTGTTCCCTCTTCTCTTCCCTTTTCTTACTTATATTTTTGGTTTTATGGAACAGGGTCCCATGCAGCCAACCCAGTGTGGCTTCTGATTCCCTATGCATTCAGGACTAGCCTTGAAGTCCTGATCCGCTTGTGTCCTCTACTTCAAAACTGCTGGGGTTACCAGCATGTACCACCATGCCTGAGTGCTTAGTTTTTTCAGCTAACTACAGTATAGGCAGGGCATGAGAGGAGCTTCCCAGGAACGTCTACCATTGTTGGGGCTACTGGTGAAGGTGGAGGATGTGGGGGTATTCACTGACAAGCATAACTCAGTGCTGGATGTTATATTTTATGTGTAGAGTATGAGATGTTATTTAAAATAACCACCAGCCATTAGACGTGCACCAGTTAATGGGGACAAGAATACAGGAATAATGGGGAGGAAGGCTTTGTTTAAGTGGCTTTAGGAAGGTCACCATTTGTAATCAGCATTTCAACACACTAGCATTCATTTTCAGGGCACTGCATATATAAGTAGAAACAGACATATTTGGAGTGGGGGGGGGGTGCAGATGAGGTTCTAAGGCCTGGCCAGCCACTGTTCAGATCACTCTGTTATCTCTGATTGAATCAAATGTCTCCAAAAGATTTGCCTTTCATGTTCTAAGCTGTCTAGTTGAACATCTAGAGGGTAGAGAGAAATTAAGTATCTATCAGCAGAGCAGTGGCACTGGACTGGGTATCAGGGAGCTTCATCAATAAACTCCATGGCTTACAAGATGGATATCCTTCCCGAGGCTCTGTAACTGTTAAGTCGGCTCTTTACTTTCGGAGTCTGACTTTTCATTTTGCTTTAATGTAGTTAGACAACCTAGTTATTCAGGCCTACACTTCTGCTTTTCATTAACTCAGAATAACATTTGATGCTCATAGAGGGGGGGCATAGAAAGGGACGGGGAGGGGGGGCAAGTCAGGCGTCTTTCACAGCTTGTGTGAAGCATTTAATATTTTGCAAGCCTTTTAAAAACATGCTCCACACATACATTCCAGCTTTATAAGTGTAGCTCAACATGCTCAAACGTTCTATGAGTTTCAGTGTGTAACCAGAGTCAAACGTAAGTCTGTTTTAAATAAGCATAATGGCCTGGCTAGAGCCTCACATGGTTAGCAAATCTCTCTATGTTTATGGGCTCTGTTCCTTTCCAGGTCACTATGAAAGACTCGCTTCATCCATGGCTGTCAGTTTCATCTTTGTTTCAATTTCAGCAGGACTCTGGGTTTTACTTTTATTTTTATTTTTGATTATGTGTATGCATGTGAGTATGAGTATACTTTGTGGGTACCACCGGAGGCCAGGAAAACACATCAGATTTCCTGGAACTGGACTTAGAGCTGTTAATGAGAGGTGCTGGGAACTGAACTCGGGTCCTCCTCTGCAAGAACAGTCACACTCTTAACACCTGAGCTGTCTCTCGAACCCTGACAGTTTGGGATTTTTAAAAGACTTGGGGGTGATCCTGATGAGGTGGTATTTTGTTTTTATTTTAACAAAATTGCATGAATCTGATGTTATGTTATAGGTCCAGTGTGATGATGTATATTTAATTAAATTAATCTGGAATATCAGAGTTAACACAGAACCTAGCCAGGTCAGGGAGGGGTGACCCACACCTTTAATCCTAGCTTTAGGAATGTGGAAAGAGGAAGTTAAGAGAACTGGGTGGAGCAAGAGAAGAAGATTTTTCAGCTTTCCCAGAGACAATCCTTTCCCTTTTAGGTAAGGACTCAGAGGCATTTGGTTGGAGGATTCCTGAAGAGAGGCCCCAGGAGTTGGCTGGGCAGCTATGGTTTGTTTCTCATATTTCAGGTTTTCCCCAATATCTGCTCCAAGTTTTTATGATATGCTAACTAGAGTTCGAATAATAGTCCAGGGTCCCTGTCTCCTGTCCCACTGATTTGGACATTTTGAATGTCTTCCCTGAGGAGAGGACCACACACACCAGGTGGGTCAGCCTTGCCTCCTTAGAGCTATGAGAATTCATAGTACCTGGAGGATAGTGCTCTGTTTTCTTGAGATGGGGCCCCCACCTCCAAGTGAAGCATCTCAATTATTATCATAGGAATCATAACATAAAATTAGCCCAGAAATACCCAGTGCTAAACCTTCATCTATGCTGTGGCTAAGGTGCTGTCTTCAATTGTGTGTATCAGAGTGCCTCTTAATTTCTTTCCTCTTTGCTGGAAGAAATAGCTGACGAAATAGCTTACAGAATGAGTTGACTTTCCTCACAGTTCAGAAGTCTAATCCATCATGATGGGGTGCACTGCAGCCAATGTATGAAGCAGCTGGTCACATGGCATCTGTAGTCCTGAAACCGATGGCCACTGGTGTTCAACCAGATGGTTTTCTCCTTTGTCAGTTACTCCAGGACCACAGCCCACAGCATAGCGCCACCCACATTCAGAGTGGGTCTTCCCCGTTTAATTAACTTAATCCCTACAGATACATAGTGTTTCCTGGTGATTCTTTATCCAGTCAAGTTCATAAAGATTAAGGATCATGCTTATCTGATCCTGCAAAAATATATATATATATTTCTTTTTTTTTCTTTTTTTAATCACATCTGAGAATATACCTCAACTGGTAGAGTCCTTTCCCAGCACACATGAAGCCCTGGATTCCATCCCCATCACTTTCTAAATCATGTATGGCAACACACACCAGAGATCCCATCACTTAGAAAGTGGGGGGAGGTGAGGTGGATCAGAAATTAAAAGTAATTTTTAAAGATATACGAAGTAGGAGGCCAGCCTGAGCTACATGAAATCCTGTCTTTAATCGTTATTATCATCCTCACTCTCCAAGTATGGCCGAGAAGACAGGCTTTGGTGTAAAAAAAAGAAAAACAAGCCACTCAATTTTTATAGCTCAAACTCTTGCCTGTAGGTTCACCTTGGCCACAGCCATCCCTGAGGAATCTCCTACCCATAAAGCAAATTGACTTCAGGGAAATGCACCAACCCCCTTTGCACTCTGACATCAAAAGCTCCTCTAATTACAAATAGCACACTAGAGAATGGGACCAGAGCATTTAAATAAGGATCATCGAAAGGCTGCAGGCCAAAGAGTTCTCATCAAGGGCACCATGTAATTAGGTGATCTGACTCACAGGATAAAGTTCACGTGCTCTCAGCCCAGTTCCCCCACGGGCCACCTCCTCCACCTGCGCCTTGTGTCTGTGTCCTTCAGTTCATGAGCCCAGCCTCCAGAGATGCTGTGCCAGAGCTAGATGCTTCCACAGATGTGAGTTCCGCAGGAGAATCCCCTCTTCTCTTTGTCTTAGAATCATCACGGTTCTTGGTGTCCCTTAAGACATCCTAGTTCACAATTGGAGCTAACTGTCTTTTTCTCCAGGGGAGGATGGGGTGTGTGTGTGTGTGTGTGTGTGTGTGTGTGTGTGTGTGTGTGTGTGTGTGTGTGTGTGATCTATGTACATGTTCTCTCCTTCCACCATCTCTGAAACAGGATGTGTGTGTGTATGTATAATCTGTGTACATGTTCTCTCCTTTCACCATCTCTGAAACAGGCTCTGTCTGTTATTTGCCACTGCCTAAGCCAGCATTGCTGGTCTGCAAGCTTCTGGGGACCCTGCTGTGCCCCACCTCTTCATCAGAGCACTGAAATTACAGATGTTCAGAGTGTGCACCCAGATTCTGGAGATCTCAACTTGTGTCCTCACATTGGAACAGCCAGCCCTGTATTTGATGAACTCTTTTCTTCTCCACACCTTGGGTTTTTAGTGTCTTCCTAGTACTGGTCTTGTAACCATTTGAGAACAGGAGTGTGTAAATGTTACTGCCCATCAGGGCACTGAGTTCTTTCCATTTCTCTCATTTATTGTGTTTAGGGATACCTGGTGTCAGGATGGCTGGCTAGTTGGAGGCCTTTATTACCAGTGTGGTTTTATAGCCTTTTGTTACATTTTCTTTTAGCCTTAGGCTTCCCACACATATAAGAAAGTGCTAGAAGGCCTTGAAGTCTGGAAGTTCAAAATCTTCCTGTCTGTGCCTCCCCAGGGATGGGATTACAACACTCTGGCTTTGTGTATGGGGGGGGGTTCCTGGGGGATCAAACTCAGGTCCCTATGTCTGCAAGGCAGATACTGTGTCTGCAGACTCATCTTCCTGTGTCCTGCAGTTCCTCTCTGTAATGGAATTTTCGCCAACCCAGAGCAGTCTACACGGCTGTGTCACTCTTTCTCATATTGTTGATTTTTACAAAAATTACACTGTGGGGTGTGTGTGTGTGTGTGTGTGTGTGGTATAGCCAGAGTTTACTCTGAGTTGACAGCTCACAAATAATGGCCCAGAGACTTATTATTAATTATGAAAGCTTGGCCTTAGCTTAGGCTTTTCTCCAACTAGCTTTCATAACTTAAATGGACCAGTTTTGGTTCATCTACATTCTGCCATGTGGCTTGATTACCTCCCCTCAGTACTGTCGTCTGACTTCAGAGTATCACTGGCATCTGCTTCTCACCTAGATTCATCTGGCATTTCTCTCTCTGCCCAGAAGTCCCCCCTATACCTCCTGCTTAGCTATTGGTCACTCAGCTTTTTATTAAACCAATCACAGTGACACATCTTCACACAGTGTCAACAAATACTCTGGTGATCAGAGGACAACTTGCATGTGATGGTCCTTTCCTTCTACTGTTTGGGATCCAAGGATGAAGCTCATGTCATGATGCTTTGGGGCAAGCACCGTTAACTGCTTGTGCCATCTCAGCAGCCCTGCTTCTGGGCTTTATTCTGTGAACTGCTTTCAGCTCTACCACCATTCCCTGCATCCAGACCCCTACGCAGGAACTGAATAGGCAGCTCAGTGGTTCAGGGTACTTGCTTTTCTTGCAGAGGACTCAGATTCTGTTCTCAGCACCCAACAACAGTAACTCCAGCTCATGGGGATCCAGACCCTCTTCTGGCCTCCACAGATATGGCACACATATGCATATGACCTTCCCCACTTCTTAAACAATTAATAAAGACCAAAGTGGCCATGGTGGCTTCTTACACAGAACTTAGTTTCATAATTTTTTAAAAATTTCCCCAGAGTTCCTTCTCATATAGAGGTGCTCAATTATAACATGGTAATTTGAAGAGAAATAAGCTATCAGTTAATAAACTAAAGAGATTGAGCACCTCCTGGGGGAGCAAGCAGGATAAATGAGACATGCTATCCTTGAGGAATTGGTTGTCTAAATGAGAATAAGACAAAGCCACATGAAGAGTCAACTCATAACCCAGTCCCACATAGCATATGTCCCCAAAGAAAATAAGTACAGCTGACCTTGCTTGTGTATTTCCAAGAGTTTTAGTATCTCTGTCATAATTTTATGAAGTCTGCATGTAACATTAAGCATTCTGTTTCATGTGTGTGTTTTGTATACACCTATGTGCATATCTGAACATCTATGCATGTATGTGGAGGCCAAAGGAGGACGTCTTGTATCCTGTTATACCTCTCTTTACTTAATTTCCTTGAGCTGGGGTCTCTAACTGGACTAGGGTTTGGACTGGCAGTCAACGAGCCCTAGGGATCCTCATCTCCAGTCCCACAGTGCATGGCTTTTCACATGAGCGCTGGGGTTTGAACACAGGCCCTTAGACTTGTACAGCAAAAACTCTCATCCCTGAGATACCTCCCAGTCCCATTTTCTTGATTTTCTTTTCTTCAAAGATAAATGAGTTGTCCAAGATAATGTGAGTACAGAGGGCAGAAGTGGGAAGGCCTAATGTGTGTCCAGAGTTCCTGACAAGTTGATGCACAACATTAACCATCAATTTTGAAAGAGCCTTGGGCCTGACAGAGCTCTGTGGTGTAGCTGTTCTGGTTTTATTACAGCATCCTTCCTCAAGCCATAACTACGACTCCAGAACTGTATTCGCAGGGGACCACTTTTAAGTTCAGATTGTCTTTCTTTCTAGGGAGGCTCAGTCTTTTCTTGGTTTCCCATAAGTCCTCTGAAATAACCTTCTTTGTTGAGAAGAATCTTTTTTTGTCAAGTGGACATTGCTGTCTAGTTCATCGTTGATTTGACCCTCTCACACTGTTGAGGGTATCTAACCTAGTTCTGGATCTCACAAAAGTACTAATGTGTTTGTAGGGACCACTCCTTTTAGGAAATGACCTCTTCCTTCCCTGTGGGATCAGTGAGTAGTAGTCATATGACAACCAGTGGTCCAGTTAAGGTGGAAAACTTACCCTAAATGTGTTTGTTATCATTCTGTGGTTAGGGATCTCAGAATATTGGTCTCCTCATTTATACATAGATGGACCTGCTCTGTCCCCAATGAGGGAAAAGACACTACAGGTCTCTTAAAGAGAATACAAAACTATTCAGAAGAGGTGCCTATGTATTGCAAGAATTTCTTCCTTACGGACACACAAACAATCTCTACCCTCTTCTCAGTCTCACTAACAAACTTGATTCCACCAAAGTTCACACCAGACTTATTTGTAGAGCATAGATGAGGCGTTGCCGGTACCAGAGAACCTTGGTCAGGCATGAATGATGGCTTTGCCAAAGCTCTATAGATGGACCTCCTTCATCTAACATTCCCTAGCCCATAGCACTTCTGTGGTCTAGACACCCAAGGTCATGTGCAGTGTGGTCAGGGAGGAGTAGTTAGAATCTCAAGCAAGTATCTGATGACCCCACACACACACTCTTTTCCTTAAGCGATGATGCATAGCCCACTAAACCAGCCCTGTTGGTTTCTTGTAAGCAGGCATAAGTGATCTATGAAAATAGTGGTTTTTTGTTTGAAGAACCATGTTCTACAACACTGTGGAAGTTACTTAGCTCTCTCTATGAATTTTGTGGAAACCAACTTGGAACACTGTCTTCCTGAAGGTTAAACTCTCTGGAACCCAGCCAGAAGCTGTCACCTTAAGCTGTGCTCTGTGCATGGTGGGTCACTGGCCTCCTGTTACTCCACAGCACGTACCTGACTCACTTGACATTTTCATAATTAATTTATAATAGCAGTAACCCTGAGATGGGCTTATTTATAGATTTGTGCAAACTGGGTAAGAATATAGATCAAATCTCAGATCATTAACATGCTTGGGGTAGTTTGGGAATTGTCAGATGATGGGATGAAAGGGCTCATCACCTGAGGTGTACTGGGAATTCCCAATTTGATTTTATTTTGCCTTTTCTTAAATTTGAGTGTGTTGAGGGAAGGGTGTGCTTGTGTTTTGTGTGTGTGTGTGTGTGTGTGTGTGTGTGTGTGTGTGTGTGTGTGTGTAGACAAGAGAACAATCGTAAATGTGGTCCTTGTATTCTGTCCCTCATTGGCCTGGAGCTCAGTCAGTAGGTCAGGCTGTCTGGGCAGCAAATCCCAGTAAAACCTGCCTCTGTCTCTTCAGTACTGAGGTTGAGAACATTTACCACCAACCCTGGCCTTTTAAAAATGTGGGTTTGTGGGAATCAAACTTAGGATCTCATGTTTTCAAGGCTAACAGTCAGTTGGATAACCAACGGATCTATTTCCCCACCCCCCAATTTATTTTATTTTATCCTTTTTGTATGTTCTGTTGTCCTGGTTGTTACCTTTTCTTGAAAAATAACAAGTATTGCTTTTCTGTTATAAAACTAAGTCATGTTCCGTATCAAAAACATCAAGATAAGTACAGAGAAGAAAATAAAGGTGTCTGGTAATCCCATCACCCAGAAGCACCTGCTGCTAAATTTCCGTGTGTGTGCACCTCTAATAGAGTCTTCATTCTGACATCCTACTAGCAGGGCCGCTGTCTGGACACGGAGCCCTCCCACTCCGCTGCTTTCCTTGACAGACATGTTTCCTATTGAGGATAACATCAGATGTTCTGGGGATGGGAAGTTATCCATCAATAATGAATGACGAGTGACTCCTTGCCTTTCCTACAAACCACCATCTCCAGGTGCCCCCCCCTCACCTGCATTAAACTGACTGCTACTCCCAACCCCATTGTATTCTTCCCTTGTCTTGATGTGCAGGTAGGTATAGTGGTGTCACTGTGTCTCTTCCCCCCTCTTTCCCTCTGAGGCTGTGATTTCCTCCAGGGCTCCCATGAGCCTTTTATCTCATCCTGAATCATAGAGGGACCACATTGCCCATTGCCCCACTTACTGTGCTTTGTGACTAGGTTTCCACCTATATGTAATTATCTTTAAATATTCGTATCCCTAGATGTAACTTGTTTATTTTATTTCTATTGAGACACAGGGCCCCATATATCTCATATTCCTTGTCTCAAACTCACTATATAGCTGAGGATGACCTTGAACTTCGGATTCTCCTGCCTCTATGTCCAGAGTGCTATGACTTCAGACATGAGTTACCACCAACATTTTTTTTAGGGGGTGGGAGCTGGAATGGAACCTACCAAGCGCTGGGTGAGTACTCATCAATTGAGCTATATTTTCAGCTATGAAAAAGTTATATACTTATTATGTCGTGTTTGTGTATGTATGTCTGTATGCCACCATGTGCATGTGAAGGTCTGAGAACAATTTCTAGAAATCGGTGTTCTTTCTTCATTGTGTGTTCTTAGGGGTAGAACTCAGGTCATGAGACTTGGCAGCGTACACTTTCTCACTGAGTCATCTCATGGAACCACCCCTTCCATTTTTTTTCTTTAATTAGCAAAAAGTATGTATCGAAGAGTTAACATTCAAAGGCATTCAGATAAGATTGCTTGATCCACATTGGCCCAGGTGCACAGGTAATTGTGACTTTTAGTTTTTCATCTAGATATAAACTTGGAGAATTTTAAAAGTGAAAACTGTCACCAGACCCTTACTTACATTGGCCACACTAGAAATGCTTGATTAATCCTTATAGAATGGAGATGCAAATGAAGTGGAAATGTAATTACTCAGTCTGCTCTCTTCTTTCATCTTGATAGTTAAGTGCACAAGAGATCATATAAAAATGATGAAAAAAATAGTACCTTGGAACAATTTTTATGGTACATCACTGTGAATTTTTATGCTAAGATATCACTATTAACCCCGAGTGAAGACTTTTTTTTATTTTTTTTAAAAAAAATCTTGACAATGCCCTTTCTACCCTTTTCTTAAATGAACATTAATAGATGGTCATAAAGCTCCCAGGGAGGGTGTTCTGAATTGCAGTGCTGTAAGATCAGGAAAAGGCCATTTACAGCCGTGTATTTATAGAGCTGGATTCTGGAGCCTAGCACCTGCCCCTGACCCTTTAAACTCCAAGGCATGAAGCTTCCTGGGGCTGCTGTTTCTTGAAGAACAGCACTGATCGTGGTGGCACCCAAGTACTTCTGCTCCCTGACAGCCTGCACACCCCAGCAGGGAGAGCAGAGGTTACCAAGGTCCCTCTTGTAGGCTGACTTTGAACTAAGCAGCAGAAGCCACTTGGGTTGAAAACTCTTTGATCCATTAGCTGTTGATAAAAACTAAGAGACGGAGTCTGGGGCATTGGTTCCCACATACTTTATGCTTCTTGAACACACACACACACAGCACTCCACCCCATATCTGTGTCAGACATGGAATAAAACCTCAACCTACCAAAGAAGAAGTGGTTTTAAGTGGCTTTGACGGTCTCCTAACACTGTGGCAATCTAACTCTAAATCTATATTTTAGCACAGTGACAGGCAGAGCCTGAAGAGACCAAGGGATCCAAGCCTGGACAAGAAAGCCCAGGGCAGAGCTGACATACATAAAGAATTCAAAGTCAGCCTGGACTTCCTGAGACCCTGTTGCATTAACTTTTCCTGGGAGATGCAGAAATACCTCTTCCTTCTAGATAGGCATTAATGATAGTCCGAAGAAGAGTTTCTCTAAAGTCATTGGTAAGACCATCGAGTCTTTTGGTCTTGCTTACTGAGAATCAGGGGAGGTTTACTTATAGACACATGGGCAGCCCTAAAATCTTTGTCTCACAGCCACGTGATACCCAGCATGAATGAGGATATCTGGAAGTTTCATCATCCAGTCTCAGTTTTAATTTCCACTTCTCATATTCTCCAGCAACTCCAAAGATCACTTGCAGCCATGGGAAGATGGAGGAATGGTAGCTGCAGGTCTCCTGACTGTCATTCCTTCCATCTTCTATGGGAGGTGTTAAGAGCCTAATTACTAGCACCATAGACCTGGCTACCATGTACTGTTCTGCTCTAGTTGCCATGGCTACAGGGTCCAAGTCCAAGATGGCATTCTCTTGAGAGGAAAAGCAATCACCAGACAACTGTCTCTCCCTGAACCAGATAAACAAGCCGCTTTTCACCCTCAAGGCACACTTATCAGTGATACAATGAGATAAGTGATCCCTGATTAGGCACCTGTGTAGAAGAAGAAGAGGGAACTGGAAAGTCAGAGAAGCTGCATGAGCATCATGAATGAGATGGGAAGTAGGAAGCATAATATCCTCGCTGGAAATGCTGAGAGCATAGGAACCCAGAGGGTTCTTGGGGTGGTCAAAATAGGAGGAGACATTTTACTGCTGCCTTAAAGACTGGGATAGAGAACAGGACAGAGCAGGCAGAAAAACCACTGAGGAGTGTAAGAACAGCACATGTCTTTGTTGAAAGTGTACATGTGTAGTGGCTCTGAGATGAGGTGTAGGGGGCACACTCCGGGTGGACAGAAGCAAACACTGAATGCCTGGCTAAGAAACCCAGGCATTTCAATATGTTTTAGGTGCTGAGGAGATGACTCTGTAGGCAAATTGATTGCTTTACAAACAGGAAGCTATGAGTTTGGAATCCCAGATCCCGCATAAAGCCAGCCAGGCACAGTTGTGCATTTATCTGTAATCCCTGCCCTCCTTTTAAAAAGTGTGATGTATGGGATGGGAAGAGGAGAATTCATACTTTGAACCCGAAGCTGAGTTCAAAGTAGCCTGGCATAATATTCAGGTGAGCCATGGAGACTCTGAAGTTGGAACATGAGGACCAACAGCAGAGGTTGCCCTCTGACTTGCATGTGCCCACATACAGATCTTTAAAGACATCCCCTAATAGGGAGAGACACAAGAGGGCAGTTACTATAATTCAGTTGTTGGGCCAGTTCTCAAATAGGAGACAGGTTATGGATTCACGTAGAGAGCAGTATGAAGAGGACCCAGAGGATCAGGATTTTCCTCCTGAGCCCCAGCCAAGGGAAGCAGGAGGCCATGCTTTGATTTAACAATCGTTTTCTTACATGAGTTAACACCTTGCCATAAGTTTGTGGTCACTAGAAGCTTATTTTTTTATGAAGTTTCTTTTATAGCATTCCGTCTTTGTGGGAAATCTGGACACTTTAGCCATGGAGAACAGAATCCTAGAGCTATAGCTCAGTAGTAAAGGGTTGGCAGACATTCCCCATGGGTCCTGGGTTCAAACCTTTAAAGCTGCAAAGAAAAAAAAAAAATCACAGTGCTAAAGCAGGACTGCCAGGTAGTGGAAGTTCAAGGACACAGCTGCCAAGAGCACAGGGAAGTGGAGGAGAGAAAAAGGAAGTGAGACCACAGGAGGGGTGGGCTGGCAAGATGGCCCAGTGGGTAAAGAAGCTTGCCGCCAACCAAACCTGAGTTCCATTCTCAGGACCCTCGAGGCGGAAGCAGAGAATGAAGCTTCCTTCAGTTGTCCTCTGACCTCCACACGTGCACTCACGGGCACATAAGAAATAAATGAGATTTCCCCAATCACCGGAGATGTCGGAAATAGGGTAGAGCCTGCCCATTCCCTCACCCACATCACTTCCTGCTTTTCTCACAGTTGTCTCAGAACTACAGATATTTAATTTGTAAACACTTAATAAAAACACTGTCACTGAGTCGGCTCATCTTCTCTTGACCGCCACATCAAAATCAATACATCCCCTGGGTATTGTGCCTTTATTGTCTGGGCTGGGGAATCTAATAGGATTAAGTGTTGGGGCCCTATCTGACACCACAGTCCACATTCCTAGTTAGATGAGGTTAAAGACTGGCTTGCCATCGTAGAGGCGCAATTGCTTAGGGGTCTGAAAAATCATTACAGCTTGTCCTCTTAAACGTTGATTGTTCCCCGGTGATTTATTGACAAAACACAAAAAGTGCTCTATACTGCGCTCTAATTATATGTATGAGGCCATAAGATCTCATGGGAAATTAAATAAAATTTACAGCTTGATGGTTTTATGCTCCTGGGAGACATACCTTCTTAATAAGATCTTTTGGCTGGGAATATTTATGAGGTTAAAGTCCGTAGGCTTGAGCAAAAGACCTAACCTTTCCACCGAGGTGGGGAATGGGGTGCATTTTGATATCTTTGAAGATAAATGGTCGTAATGAGATTTTTTTTTCCAGGGTTTAGGAGAAAAGTGTTCAGTTTGTCACATCAAGCATTCATTCCTAAAACTGTTGGAGGACAAGGCCCTAAGGGCATAGAGACTTGCAGCCACCATTTATCTAGCACAAGACCCTGCTCATCCCAGCCCCCTGCCTCTCACTGGGGCACCACAGACCCCTCCCATCACTCCTGTGGCTTCCTGGTATGATTAGCCTCCATCACAGTCAGAAAGGGGAGGGAGCAGAGTCTAGTTAAGGGCAATTATCTAGGAGGTCAAGGTAGGGAAAGGAATCTGAGGGAGAGAAAAGGAGCATGAATACAAATGAGCTTGGTGCTGGTGTATTTGAACCCGAGGGAGCGGTTTCACATGGGCTCAAGGAGCCCCAAAGGAGTTCCTGCCTATTGTAGACAGCTGCTCTTCCGCCAGATCACTGTCTCCTTATGTCAAGGGTGGCCAAGGCTCTGGCCTTCCTTCCCTGAGTGGGTTTCATCTCTGAAATGTTGATCATTCTCTATACTGTACGCTAATTATACACATGAATCTGTAAGATCTCAGATGTCAAAATATATCGGGGGGGGGGTAGTAAAGGAAGGAGGAAGGGATCTGATGAAGATGATGATTCCTTCTCATCATGCTTGACTTTGAATATCACCCAAAGTTCGTATGGACCACCAGTGAAATTTGAAGCTTGCTAATGGGCTGTGAACAAGAGTGAAGAACATGTCCATATTCTACTTCCTCCTAGAGGAAGATGTCACTTACTTGTTGATAGGGTCTCTCACTGAATTGGAAGACTATCATTTTGGCTAGGCTGGCCAACCAGCAAGCTCCTGGAATCTGCCTTTCTTCATGTTCACCTCACAATGTGGGGGGGGGGCAGGTGGAGAGGGGGCGTGCACAGCCATTGTTGGCTGGCTTTTACATTGGTGCAGAATTTGGAATTCAAGTCTTTCTAAGTTTGAAGTACTTACCCACTTGGCCCCAGAATCACAGTATTCGGTATGAGTAGAAGGATAATTATATCTAACTCAGCCTGGGATAGTCATGATGCCTGTCTGTTATCTTACTATCTGTGTGTGCATGTTTGTAAGGGTGCAGGTGCACCTCTGTGTGTGTGCATGCCGAGGCCAGAATTCATCCTTCAGTGTCCCTTCTCTGGAATACTATTCTCCTCCCTGAAGAGAGCCTCTCTCATTGGCCTGGAACTTTCCAGTTAGGCTAGGCTAGCATATTCTGGGGTCCTCTTGTCTCCTATCTTGGCAGCTTGGGGACAAGTGTAGTGCATCACACTGAGTTTTTAACGTAGATTCTGGGGTCCAAAGCCTGTTCCCCATACTTGTACCCCAAGCCGCCTATCTGCTAAGCCATCTCCTCAACCCTGAAAATCTCTTTTATGGCTCTATGATTTTCAGAGGAAGCTGGCATTCAGCTAGGCCCTCTGAATTGAGGTTCATCATCCTCAATTCAGACACAGCCAGCTCAAGGCAGCCGTCTCAGCCAACACAGGGAGAGGAGAAAAATTTATTAAAGAGAGCTAAGTTCCCTTGATAAGCAGAAAGTGAGAAATCCCAATTTAATTTAAATATGATATTTCTGTCTTCATTAATTTAAAGCACATGTGTGATGGTGTATCCTTTCTTATTTGGTGGTCTGCCCTGGAGGGAAACAGAGGCTTGACGATGAAGCCAGGAAGCAAAGTCTAGGTTACATTTTAATAAAGATGAATATCCCTAAAAAATGCTTGAATTATATAGAAGTAAGATTTGTTGCAAGTTACAAATCAAAGCCTGAATTGTCACTTACCTCCTAATGATACTTCTACACAGATTATTAATTTCATTTTAGAAGCCCAATGAATGTTATATTTTATGACATTGATTAAACATCTTGCTGCCTCCCAACCATCCATCCTTTTCATTTTCAAAAAAATCCATATCGGAAAATTTTAACAAAAACAGCTCATAAATTCATATTTTACAGCCTAGCAGAGTTGACAGTTCCCTACTCTCCTTACAGCGGGCACAGTCCTGAACTCTTCTAGACCCAGGCCATTTCTGCTGTGGGAGGTGGGGCTTTTCCTGTCCGCCTAGGTTCTCTGACTGCTTTGAGAATGGGGAGTTTGCTTGGAATGATTTCTGAGGTTAGAGAAAATCCCATGTGAGGATTTGGTGGTGGGGTTAGTTTCATTTGGGTAATCAGGAATCTAACCTGCTTTCTTCCTCTGAGAATAAGCCAGGCCTTTCCCTTTTCTATGTCCCTGGGGAAGGTGACCCATCCCTGGTTGGCCCTCAGTGTCCTTTGGAAAGAAGAGGAGAAAAGACTACTACTAGACTGCTAGCCCTTCTGAGGCAAGTATTATACAAGGAGACTGAAAAGCACCAAAGACCAGAATGAGACAATGGGTGTAAGACCAGCCTCCAGTGCACTAGGAAAAGTTTAGGCCGGGTACGAGCCTGAGCCAGTGTGTATATGTGGGGGTGGGGTGTGTGGAGTGGAGTGTGTGCATGCATGTGTTATAGGCTTTCATATGGAAGTCAGAAGTCAACCCCTGCTATCATTTCTCAGGTGCGACATCATGTTTTTTGAGACAGGATTTCTCACTGACCTGGAACTGACAAGGTAGGCTAGGCTAGCTGGCCAGGGAGCACCAGAGACTATTCTCTTTTCTCTGTCTCTCCATTGCTGCGATTGCAAATATGTGTCACTGTGTCTACCATCTTTTAAAACACAACATTTTTAATTACTTCATTGAGAATTTCATTCATGCATACAATGTATTTTTCTTACCCATTCCTTCCCTCAACTCCTCCCAAATTCCTCTTCCAACTCCACATCCTCTGGTCTTTTTGTTCTGTTTTTTTGTTGTTTTTAATAAGTCACCAAGTGCAATTTGTACTGGCGGGTGTGGGCCCATCCTCACATGGTCAGCCTACCAGGAACTAGACTCTTAAAGAGAGAAGACTCCCCTCCAGCAGCAGCTGTCAGCCATCAGTAGCTCCTCAGCTGGGCTCCTCTTACCTCCACACAATGCCCTTTTAAGTATATTTTTAATTTTTAATTTATATATGTAAACGTGTGTCTGCATGAGTTTCTGTGCACTACTTGTATCTGGGTACTCGTGGAGGAAGGCATCTGGTCTCAGGAATGAGAATTACAGGTGGTTGTAAGTTGCCAGATGTGGGTGCTGGAAACTGAACTTGGGCCCTCTGTAAGAACAGTAAACATTGTAACTGTTTAACCATCTCTCCAGCTCCTAGTCATGCTTTTTAAAAAAAAAAAAAAAAAATGTGGATGCTGGGGATCAAACTCATGTGTACAAGACAGGTACTGAGCTGTCTCCCAGATCCCAGGCAAGGGTGACTTGAAATCAGCGGAGAGAAGACCTCAGAGGCAGCTCTGACTTGTGGCTCTGTAGGCTGTGCAGACACCCTGATCATCTGCCCAGATTGGCTCCCATTGCCACATCCTCATTACTCTTTCAGCATGGAGTCTCAGTGGCACCTACAGTTGCCACTCATTTGAGATCAAGCACCTGGATTTCCATGCCAGCCTCCTGCTAAAGACAGTGTGTGTGTGTGTGTGTGTGTGTGTGTGTGTGTGTGTGTGTGTGTGTGTGTGTGTGTGATATGTTTGGAGATCCTCCCATGAAAATGAAAAGACAGGTCTCCACAGAGGGAGAAAAAAACTTTTGAGGCTCAGTGACAGGTCAGGGAGAATAGAAGATAGACCATTTTGTGAGGCTGATAACATTAGAATAAAACCCCTTTAAGTCAGAAGTCTCTCTGCTCAACAAACCTTAGCGGGAGTGTGCAGGAGTCGTGGTGGCGTGATGTATTCTCCCTTTGCAACCCAGAACATCAGCTCTACTAAGCAATGTGTCTGTTGGGTTTTCCACGAGGTCAACACACTGCAAGATGGCATCAGGATTAAGGGGGTGGTGGCTTTAACAGCTTCAGCTCTGGGAATTCCCATCTTGTGGGAATTGTCAAACCTAGCAGATATTCTGTACTCATCAGCCATCATCCTTCCCTAGGGACTCTGATGGTCAGAATAATAGGGGTACTTAGTGTGCTAGGCCCAAGTTAGTATGCCTGCTGTCACCTTGCATTGAATAGTAAGTAGGATCCCATGGTTGGTGGTGATGGCGGTGATAGTTTTTTGTTGAAATTTCGGTTTGGTGCTTGTTCATTTTGTCTTACTGTTTTTGTATTTCCCCTGGCTTAAAAATGTAGACTGGCATCCCAAACAGCAGCACACAGCATGCATTCCAGGCTCTGCAGAGCCTCTGTGGTGGACCTGGCGCTAAACCAGTTCTAAATGACGCGGCCTCATTAGGAGAGGTCAGCTGCTGGTGTCTCGGGGCTTTCAGGGGCAGCCCGTGTGCAAGCTGCGAGAAGACAGCAGCTGTGTGGAGACAGCCTTTCCAGCATGCCAGGAAGCTTTACTGAGTGACACATCTTGTCCTCTTTTTTCTGTCTCATTTCTCCCATCTCTCTCCTTTTCGAATCACCCCAACCCCCTCAGCAAACCCTCTGTAGAATGCCTCAGCGCTGGGGATGGCGCATAAAGGGAAAAATATGGCATGTTTACAGAGAGAATTTTCAAGAAGTGTTAATTTAATATGCTAAAGTGTTCCCTTCAGCATTTTACCTTTCTTGTTGTTTTCACAAAACAGCCAAGACTAAATAATGAGCCCAGGGCTGTGCCCTTTGGTAGCATGCTAGCTCATTACCCACCGGCGGCCTCCATCTGCCCTCATGGCTGCGTAGGGAGCCATTACGATTATGATGGAAATCTCAGAAGCCATTACCAAGGCGCAGCAGAGGACCTACTGCAGACAGCCTAATGGACTAATTTGTAATTGGGAGAGGGAAATGAGTTAGCGAGCTGGGGCCGGTTTTGATGAGAGTGGAAGTACGCATGCTAAATGTGATAAATGAATAGGAATGTATGTTTGCGCAATGGGCTCTACAAGGCTTTCCATCTCTCCCGGGGATGGAGGCGTGCTGACAAGCCGTGAGGCGTGAGGAGAAAAGGGCTCAGGGGAAGCAGGCAGAGATTCAAGGAGAGTAGCTAAGGATAAATCGGTGAGGAAAACTAACGGCAGCCAGAATCCAAGGGAATGGCTGCATCTGCCTTGAAAGTGGTAATTAGGAGGCATTTCGGTGTGCATGTCTTTAACAGGCAAACAGGATGAGTAGGAGCCTCAAGCGCCTGCTGTGGGAAGTGAAAGTTGGGGTGCTGGTGGGCAGAGAGGAAAGGCAACTCAGGGCCTGTCATCTTACAACGAATGGTTCATATAAGTTCTGCCTGCAAAATGGAGCTCATAACCAGGCGTGATTGTATACCTCTGCAAATCTCAGCATTAGCAAGGGCGAGGCAGGAGGATTTTGTTGTGAGTTTGGAGCCAGCCTAGGGCTACATAGTGAGCTCTAAAACAGCCTGGACTGTACAGTAATTCTTAGACCAGGCTAGCCTACATGGTGAGTTCTAGGCCAGAAAAAGCTACATGGTAAGCACCGGGCCAGCCAGAGCTACACAGTGCATTATATAGGTCAGCATGGCCTAGCTAGTGAATTCAAAGCTAGCCTTGGATACATAACGAGCTCAAAGCCAACTTGAACTACATAGTGAATGCTAAGCCAGGTTGGTCTTCAGTGTGAGAACTTACCTCAGAAGAAATACAAATAAAAATAACTAGTGTATTAGCAGGTGCCACAGATTCCCCATCTCTCTCCAGAGTTGCTGGCAGCTCAGCCAAGGGGAGCCATTACCAGCTCTGGGGCAGGCATTGTACACACGGAGGAACCTTTCTAGGTTATGGTAGCTAATCTCCAGTGCATCTTGATCAGATGGCTCCTTGGGGCACTAGAGTTACCTGGCTGTCCCTGCTGAAGAGCACTGTGCAGAAGATGGATCTGGTTTCTGGAAAATGGCACTTCTTCTCCTTGTTGGTCACACCCAGGGTCCTGTCAGACTGGTCTAGACTGGCTCTGGCTGCTCCTAACAGAGGCATTTTGGCTCTTTGCAAATTGGCCTGGCTCAAGACTCATTGTGCTTGGGATTGACCTGTTGGCTTCCCTCTCCTTTGGATGTGGTTCTCCAGTTCTGTTCCCTAACCTCCAGGGTACTCAGTCTCATCATATCGCTTCAACATGCAGCTCAAGCCTCCCAAAGCCTGCCAGCCCCAGCCTCCCCAGAAGTCACTGTCCTCTGGGACCAGCCTAACCTCAGGCTTGAGGGTTGTCCTGAGTCTCAGGACTCTTCCTATTTCCTGGTTCAGGGAGGAAGGAAGCTCTGAACCAATCAGTCGAGCCTCGCTAAAGCTCTGTAACACTTTCTCCTGATGATCTTCAGTGTGACCCACTCCCAAGCTCACCCGCCCTCTGCTCTAGGGCCCACTTTTTACATCACATTCGAGTACACGGGAAAGTGCCCATTTTTCCTCACCCACCCTCACGCTGAGGTATCTAATGAACTTCTTTGTGGAGTGATGGTCCCAGCTGGCATAGTTTTAATGACTATTGTCTTCCATGTATGATGGACCTCACCTGCTATGAAATGAACCCAGTGGGAGTGGGCAAATACAGATGGGGGCTGGAGAAATGGCTCAGTCATTAGTGCTTGTTGCATAAGGATCTGAGCTTGAGCCCAAGAACTGATATCTGAACAAGCTGGCAGGGTGGTCCAATGGTAATCACAGTACTAGGGAAGCTGAGACAGGGAATCCCCTTGAGTCGCTAGCCAGCCTGCCTAACTGAACCCACAAACCCCAGTCCCCAGTGAAAGACCCTTTTTTTAAAACTATATGGGGTTCTTGCTATTTTTATTATTAGTATTAGTATTATTATTATTTATGTCATAATTTCTTATTTTTTCTCATATATTTATTTTTTTAAACTTTATTTATTTATTTATTTATTTGCCTTGGTGTTTGCCTGGAACTGGAACTACAGACAGTTGTTAGCTGCCATGTGGGTACTGGGAATCGAACCCGGGTCCTCTGGAAGAGCAGACGGTGCTCTTAACCGCTGAGCCATCTCTCCAGCCCGAAAGACCCTTTTTTAGGAAAACAAAGTTTAGGGCTGGTAAGATGGTGCAGTGGTTGTGGTCACGGGATGCTTTTCCAGAGGATCCAGGTTTCAATTCCAGCACTCACATCTATTAGCTCACACCACTTATAACTCTAGCTCTAGGGGGGTTCCACTTCCTTTTGTGGCCTCTGTGGGCACACACACCCATACACACCCCAAATACTTGGAGAACAGAGCATCTCAGTCTTAGAGGTGGCTTATTCCATAATGCTCTTGTAGAAGTCCTGTGTTCTGTTCCTAGCACCCATGTCAGCATCTCACAGCCACCTGTGTCTCCAGCTCCAAGGAATCCAGCATCTTCTTCTGGTCTCTGTGGACACTACATACTCTTACCCACACACATACCTATAATGAAAAATAGCTTTTTTGAAGAGACAGAAACACTCAAAATCTAGTACATGTTAAGGAAAATTACTGAAGAAAGTACCAGCTTAGTTCTTTCCAAAGTGCTTGTGTCAAAGAGACAAGGAGAATGAGCAGTAGGAGGGCTGTGTTATGTCAGGACAAACCAGCTTTTTCCCTTGGAGTATGTGGTGACATACTGTAGGCATGACATTAGTCTCTGGAGATTAGAGTGGACCTAAGAAAATGCCCACTGTGGAGAGGTATTTTCATAGGCCTCAGTGATTTAGCCATTAATAACTTGTCTTTGCTCAAGTTAGTAACCCCCCACTTAAGACAGAAGGATGGTTCACTTAGTAAAAGTGGACAACCTGAATTCAGTCCCTGGATCCAAAAAGGTAAAGAAGCAACTTCCCCAGGCTTGCCTTCCGACATCCACATGTACAGTGTGGGGTGTGTGTGTGTGTCCACATATTATAAATACATGTTCCAAAACGATGTATGTGCTTATTCAGAGAGAGAGAGAGAAACTAAATGTAACAAAAAAATTTTAAAAATCAAAATAATGGGAGAAAGTTAAAAGACAACACTATTCATGAATCAGATGAAAAAAAAAAATGAATAAAATGCCAGAAAATAAAATCCTCCAAAAGCCTTGTAGCTAGGTATGGTCACAGGAGATATTTTCTCTACAAACTAAAAAGGATTCACTGGTACAGGTCTGTCAGCAGCTCAAGATATTGAGGCAGGAAAGATCACAAGTTCAAGGCCTGCCCAAACTACATAGAGAGACAAAAATCTCAGAATTACAAAGTAAAAAGATGTCTAAGGATGTAGTTCAGTGATAGAATACTGCCTAGAATCCCCCAGTGAGGAGTTGGGACTGTAGTTCAGCAGTAAACTGCCACCCTATCGTACCTGTAAGCCTTCAGTTCAATACCTGGCATTGCAAAAATAAATAGTAAAGCCCAAGAAAGCTGAAGGCTTTGTTCAAGGTTCCAAAACCATTTAGAGAAGAAGCAGAGACCACCAAGTCCAGAAGTCCTGACACCCAGGGCCTGCTACAGCAGCTGGGTAAGGAGGGGGCACTGTCACTACTGTCTCAGCAAGTCTTAGGACCCCGGCCCCGCTTGGCTAGAGGAAAGAGCTGATACACTGTAAAGCCAGTGACAAACACTTTAGGACCCACTTACATTGTGCTTTGAAAACCCTGCCAGGGAAGAGGAATGTTCTGGAAGTTTCAGCCTCTGTGGGGTGTTCCTGAGAGCTATTCTCTCATGCTTGATTTAATGAATAAATTATAATAACTTTTGCATCTTTGTCCACATTATGCATGTTTATTTGCCATCTCCTATGCTTCCTTCCCTCATTTTTACCATACTATATTTCTTTTCATGGTTTCTTCTTGGAAGCTTCACGCTGTTCTTTTTTTTTTTTTAAATAATCTTAAAGAAATTTATTCTTAGAGATTGCTGATCAAGATGCACACCTCCTTATTCTCTATATAAACTTACTCTGGCTCAAAAGTGGGCGTGGCAGCGAATGCCTGTCATCGCTGCACTTGGAAAGTGGAGTCAGGAGGATCGAGTATTCAAAGTCATCTTCAGCCATAAAGTGAGTTGGAAGCCAGTTTGGGCTGCATGAAATTCTGTTTTAATAAACAAAAACTCAACAGCAGAAAAGTGCAGAAAGTCATGGAAAGAACATTAACATTCTCAAAGGAAAGGCACGCCTTTGTGAGCCCAGAAAAGGAGGGAAATGGTTGCAGCCTTGTGGTTAGACATGAACTCTTTGGGGAATAAATGGTGGTTCATCTGTCTGTCCACAGAGTTTACATAGGTTCCTGCACACAGCAGCGCTTGTCAACGAATCCACGAATCATTGGGTAGCTGGAGGCTGGTGGGCCAAATGGCTGACTGAATGACTCAATGGACAGATGCTACACATCAGTGTGAAATCAGACTTGAACTGTTAAGGGGCCTTCTCGGTTGATTCTCGGGAGTCTACAACACTATTTTATGTGCTCTGGCCAGGTCTTAGGATTCCTTTATGCTTTTAGGCTGAAAAGCTTATTTCTATAACGCATCATGGAAAATACATTCTGTTTTCCAAATGTATACTACTGTGGCTATGGTTCAGAAATGAGGACTAATGTTAGGAGGAAAAGTAGCAAAGCCTGAGAAATCGCCTCAATTCAATCTCATGCATACATTAAATCATCTTTTTGTGAGATCTGCTAATTCTTTTAAAAAAATATATGGGGGGGGGCGTGCTGGAGAGCTGGCTCATTGGTTCAGAGTGCTTGCTGCTCTTCCAGAACACTCAAATCTGGTTCCCCAAGCCCACATCAGGTGGCCCACAACTACCTGTACTTCCTTCTCCAGGGATTCTGACGACCTCTTTTGGCCTCTGTAGGCACTACATCCATGTGCAGATTTCTCCACAGGCACACACCTACATACACATAAATTAAAAACCTTTATGTGTGTTGGGTGTGTGTGTGTGTGTGTGTATACACCTTAAATTTTATGATTCTGTGCTGGCTCCGTTATTACAAAGGCATTTTGAGGAAACAGTAAACAATATTTAGAACAGAGGCAAGACTCTAGGCAACCAAATAAAATTCAATGGCCCAAACCAAATGAAGTAACTAAATAAGTAAGCAGAATGATAGGGTAGGATAAGTATTCTCTGCCAAAATACAAACCAGGAAATGTTTTGCCTTTACATGCAGAAAGCAAAGAGCGTTAAAAATTAAAATAAAGGCACTTTGCCAGGCGTGATGATGCACAGCTTTAATCCCAACACTCAGGCAGCAGAGACAGGTATATCTCTGTAAGTATAAGGCCAGCCTAGTCTGCAGCATGAGCTATATAATAGAGAGCAGTTCTCTCAAAATCAGTAAATAAATGGCACTTGTTCCACAAACCTGGTAACCTGAGTTTGATACCAGAACCCATGTAAAAGTTGAAGAAAATTAACTTCACAAAGTTTGAAAAAATAATGATATGATTTGAAATGAGCTTCCTTATGTTTGTCTTGGTTTTTGTTTTCTGAAATAGGGTCTCCTATAGCCCAGCCTAGCCTTGAACTCACTACATCACTGAGGTTAACCCTAAGCTCCTGATATTCCAGTCTCTAACTCACAAGTACTGGTATAACCACACCAGCATGCACTACCACAGCTGGTTTATGTGGTACTAAGAATGGAACCCAGAGCTTTGTGTATGCCAGGCTAGGCAAACACTTATGCACTAAGCCACATCCCTAGTACTGGCTTCCTTTTTAACCTAGAATTTAAGACTCAAGATTAATGGGCCTTTTTATGGCCAAGCTGACCCATTGTTGTGAACCTGGCCTTCTTACACAGGGGTAGTTCTCAACCACAAATCAAACTGGGAAACTTGGTTTAGCTATCTTTTTTTTTTTTCCCCAAATTTTGATAATTATACAATGAATCAGATTCCAGCAGGGCTTTTAAATTCCTTTTATCATTCTTGAAAAGCATCGTGAGCCTCAAGTTGATTGAACCAAACACGAACACTCAGCATCCTAAAGAGTTTGTTTGTGACCCGTGATGAAGCAAATGTCAAATCCAGTTGTGTTGGAGATGAGAGTCAAACTCAGAAAGAAAAGGAGAACTGAGTGGACCTGAGTTCTTAGTTTTTCACTTCTCTTCTCTTTGAACTGGTTCCCCATCCCACGCCCCACTGTTCCCTGCTTCCTTCTTGTGCCACAACCCGCCTTCCCTGGTTGGGTTCCCTCCTGTGCAGCCCACTTAAGAGAGGAGACTGACTGGAGGTGGCTGGGGGCTGCAGGGTGATTTATTGCTTTGCAGGGACTTCACTAAACTTCCCAAGTTGATTTTTTTTTTTTTTTTGTACTTCTGAAAAAATCAAACATAGTTCACAAAACAAACATCACAAGTTGACATTGCAGCCCGAAGCCCAGGAAAAATGTTTCTTCTTAAATGTTTTGGCATGTAACACAATTTATGAGCATTTTCAATGTTTTGATTTCCCCCTCCCCAGCCACTGTTATTCCTTACCCCCCAGAGTGAGGTGTGGAGAGATTATATTGGCTGGTTTCCATGGTGACAGTGAAGAAAAGTAATCTTTGAAGGAGGTTTCTACTGTGTTATTTCATGTGCGTGGACGTCAACATCTATGCTGGGTGGTTGTTACCCCTAAATTCAAAAAACGCATAAACGCTTGCGCCATTTCATGTAAACAGACAAGTAGAGGTGATATTTTCTTTGGTCTTGTGCCCACCCTCATAACAAAAGTCTCTCAGTTACCCAGGGCACCTGGGAGAGAAGGAACAGTTCTGCTCAGTGTTAAGAGCCTCCTCCTCTCCTCTGAATAACCATTAAGAAAGAAAAACAACTCCAATTTAAAGTCTGCCTCACCTCCAGCATCAGCTAGGGATCAGATGAAAAGTTCCCTTTGGGGCACAGTTTGCTCACAACTTGAATTAGAAAATGTTAGTGACGTTTTAAAAGTTTAGTGTATTTGGGATTTGCCACGGCATGAATCCCCCTCAGCAGTCCTGAGTGTCATCTGGAACTTTCTAGACTCAAGAAAGGATTGCATCCAGCCTCCCAGAAAGAGGGTGGAGTAGAGGATGTATTTTGGCATGAAGTTGACAATGTTCTCCCCTTTTCTCCTGTCACCCCAACATGTTCAAACACATCCAACACACACACACACACACACACACACACACATCCAGTACATGTTGTTATCTTCTTAAAGTTTCAGACAGAGCACTGTCCCTTTAACAAGAAGTTGTAACACAGGAGAGAATAAGGCAGTTGTTTCATGGATCTCCTTGATCATCTCTGTGGGCAGGGATTCTTACTGTGTTAGGAAACCAAGAACCCTGGCAGTGCTGGCTTTGCCTTTGGTCAGGATCTTGCATATGGTAGTTACTCTCACCTTCTTCGAGTCCTTTATTCCATTGTCCTGGTCAAATATTAATTGTCACTATTAGATCTAAAATCACCTAGGGTACAGTTCTCTGGGCATGCCTTTGAGGCAATTTCTAGATTGAGTTAACAAAATAAGAAGATAGACAGTAAATGTAGATGGCACCATTCCATTGGCCAGTGTCCATAAGGAAGTGATCTGAGCACCAACATTCATCACTCTCAGCTTCCTAACTTCTGATACAGCGTGACTAGCTGCCTACCCTCCACCACACCTACCCTGTCATGCGGGACAGTAAACCCTTCCTTGCCTATGTCACTTTCTTCGGGTATCTTATCACACCATCCAGAAAAGTAACTAATAAGTGAATGTTCTTTTATTTATTAATTTATTAATTATCAGAATGTTGTAATAATTCTGGTAGATAGCCTCTCATGTTCTCCCCTACTTCAAGCTTGAGAGACAGAAGTTTGGGAGGTCCTACTCTTTAGGGGCAGAGCTGAGTCTGGGATACATAGTACAGCTTTTGCAGCCACTCTTATGCTGCAAACTCCATTGTTGATCTCTTTCATCATAGTTACACTGTTTTGAACTGGTCAGACAGTGATGAGTATTAAGAAGAAAAATAAAAAGGGAGTTAAGAATTCTGGGGTGGGGTTAGGGGTGTGGCTCAGTTGGTAGAGTACTTGCCCAGCGTGCCTGAAGCCTTGGGTTTGATCCTCGGCACCGGGTGTGCTAGTATGTGTCACCATTCCATCACTGGGGGTGTGCAGGCAGGACAATCAAGAATTCAAGGTCACCTTCAGCTACATAGCAAGTTGGAGGCCAGCCTGAGATACTTGAGATCTTTTCTCATAAGACTAGAAAAGTTCGGGGTGAAACAGAATGGGAAAGTGTTGTTGACATGTGATATTTGAATGAAGACTTAAATACAAGAGAACAAGCTGTGAGCATCTCTAACAGATGAGATCACAATAAAGATCAGGAAGTATGGGAAGCTTTGTGTATTAACTGTTTTTATTTTATAAATATTTATGTTATATGTACTCATGTGTCTGTGTTTGTATGATATGTGCTGGGCCACACATGTGGAGGTCAGAGGGCAATGTACAGGAGTCACTTGTGTGACAAGACTTTTCCTGGGGAGATGCAGCATATGTCTACTCATCCCAGATAGGAAACCCAGGACAGATCAAAGTGTCTACCAAACTACCAAACCAACTTGGTAGACCACTGGGTAGACCACTAGGGTTACTTACAGGAATATGGGTGAGAGTTACTTAAAGAAACATATGACTCAAAGACAACTACATCATCAAGGCCCACCCCAGTATGGGCATTTGGAGCATCTTGCACAGCCTGCAGGCAGATCAACATGTTGGGAGAGTTTCCTTTGCAGGAACCTCAGTTGGTCTAAACCTCTCCCAGGCAGTTTTCCTGGTCTCTGCTTTTTTTCCAGATAGCTAGTCTGGTCTCAAAGTCTTCTTTGCAGCTTATCTTGCCCCTGAGAGTCTTCTTTGAAGCTTGGCTCTGCTCCTCAGAGAGGGACTCTTCAGCTTTTATTACTTACTCTGGCAAGGAGGGGCCTGGTGAATGAGTTGGTTTCAGGAACTTCCTGAAGCTATTTTGAGTTGTTTGCCTTTCTGCTTAAGGAGTGTCCCTGTAGGATAGAATGTTTCAGTCTCATAGGAAACTGTTACAGGACACTTTTAATCATGTGGGGCCTGTGGCTTGAACTCAGGTCATCAGGTTTAGCAGCAAGCACCTTTATACAATCAGCCGCCATCTTGCTAGCCTGTGCATTTTTTTTTCCCTTTAGATCCTCAAATGCAGAGTCTTTAATAAGTGTGTGTGTGTGTGTGTGTGTGTGTGTGTGTGTGTGTGTGTGTGTGTGTGTGTAAAACTTCTCAGAACTTGAGAACTTGTCAGATCCTGAGCTCAGAACATGGCTTTAATTTTTGCTGTAATGATGACTTCCTGGACCCAGGGAGCTCTTTATTAGATGCATTCTGGAAGTCATAACCATCAGTCCTGGATCAGGCTCACATTACCTATTGGGGGTAGGGGCAGAACTGTGATTGGGTCCTGTGGTAGTGATTGTACTTCCACAGTTTTAAATGCTGTTCATTGAAAACATGTCAGGCCCTTGGTTTCAAGTGTTACCCTTCAGTAGAGAGGAATCGTGTTCTTATGGGCAGGGGGTGAGGGAAGGACTTGAGATATAGGGGCAAGCAGAAGGGCTCCTAGGTTTTAAATGCCATTCAGCTGCAACCACTAGTGATCTGGAGCCTGTTCAAACTCATTTGGAGAACAGTTGAATTTTTTAAGTGCCTTTTGATTCTCTCTTTCATTTATTTTAACTGATCTGCTGGGATTAGGAGCTTGGTAGGGGAACACCAGACCGCTTGCCAAAACGTGTGAATAATTAGAGCTGTGATGATGTGTGCCAGATAGAAGGGGAGTCTTCACAGTTCTGATTTGATTCTGCTAAATGCAGTTGTAAATCACGCTACCCCAGCAACAGTGTCTTACTGAGATCCTGCTGACCAGAGGAGGTGCAGGCCTGGGGACAGCCAAGGGCTGTGCAGTGCCAAGGGGCAGAGGAGCACCTCTGTGAAAAGGTGCATCCACGATAGCTCCAGTTGCCAGCAGCAGCCTGAGCCACCACACCCTCAGCTTCTCTCTTGCACATCACTCCATGTATCTTGCATTTTGCTGGGCAGCTAGCAGGTATACACAGCTACAAATAAGTGATACTGTTTCAAGTAAGGTAGAAGCAAACACTGGTATCTGAGGTTGTCCTCTGACCTCCACACATGTACTACAGCATGCATATTCCCCTGGTGATTCTTTGTTTGGTTTTGTTTTTGATTTTTAATGAAATGGGATGGAAGTTGACTGAGGGGTTAAGAGCATTGGCTTCTCTTCCAGAGGTTCCAGGTCTGATTCCCAGCACCCACATGGTGGTTAACAACTGTCTTTTAACTCCAGTTTCAGGGGATTCAGTGCCCTCTTCTGGCCTCCAAGGGTACCGTGCATATATGTGTTATACAGACATACATGCATACAAAATACCTAAAGACGTAAAAATAATTTTAAAAATTTTAATTTAATAAAAATGTAGTGTAAGGTGGTTAATTGGAATGAAAGAATCATCATGGTGTAGGGGAGAGAAGTTTAGTGAAACTCCAAGTCAAAGAGCAGAAAGATTTTTTTTCTGGTTCTTAATTAATTTAACACAGTAGGGCCATTATTGGTTAAAATCATCTGAGACACATTTAAAAATGGCTAGAGAAATGACTCCATTGGCAATGTGTTTGTTTTGTAATCATGAGAACCTGAATTTGTTGTCCAGAACCTATGTTTTTTTTAAATATTTATTTTTATTTTATGTGAATTGGTGTTTTGCCTGCATGTATAACTGTGTAAGGGTGTCAGGTCTTGGAATTACAGATGGTTGTGAGCCACCATGTGGGTGCTGGGAATCAAACTCAAGTCCTCTGGAAGAGCAGACAGTGCTCTTAACTGCTGAGCCATCTCCCCAGCTTCCAGAACCCATGTTTTTTTTTTTAACAAAGTAGTTGAGGTAGTGCATGCCTGTTAGCAGAGACTGGCACATCTCTGCAGCTTGTTGGCCACCCAGCAAAGACAATCAGAGAGCTCCAGGTTCAAGGAGAGACAATGGTGTGGAGGGTCCATAAGGAAGCAGGCAAGAGTCTGAGATCTGTTGTCTTGGGTCTCACCTACAGCTTCTGGTATTGTTTGCAACTCAAGATCTCAACAATGTTTGTTTTTCAACTCTGCAAAATAATAGTGATGTGGGTGGTTGTGTCCACCAAGGATTTTGATTCTGACTCTCTGTGGCCTGCCAGGAAGTGGTTACATGGTGGTTTATAATAATTATCATCTGCATGATGGGATCTTGAATCATCTAAAAGATAAACTTCTAGTCTTGTCTTTGAGAGATATCTAAATTATGTTAACTGAGGAGAGGAGATCCACCTTAATCATGGAATGGGGCCCAAATAAAAAGGGGAAAGCAATGTTCGCATCAACATCCATCTCTCTTTGCTTCCTGACTGTGGGTGCCATGAGACCAGCTGCCTCCCCCACCATGATGGACTTTAGCCTCAAACTGTAAATCAGAATAAAGCCTTCCTCCCGTAAGTTGTATTTCTGAGGTATCTTGTCCCAGCAGTGAGAAAAGTAACTAGTACAATCCAGAGTCACCCATGGCAAGGGGCTCTAGTCAACGTCCTGTCTGGTTACGGGCTCTAGATGCTCCAGTTCCAGTGGAGCACAGATACAACAGCAAACATTGCTGGGATGGCTGATCTGGTTCTGGCATAGTTGTGTTGTGTGAGTGACACCTGAGAAGGGTGGGATCTTCCCTGGAGATGTTCTATGCTGCCCATCATTTAATCAGCAGACAGCTACTGAAACTTAGAGAGGAAGGTTCCACCCATCCAAATACACTCAGCGACACCGCTCTTCCTCTGAAGTCCCATCACCTCCAAATGGCCCACTCATTTCCCAATGCTCTCAAGGGGAGGGGAGAAATGCTCCCTGGTGGAAGGTGGGTAAGTGGAGATTGATAGCTCTGTGGGAGCACCTGTCACATGGCTGCTTATGACAATCAGACTCTTGAAGACAGTGCTCGACACACTAATGAAGAGAACACTGGTCCCAAAGTTGACACTACACAATATTCAACCCACCGTCACATGTTCTCTCAACCATCTACTGGATCTGTTTGCGTCACCAACTATTAACAGAGGAGTTAGACTTTGACATCCTCAGCTTAGAATTAGAACAAAGCTCTTAAGCTGCCACGAGTGTCTGTGTGTCCGCCATCACTTAGGTGTGAAAACCAGACTGTCTGAAAATTGGCCTGGGGTTATGAAAGCATTTTTTTTTTAATTTTTTTTTTTGATTTATTTATTTATTATGCATACAGTTTTACAGAAGAGGGCGCCAGACCTCATCATAGATGGTTGTGAGCCACCATGTGGTTTTGCTGGGAATTGAACTCAGGACCTCTGGAAGAACAGTCAGTGCTCTTAACCTCTGAGCCATCTCTCCAGCCCTATGAAAGCATTTTTTAAAATAACATTGTTCCTTTTATTTGGGGGATGTTTCCCCACCTCTATCATCTCTACTTGCTAAAGATTTGATATGATTCTATGCAAGGCATTATGATTAAAACCCGGTTATGATTTCTGAGATGCTCCTGGCCTTGACACACCATGAATAAACTTGTGTCTTGGAATAAAACCCATGCAGTCCTAAACATTGTGGTGTACACTTTTAATGCCAGCATTTAGGAAAGAGAGACGGGTGGATCTCTGAATTGGAGGCCAGCCTTTCTGTGTATGGAGTTCCAGGCCAACCAAGGCTTCATGGTGAGATCTTATCTTAAAAACAAAACAAGCAAACCCACGCAGTGTTTCCCTGGCACTTGGACATTCTTGTCTGTCTTTCTCTTTATGTCCACATGCTATTTTATGTGCATGTGTGTGCACCCAGCATGTAGATATGATAAAACCAACACAACCAAAGCATGCGTTTATTTGGCTTACATATCCTGAGTCATAGTCCATCGAGGGAAGCCAAAGCTTTAACTCAAAACAGAGACCCTGAAGCTCTTTACTGCCTTCTCGGTTTTCCTTATAGCACTCAGGACCACCTGCCTTGGGGTGGTATTACCAACACTGGGCTGGACCCTCCCACAGCGATCATTAATCAAGAAAATGTCCCAATGACATCGCTATAGTCCAGTATTATGGAGGTGTTTTATTAGTTAAGATTCCTTCTTCCCAAGTATAGCTATGATTGTGTCAAATTGGCAAAACCCAATTATCACACCCAACATTCTCTATCACTGTCCACCTTCTTTCCTTGAGACAGGATCTCTCACTGAGCCTAGAGCTAGCCTGGTTGCCACTAGATCCCAGCAATACTCCCGTCTCCACTCCTGTCATTACTAGGGTTACAGGTATATACGTCGTCACATATATTTTGAGGGAGAAGTGCTGCTGGAGATTTGAACCCAGGTCCTTAGGCTTATACAGCAAGCATTCTTACCTGCTGAGCCACCTCATCTCTGTAGCTACCTTGGTACCTTGCACATTACAATCCAGGAGCTGAACTATCTAGATTAAATTAATGAAAGCAGTATAGATAGACCATTCTTATTCTCTTCTACCAGCTCCTGGTGTTGTGGTTCCTTCCCACAGCTCCCGACAGACACACACGTGTACATACACACAGTCTGTTAATGGAACCAAGTTCAGGAGTGTTTATAGACTAGAGTCACTGGGTAACTATGACCTCAGATCACACCTCTGTCATTAATCTGAGGCTTCTTTTGAAGGCACCCTGGAGAATACCTACCCTTGCCACTAGCCATCCTTGTATGTCACTGGAGAGGTATCAGGTGCAGCCATCACACATGACTGACAACAGAATCACAGAGATGGGTGCTGAGGGCTTGCAGATGTAGAGGTGAGATTGATTTGTCTAGAATCCCATACTGAGATACTGAGGACATGACTCAGCAGGAGAGCCCTTGCCTAGCATGTCCCCTGGATTCCATCCCCGGCGCTGCAGAGGACAATGTGGAGATACTAAAATTCACAGTTAGTGTTTTTGCTCCACCAGGGACAGGGTCTTTCTTCACTGGCACCCCAGTGTCTTCTTTGGTGCTCACTAAATGCCTGTAAACATTCTTTCCACTTGTTCAATAGTCCATGAGAGACTACTCTGTGACTTCGTTCTCCCATGAGAAGCAGAAAGAAAGCAGATGAGCCATTTCCTCTGGGTCCTTTTATCAGTTCTCCCAGAGAATCGATGGTGGTGACATTCACAGGAGTGTTGATCTTCATGAGAACAGCTCCACATGACAGACCCAGGGACATGTTTCCAGACAGCTGATGTTCAGCTGAGAGACCAGCACATGATGTATGGCTCCTATTAGATAGTGTCCAAATGGAAGAGCATGCGTATGCTTATGGCCCCATCTCAATTAAAAAACCTGGGTACTTTACATTGGGGGTCATAAGTGTCAACAAGATGGAGGGCTTTGCCTCTTGATTAGAAGAGGGCATGGGAGTGACCTAGGAAGCTGTCACCAGCACAGATGGCATGCAGTCCCTGAACCATCCTTACCACATGGGGTGAGTCCGGCTGTTATCTTGTGGATAGAGAAGGCAAGCTCAGGCAGAACACAGATGGAGAACCTGTACCACAGGGACCTAGATCCTTTCATCCAAAGGCTCTGGGGAGAACTGCATCTTTTAACTGTCTCCATGCAGAGACCATAGTCATGGCGAGCTAATGTGGAGACCGCACCATATCCTCCTTGTGTTTATTCGTTCTCACCTCCTCCTTGGTTCCTTGAACCCAGTTAAAAAACAGGTTTAAGAAGCTTTGACTATTGATCTCAGGCCAGAGCATCAGGGCCAGCTCCAGGTGCACTATTTTACTGCCTTAGCCAGCCTCCGAAGGCCTAGGATGAAAGGTGTGGACCAGCACACCAGCTCACAGAGGAAGCTCTGAGTTCATTGGCGTCCCACGGAGCCAAAACAGAGATACAGATGGTGGCAGTGCAGCTCAGTTGGTAGAATCTTGCCTAGCATGCTCAAAGCCCCAGGTTCCATCCCCAGCACCAAAAAACTAGGGAGATTGAGGCATGTGGAACAGGAGTTCAAGGTCATCCCCAAGTACATCAAAAGTTTTCAAGCCATCTTGTGCTACATGAGACTCAGTGTAAAAAAAGGGGGGGAAGAATTTGGGGGCCAGTCATCAGAGGTGATGCAGGAGTCCTCCAAGCACAATGTCGGGGACAAAAAGAGATCTCTGGAAGGGACAGAATCAGGGAGAGAACAAACAGCCCACATTGCAGTTTTGAGTGCTGAAGTGTCTGGAGTAAGAGGCACCAGATGTCTCTAGGTAGACACCCTTATGGCAGTTCCTATGGAGAGAGAAGGATCCTAGTAATATTAACAGGGCTACAACAAATGTAAACTGGAAAATAAGCATATGGAGCATGCCCCATAGTGTGGTTTTTTTTTTTTTTTTTTTTTTTTTTTTTTTTTTTTTTTTTTTTTTTTTTTTTTTTTTTTTTTTTTTTTTTTTTTTTTTTTTTTTTTTTTTTTTTTTTTTTTATCAGTAATTCTGAATCTGCAAGTGAATCTGACTAACTATAGTTCCAGCCATCTGGCTATTGCTGCCTTTCAATCAAAAACACAGTATCAAAATCCCACGCTCTACCAGGCCTGAGGGAGAAGGAGACGCCATTACTCCCATGCATCTTGTGGAAATAAGCATGTGATCCATACCTGGGATGAGGTTTAGAGCAGGCTCACAGTGATGCCATTGTAGTCATCAGTCAGCTCACCCTGAGATGCCTTCTGGGTTTGGGAAGGTAACCCCTTCTAATGTCAGGCCCAAGTCCCCTGAAGACAGCCTTCTTGGTGCTTCCTGTAGATTAGATAGATTCAGCGATCATTTCCATATGTGGAGAATGACCTGCTGTTTAAACTATATGTGTCTCCCACACTGGGATACACTGAGTTCTCTCCAGTCACTCAGTATTTTGGACTCTTGAGTAGTGTAAAGCTGCTTTCTGATAGCAAAAGGCTGAGTGTTGTCCCATCCCCAGGCAGTTCAGATTCCAGGCTGCTGAATGTACCTGAGCACCACCCTGAATCTAACCTTGACTTTGCACCCTTTGTTGAATGTACCTTTTCTTCATTCTGCCCCAGAAAGAAATACAGAGGAGCTGGAGCGAAGGCTCAGTTGATAAGTTCTTGCTCCATAAACATGAAGAACTCAGTATGAGCCTCAGAACCTATGTAAAAAGCTAGGCATAGGTCACATGGACCTGTAAAGATGGTGCCAGAGACAAGAAGATCTCTGGGACTGACTAGCCAGCCAGGCTTGCCTAGTCAGTGAACTCTAAGTCAGTGAGAGACCGTGTCTGGAAGAAGAAAAAAGGTGGAGTGTGATTAGGAAGACACACACACACACACACACACACACACACACACACACACAGAGAGAGAGCAAAAGAGAGAGAGAGAGAGAGAGAGAGAGAGAGAGAGAGAGAGAGAGAGAGAGAGAGGAAGGAAACCAATCATAGACTTGGACTTAAGTCACTCTGCATTACCTGGTCCCCTTCCTAAACATACCCGAGAAACTCGTTAAGAGCATTGCATCTGAGATGCAAAAGAACATGCATGCAATTCTTTTCTGTCTTTTCAACACAGCAGCACCTGGCCTTTTTTTTTTTTTTTTTTTTTTTTTTTTTTTTATTGGAATTGTCCAGAATGTTAAAAATAACAAACTAAGGAAGTAACTGAAACCTAACAACCACCAAAAGCCTCCTAAGAGACAGAGGTAATGAAAACAGCATGTACCAGCACCTAGGAATCTGTGTGTGTATATGGAAGTACCAAATGTATTCCTGAGTCACAAGACTCTGCTGTCTGTTCATAGCCCAGTGGTGTTAACAAGCAGTAGATGGTTAGTGACACTCACACTCTCTCCCTCTCTCACATTGTATCTACTTATTTATTTATCTCTTTATTTATTTATTTATTTGGGGGTTATGTCTAAATCCTCAGTACAAATTGCCGTCTTTCTGGACTCCCAGTGGGACCCATTAGAGTCTGTGGGGCATTAATGATCATTAATAGTGCTGTCAGAGAGAAGGTGGGGGTGGGAGGAAGGAGTAGGGGATAGTGGCCAGGGAATTGTCCCCCATCCCCCGCTCTCTTTCAGAAATGGAAAACTAATGCATCTGCTTTGTTCGTGGAACCTAGTGTCTGATGTTTGTTAAGAGGCATCTTTAATTGTATGGGTTGCCACTGGCAAAGGTACTTAATTTCACACACTTACAAACCCTCTTATTGGCTCAAAATTTTCTTCCTTTTTCTACTTCCTTTCTTCTCATAGGTCAATTTCTAAATCTTAAACTTGGAAAAAAGATACAGGAAAGGGTAGAGACAGCATAGGTATTCCACAGAGTGGCTCCTTTAAAGATGGAGCATTCACAGCCCCACTCACGGGCCTGCTCACTAGCTGTGTTTTCTTTCAAGCACTTTAACTACACAGTCACTAATCAGGTAGAGATACTTGAATTGCTTTCTAACTAGCATGCTGTCAATGCCATGCAAATAAGACTAAATGTTCACTCATTGGAATAGCGTGCAATCGCTTGCATTTTAGGACTGCTATTTTGAGCTAGAAAGATCCTGATTGGGAATCTTGTTTACCAGTGAGCCCTTGACCCCTGTCTTCCTCCGGAATTTTCCTTCTCTGATGGTTCCACCTTTACCAGGCTAACTTACTTTGCCTTCTTACTGTGAGTCTGTATTTTTCTCCTATTCTTTTTCCTTTCCAATCTCAAGATTTTTGGCACCTATTTCGTATCTATGATATTTCCTAAACCACAGACAGATTTGTTCCCTGTTGTCATATGTGCAGATTATGTGCCCATTCCCTCACATGTTACTTTACACATTGAGTTCTTAAGATGTTCCTAAGGAAGGACTGGAGAGATGGCTCAGCGGTTAAGAGCACTGACAGTTCTTCCAGAGGACCTGAGTTCGATTCTCAGCATCCACATGGCAGCTAACAACTGTCTGTAACTCCAAGATCTGACACCCTTACACAGTTGTACATGTAAGCAAATTACCAATTCACATAAAATAAAATATTAAAAAAAGATGTTCCTAAGGAGAATATTATGGAAAGAAAAGTAATCATCATGCCCTCACTGAGCTCTTACTAGGGCAAGACAGGCTCAGTTTGAGAAAACACCACTTTCTTTAGCTTTCTTAGATAACTAACTTTATTTTCAACTTAAAATTGTACCCCCAGGGCTAGAGGTGTGGCTCAGTCAGTAGAGTATGTGTCTAGAATGCACAGAACCCTGAGTTCTGTCCCCAAGCAGTGCATAAACAGGTGTGATCTTACAGACCTATAATTCCACCATTTAGGAAGTGGAGGCAAAGATAAACAGTTCAAGATTGTCTTTGGCTCAGCCTGGTCTATATGAGACCCTTTCTCAATAAACAAAAACGAACAACAAAGTATCCCTAAAGGGAATTTGTGTCCACAGTCCCTACCTAGCCTTGTGCTAAGAGAGGGTGGAGGAGGGGAGTCCCGTGGCCTTAGTGCCCGCCACTTGAGACACTGGGAGCCCTATGAGAGACGGCTTCTTGTTCCTAGCTTTGCCCTGTTCTGTGGTCCCCTGAGCCTCTGGCGCTGAAGCTCTCTCTCCCTGTCCATACCCGGGCGAAACTCACTGTAGATTTACTTCGCTTACATCATCTCAGCTATGTGTCTTCCTCAAGCATCGTCTTCCTTTTTCCTGTAGGTGGGAATTTTGATAGTCCTTGATCTCAGCAGCCAAGGAAAATGAATTCCTCTTTCTCTAATATACACAGGGCCTTACGTACTATACTGGCTAGTTTTAACTGTTGATTCGCCCAAACTAAAAACTACACTAGATGAGTTGTAATGGGGAGCTGTGGAGATTAGATTAATCTCTGAGCATCTCGTGTGAGATTGTCTTTAGTGTTAATTGAAGTAGAAAGACACACACACCCTGGGTGTGGGTATCACCTTTTTTTTTTTTTTCTTTGCTTGACCTTTATGCATAAAGAGAGCAAGCAGGCAGCATGAATTGCATTTACTTCTGTTCACTCTTGACTGTGGATGTGATGTGACTCATTGACCAAAGTTTCTGATTTGACTTCCCCAGACTGTAACTTGGAAGCATAAGCCAAATAATCCCTCCCCCCCTTTTGCAGTTGGTTAGATGTTTCATCACAGCAATAGAGAACATATTAGGACAGTAACCATATACGCCCAGGAACTGCAAACGATTTTCATCCTTAATTTCAATACACTGCCCAAGGTTTTTCCAGAAGCTTAAGAAAGCCAAAACTATTTTTCTAGGAGCAAGACTTCCAAGCAGGAGAGATGGCCTAGCAGTTAAGAATACATTACCTTCATGCAAAGGACCCACGTTCAGTTCTCAGCATCCATATTAGATGGGTCACAGCCACAAGTAACTCTAGCTCCGGGGAATCTGGCGCCCTCTTCTGGCCGCTAAGGGCCCTGCATACACACATTTAAATACATGGAAGGTTAAAATTTTTAAATACTTCTTTTAAAAGAATAAGATATGAATTTCCCTTTTAACTTACTTTCATCTCTCATGAATGTATGACAATTTTTTAAAGAATCTACACCATACAACTGAAACAGCTTGAATGCCAAAGCAGATAGGAGAACCCAGCTGTCTCCCGCTGAAGCAGATATAACAGAGACTCAAAACTATCCTTCTTCTCACAGTTTTTCTTTGTTTTGTAAAATACAGTTATTTTTGGTTAAAATATATGCATAACATAGAGTTAGTATGTTCTTAACCACTGAGCCATCTCTTCAGCCCTTGAGTTAGTATGTTCTACATGTGTTGCTACTGTGTGTGTTCATGTGTGTGAAGGTAAAGGTTGTATGTACATATGTGGAAGTTGGGGGCAAACTCTGGTGCTGTCTGTTTTATTTGCTATTTTATTATGTTTTGTCCTGCTTTTGCTTTGAGACGGTATCTCTCACTGACCAAGAGCTCACCTCATGGGCCTAGGCTGCCTAACCAGTGAGCCGCAGGATCTATCCCCATGTTTCCACTTCCCTGCACTTGGATTATAAGCCTAATTTTTCTGACAGAGGTTCCAGAGATCAAACTCTAGCAAGTGTCTCACAGACTAAGTTATCCTCCTGGTCCTATTAGGGTTATAGTTTTAAGTGAACTGGCAGAAATTTACCATTTCTTAATTGTTAGTAAAGCAGCAGTCAACAGATACTACATACTTTAAGAAGTCCTCAAAATTTTTGAAGTGCTCAGGGAGTATGTAGCTTGATGATTGATGAGAACATGCTTAGCATGAAAGAGGCCCAGGGTGCAACCTCTAGCACCATCTACTCCTCCAAATTTCAAAGATACAAAGGGGTTCTGAGGCCAGAACATTCCAGAATTGCTGTAAATACTCAAACACTCTGTCATACGAGTGCATGTTTACTGTCTCTGTTGTAAAAATGGGGTTGTGTTCTTGTTTGGATGCATTGGCCCTGCTATTCTAATTAAGGAAGCTCACTGTTGAGTTTAGAGAGACCTTACAAATGTGGCATATTCAAGCTAGGCAACCATGCATTCCATTTCTTTGTGGCACTTTCCCTTTATGATTGCCCATCATCCTCATTTAAGTATGAAGAGCTCTCTCCTTCCCAATGAAGTGACCCAGTCCACCTCATAAATTATTGGTTGGCCCTCCCAGACCCTAACCCCAAAGTCCTAAGCTATGAGGGTTGGGGAGTAAGAATGAAATTCTAGAATCATTCTAGAATGCTGGAAAGTAAGGTGTTTGGATAATGAGCAACATCCATTTCCTTTTTCTCCTGCAAATGTAAGGCTCTCTGTATGGTTTTGTGGGGGCAGTGTGGATTGGCCATTGAGGTCATAGTAATATGATAGGGTCAAATGGACCACATGTTCATAAAAACCTCACAACAACTGGTGACCATGATGAAACTCCCAACAAAGAGGTTCCTGTTGAGGGCACGTAGGCATTTGTGGGGATACTTTTGGACATGACTTGGTGAGCCTGCAGAAGCTTATGTATTGAAATGCCACTTAGAGTGGATCACTTGGAGAGGGGTGTGAAATTCTTGGGAGGCCTCAGAGTCATTCAAGATCCAATAAAAATTATCAAGCACATGATACCTTTTCAGATTAGGGTTAGGGTGCACCATGGAACCCAGATTCCCTCATGACCTTTGGTTTTCCACATTTTGTAGGGTGTACTTTAGACATCTCTCCTCCAGAAGTCTGAGGTCCTTCTTAAATGTAAGAAGCCTTCCTGTTGGCTTCTGGCCCTTGAAGTGTGGAAATGGGGATTCTTTATAGTTGACCATATGGTTTGCAACCCAATCAGGCTATAGGTCTTTGGCAGAGGTACCACCCTACAACATGTCACCAAAGGAAATGATTGCTTTTATCTTTTTCTTAATTCTCCCCCAAAAACTTCTTTCAAAGCAAAACAACACCACCACCAATAATAATAATAATGAGTGCCAGCATAATTTTTGACACACTCAGATTAGTGTGTAAAGTTAGAGGGTAAGTAGGCTGGGTCTTGGACAAGTGTACCTGGCAAGGATCTCTCAGGAGAATCTGGTTGTTCCAGCACTTTCTGAAAGCCTATAATTTGCCTTTTTACCAGTGCTAGCAATTACAGGAGTAGCCTACTCAGCTCTAAGCACTCGTGTTGAACGACAAAGTACTCATTTAAGGGATGTGTGTAATAGGAAACAGGTGGGTAAATACTGAACTAGTGTGCCTCTCATTGCTGAATGTCAGGTGAGAGATTTTGCTGTAGTTTGACAATTAGGGTCATGTTAAAAAAAAAATCCCATCACAACAACAGAGAAGCAATCGTCAGTAACAAAGCACACAGTAACAGACGAGATTTATGAAATCTCTGAGTGATGTAAGTACCAAAGTGGCCATCTTTGATCAGACCCACAGACTCCTAAATGGATACATGGAGAGCATGGTACCAGACCTCTAGAGGAAGCATCATGGTGTTTTTCTATAATTGAAGATGGTTTCCAATGCCTTGATCAAAGAGCATTCCATTAGGAGAGCCAGGATGTGGTAAGAGATGATAATGAATCTGCCTAGTGTGGAGACATTGCTATTCATACTTCCAACACAGTGCCTCCACCCAAAACCAAGCATACCTCAACCACCACTCTCCTTGTGAGTGTCTGCTGTGACCTCAGTGTTTGCTGCTCTGATGGAAATGTTCTTCCCATCCCCACCTCACTCCTCCCTCAGAAGCAGCTCTTTGATTTTGGAAGGCACACAGTTTTTTAAGCCACCAAGATTTTATGCAGTAAACACCATATAGTGTTGTTTTTGCAGTTTTTAAAACAGGATATACCTCCGTGTGTGTGTGTGTGTGTGTGTGTGTGTGTGTGTGTGTGTGTGTGTGTTTGCGTGTTTGTGCATATGAAGTGCATATGAAGGTAGGCACATGCATGTCGTGGCCCATGTGTGGAGGTCTGAGGGCAGCCTGGGGCATCACTTCTCACCCTCCAACCTGTTTTGAAGCCAGATTTCATTGGTCACCGCTTCATATGCCAGGCTAGCTGGCCCATGAGCTTCTTGGACTCTCTTATCCCTACCTCCATTCCTCCACTATGTCCTGGCAAGCGCCTCACCCCAGGAGCCATCTTCCCAGCCTTTGTTCTCCATTTTTACTATTAGAAATGATCATATGCGGCCTGATGTTTCATTATAGTATGGATTACACTTTCTGTGTCCTAATTGTGTGTGTGGGGGGGGCACTTCACCTTTGGTGATGACAGATCCCTGTGATGGTTAGATTGATCTCTGTGTCCTGAAAGTGTGCAGGAATTCCACTTTGTCACAGCTTCCCCAATACTCAGTGTAAGAGGTCATTTTGATAAGTGTCTGATTATTATAAAATGTGATTTCACTGTTATTATTTAATATCTTTTTATGTTTGTAGGGTATTTACATGACCTACACTTTGTTCTTTTTTTTTTTTTTTTTTTTTTTAAAGAACTGGATTGCTTATCTTTTTCTTTTGTCTCATTTTACTCCTCTATAGAGCTGTTAATGCAGTCTGGATACTAAATGTTTTTCAGTGCCATAGTTGATTGGCCAATCGCTGTTTTCTTTATTACCTCTGGAAATCAGAAGGTCTCACCAAATACAGAGGGAAGGACAGGAATGAGTAGTAGATGATGTGAGGAATCCAGACTCCATTGTGTAGACAGTGGGCGGTGCTATTGGGGATTGTTAAATGATCTGGTTTGCTTTAGAAAGCATGATGGTTAATATTGATTTTGACAACTTGACAGAATCTAGACTCACTTAGCAGGCATCCTATGGGCATCCCTATGAGGGATTAATTATCTACACTGGGATATTGAAGGAGAAAGACCACTTTAACTGTGGGTGATGCCATCCCATGGGCTGGAGTCCCGAACTGAATAGAAAAGGAAAGTGAGCTGAGCACCAGTCTCTTTTGGCTTCCCTACTGTAGATGCCTTGTGACCAGCCACCTTATACTCTACCTTGATGGAGTGTTCCCTCAACCCAGGAACCAAAATAAACCCTTTCCCCATTAAGTTGCTTTTGTCTGTCATTTTATCACAGCAACAGGAAAAGCAACCAATTTAGAGTATTAAAGAAAAAAGAAGAAAGATAACAGCAGAGAGACGAGCCTGGAGGTACTGAAGCCCTTTAGAAGCATCAGCAAAAATCAAGGAGATGACTTACCTACTCTCAAACCATGACAGTGAGCCCTAGGGAGGTGTCTGGGCTCATGGGAATCATTAAAAACTGGACTGGGCAGTGTCAAAACACTGTCTTCTTACATTCTCTACCAGCTCCCAGAATTGCTTTTATGTCTTGCCTGGGTGAGCATGGCTCCCATCATCCCCTTGCTGCTCATCAGCTTGTCTAGTCCCTGAGGTCCGGCACACTGCCCTTGAACCAGAACCGACGGGACCTGCTGTCAGTCACCAGCAGGCCTTAATTCTTCCTCTGTCTCTCTGTCTTTTCGTACCTCCTTCCCTACCTCCCTTGTCTTCCCCACCCCTCTCTTCCTCCTTCTTTTTTTTTTTTTAATTTTATTTCCCATTTTAAATCATGCACAGTATAATACAATAAGCATTAAATCATGCAAATTGGTCCAGGTTACATTTTGAAAAATGTTAAGAGGAAACTGTTAAGAGACCAGTTTCTGACAGGCAATGCATTTTAAAGTTGAGGGATTTGAAATATTTCAGCAGTGGACCTAAAACAGCATTATAAATTAGTTCAACTTATCAGCCCTAAACAGAATTATTCATCTTCCAAAAGGGTATTTCATGGCCGCTGGGCCCAAACGATCGTTCACCTTCATTTTTGCCCTGCTCTAAGGGTAGGTCTCACTTTACTGAATTCTCCTGATTCATTACTGTGTGTTACTTTATGAATTTTTTATCAGCATTTTAATAGCTCTTTCAGATGATTGAATGTAACTGATTCTTGTAGCAGAACACTGATTGAACAGAGCGACAGTAATGTATGTCGGAGGGGTTAGCTCCAAGCCAGGCAACAGAGCTTTCTGCCTATGAAGATGTGATTCCTCCCACCCCACCCCTAAGAGTCTCTGCAAAGACTGTACCCCCCACCCCCGACACACACAAGGCTCCACAACTGCTTCTCCACCAGGACTTGGGAAGAATCTGATGTTTTCAGCTTCTGACACGGAACAGCAAGCATGGGGACCGTTGAAGGCCTGAAGGAACCTCTTTTGCCCTTCAAAAATATGGGATTAGAGGGCTGGGGAGATGGCTCAGTCTGTAAAGCACTTGCAAGCCCAAGGACTGAGTTTGATCTCATAGAACCCACTGAAAAATGCCAGGCAGGGTGACATGCCCTTGTAGTCCCAGTGCTGGAGACAGAGAGACACAGGCATCTCTAGCCAACTCTGCATGCGCTCTGGGCAGTGAGCAACATTGTCTCAAAAAGCAAGGTGGGCGGTGCCTAGTTA
>PVIH01001935.1:0-103028 GCA_004025045.1 Sigmodon hispidus
ATTGGCTGTATGTTAATGAGGCATTGTGTTGCGCACCAATCACGCGCCAGGCTCCCCTATATAAGCAGGCTGAATTTCAGGCTCTGCGTCTTCTTTCCACCACTTCACAACTGAGCTGTAACTCCAATAAAGTGTGATCCGAGAAGAATCGTGCGGTGTGGTGACTCGTCGTTCTGCAGGACAGAGGCGGCTCGCCGCAACCTTTATCATTTTTCTCTAGTTTTTCAGATAGACTTCCTGCTGGGTTTTTAATCCTGAGACAAATTACTCAATTTTGTGCTTTGTTCTTTTAGATATTTTAAAATATAACCATTTAAGACTATAAATTTTCTCCAAACAGAGACTTAACCACATCCCCATATTTTGATGTCATATTTTCACTATCATTTAAAGATATTTTTCAGTTTCCACTGAGAATTTTTTTCTTTGACCTATTTAAGAGTATATTGCTTAATTTCCAAGCATTTTTGGAATTTCTAGTCCTTTCGTTATTGATTTCTAGCTTCATTCTTTGTGGTCAGAGAACAGATTCTGAGTAATATCAATCTTTTGAAATTTGTTTTGACTTCTTTTCTGGCCCAGCATAAATGTTCCACACATATCTGGAAAGAACAGAAATTCTTGTGTGTACAAGGTTTAGTGACAGCATAGTATCACATTTGTTATCTGTGCTATGTAGATCTTAGACACATTTTTCTGGGCTCCCCGCCCCAAACATGCATGTCTTGAGATATATATGATAAAGTCTCCCATTATGAATGGATATACCTCTATTTCTTTCTAGTTCTTCCAAGTTTGTTTTACATATCATGAAACTGGTTTTGTGCATGAGTACATTGGGAATTCCACATCTTCTTGGAAAATTAATTCTGTCATTTTGAAAACATCATCTTATCTTACAGGTGTTTTTGCCATGAGTCTACCTCGTTTTTGGTTGATTATAACAGCTTGCTTTGGGAACGGTGTTTGACATAGCACATCTTTTCTCAGCTTCTAATTTATCCTGTATTCTTACAGTTAATGTACACCATCACTCAAAACATGATATTTTGTTTAGTAATTTTGTTTGATAGCCACAAACTTTACTATCCACTTTCGGTCGCTACGATGATGGGTGCATTGTGACTTCTATTGACTCTGTTGCTTTTCTCTTTCCATAAAGAAAGCACATTAGTCTCCTTTCTCTTCATTCTTTATTCTCCCCTATCTATTTCCCACTTCCCTGGTTCACCTATCCTGGTGCTCTTTACTGGGTCTTTCTTTCCCTAGAGTTCTCTTACTGGATCCTTACAGGCATCTCTCTTTGACTCAGTCTTCATACGACCTGATCAGTTCCTGAGGCTTTTGACAGGCTGCTGATTTTGGTCTCTTTCCTAGCATCAGATATATGTGGCCAATGTTCATGTCAGTGTTCAGATGTCAACGAACAAGTTGAACCATCTCTTCCAAATCAGAGAGTCCCAGGAGAGTGCGCATGCCCATCCCAATCAGAGAGTCCCAGGAGAGTGCGCATGCCCATCCTACTCTCTCTGCCATATTCTCTGTGTGCCAGTTTAAAGAGGTGCCAACCCCATTAGTCACTAATGTGTGTGTGTGTGTGTGTGCATGTCACACCATCATTAAATGTTCACTGAAAAATAAAAGGACAGTCACATAGAACTCTTGTCATTTAAGGCCTAAATAGTCAAAGCCCCCTTTCCCTTTATTGTTTTTAAAACATAAATAACTGTTTGCTCTATTTTTCATTGCTGCACCAAAATATCCAAGACAAAAGAGTTCTCAAGGAAAACATGTTTATTGAATATACAATTCTGGAAGTGGAAAGTACACCATGTTTAGTATCCCCATTTGTTTGTCTCTAATGTGGCTCTTCTTGGTCACATTATATCTTTATAAATAGAAAATGTGAAAGAGAAACCACATAGTGTGAGCAGGAGTCAAGAGCAGGGATTCTCTTCTAGGAATTAACAACTATGTGACTCCCCACGAGGGACAATGTTCCCAATAACCTAACCACTTCTCGATAATCTCCACTCCTAAAAGATTCCACTAATTCCCAGCATAGCCACATTGAGAAATAAGCTTCCAATGCACAAACCCATGAGGAACACACCCAAAGCCTATACAAGTCACAGTAACAGATACTTCTGTACGCATTCTTCAGGAAATACTCCCTTTGTGCCATGGGGTGAATAGGTCCACACTATCTTTGAAGGCTTTGTAGTTTGATATTCAAATGGAGGAGACTGACATAGAATAGGTTAGGTTAATGGACTCCTTGCCCTCTGACTCCTAGAAGACTTGGCCCCTGGAAGCCCTAGCAGGGCACCTCAAGCCAGGGAGCCAGGGAGGAGAGGTTGTTAACTTCCCCCTAGCTCCTTTCCGGGGGATGGGGTGGGTTATAACAGGTGGATTGTGTCTCCAGGGCAGAGACCCTGTTCCTTCACTCTCCACCCAGGTCTACTTTCTCGGAACTGATAACTACCTGCTCTGTTTGTGTCCTTAGTCCCATGGCCACTGTTGGTTCTCACTTGGGATGAGAATCACAGTCTCATAAACTCTCCACTGTTCTCTCAACTCTGTTCCTTGCACACACACACTTTTATTTTTACTAATTAAATTTATTTATTTTATATCTCACTCACACTTTCCCTCCCTCCTCCCCTCCCACTCCTCTCCCCTCTCCCCAAGCCATTCTTCCTCTTTTTCTGTTCAAAGAAAGGCAGGCCTCCCATGGGCATCAATAAAGCATGGCATATCAACTTGAGGTAGGACTAAGCTCCCTGCCTTGTATTAAGGCTGAGCAAGGCAGCCAGTATGAGGAATAGATTCCTGAATGCTGGCCCAAAGTATTAGGGAGAGACCCTGCTCCAGTCACTAGAGGTTCCACAGGTAGGCCAAGCTACACAACTGTCACACGAATGTAGAGGGCCTGGGCTGGTCCCGTACAGTATCCCTAGCTGTTGGTCCAGAATCTGTGAGCTCCTATAGGCCCAGGTTAGTTGTTTCTGTGGGTTCTCTACTGATGACCTTGACCCACCCCTTGAGCGCATACAATTCTTCCTCTCTTTAACAAGATTCCCCAGGCTCTGCCCAGTGCTTATCTATGAAACCATTTGTTTCTATCAGCCACTGGATGAAGGCTCTCTGATGATAATTAGGGTAGCCAATAATCTGATCACAGAGAGATGGCCAGTTCAGGCTACATATCCACTAGGAGTCTTAGCTAATGTCATTCTTGTAAATTTGTGGGCATTTCCCTTGTACCAGGTTTTTACCTGAACCAAAAAACGTGCCTCTCCCTCACATCAAGACATCTCTTTCATTATTCTCCTCCTCCATTGTCCACAGCTCAATCCCTCATGGTCTCATCCCTTCTGGCTCCCAGACTACCCAGTAAATCTATTTCCCCTTCCAAGGGAAATCCATGCATCCTTGTGTTCCTCTTTGGGCCCTCCTTGTACATCTAACAATATGCAAATGCAGTGGAGATAGCTGCTATGCTACAGTGCTTAAGCAATAAGAACCAAGAAGAAGTTCATACACGTTTGGTATGTTTAGAAAATACTTTCCAGGGGCTGGAGAGATGGCTGAGAGGTTAAGAGCAATGGCTGTTCTACCAGGAGTACTGAGTTCAATTCCCAGCAACCACATGGTGGCTCACAACCATCTGTAATGAGATCCAGGACTCTCTTCTGGCGTGCAGGTATGCATGCAGACAGATCACTGTATACATAATAAATAAATCTTAAAAAAAAAAAAGAAAATACTTTCTATCTGAGCCTGGTGGAATCTACAGGGTGTGAGATTTGTAGAACAGAGGGGCTACCAGCTGTGGCTTCACTATGGTGTGACCGAGATCAACTGACAGGAGATAGTGACTATGAACAAGGTGAGAGAATGCTTCCCTGAGAATTGCAACAATCTCCCAGGGCGCCAAACAGAAAACAGGACAGAGAAGTACCTGTGTCCTCCCCATCCAGGCCACATCCAGGGCTTGCACAGGCTCCTTTCCTTCAGAGCTCATATCCAGTTTGTTCCTGCATTTTGCTGCTTTCCAGGAAAGAGTCACTATAAAACATTTTCCAAACTGTATATTCATGCACATCACTTTCCTAGAGAACAGACTTATTTTTCCTCCACTCCATAGATCTCACATGTGTGGACTCTATCAAGATCAGGAGGAAAATATTTTCTAAACATACCAAATGTGCATGAACTTTAGTATCATTATTCCTTAAACAGTCTGGCATAGCAACTATTGAAATTGCATTCACAGATCACTCAACACTGCATGTAATCTAGAAATGACAAGGTGAACATGGCTTTCACTATCTGCTGGGATTCTGAAAGCCAATCCTCTGGGATCCTGATACAGATTATTGTAATCTCAAAAAGTCCTACAGCCTTATTTATATAAAATTTTTTGTTGTCTATAGTCATTGGCCCTAACACTGAGTTATAAGAGGATGTACTCACACGGTATATATACCATATGCTCACACTGCCCCATCCACACCCTATACTCTTCTTCGTTATCCTTCCCTTTCCTTTATGAATGAAATTGGGATTTGGGTGGGGAGTGGATCTGCAGACTTCGTCCAATAGGATAGATGCTATAGGGAAAAGTGGTCAGCCAAAGAAACCCACCCTGGCTCTGGGACCAAAGCCAGTGAAAGAAAATCCACCCTGGATCTAAGACCTGAGCCAGTGAAATACTTTATTTCTGAACCCAGAACCAAAAAGAAATGTACCCCGACTCTGAAACCAGCACCAAAGAAACACACTCTGGCTCTGGAATCAGAGTCAGTGAAAGAAATGTGCCCTGGTCCCGAAATTAGAGCCTCTAAACCCCAAAGAGCCAGTGAAAGAAGCACACTTTGGTCCTGAAACCAAGAACCAAATCCAGAGGAGGGAAGATCTGACCAATTGCTGCCCTGGAAGTCTCCCTGGAAAGCTCCAACCCTCCCCCCAGAAGCCCTATATAAGTCCTGAGCCCAAAGCTCTTTCTCTGCTGTTTTCTCCCACCCCAGACTGAGGCAGCCACAGTCCCCTGAACCCTTCTTTCCCAATAAATCCCTTAAATGAGGTTTGGTTGAAGATCTTCTTTTGCTGGAGCAGCAGCATTGGAGCCTGGACAGAGAACAGCTGAGGGAGCAAAGCTGTAACACTCTTGCTGCCTAGGGAAGCTTCCCTGGCCAGGCCAAGTTATTACATTCCCTGAACAGAGAACAGCAAACAGCAGCAGTGTGTAGCAGCAAAGAAGTGAAGCTTTGATCAGCCACTATAGCAACTTTGCCTGGGAGGCTCTCCCTTGCTTCAGCCGAGCTGGGCTATAAGGTGCTGCCTAGGCTTACTGTGGCCTGTGGTATTCATTGGCTCCCAAGTGTTTAATACTTTCCATAGAGCTGCAGTGCTCAGTATGCCTGGGCTTCTGAATGCCAGGATCTCTTTCCATCTTGACTGCGCTGGGCTTCACAAATGCCTACAGATATTCTCACAGTATTGATTCATCCAGTGCATGAATGTGGAAGGGTTCCCATCTTCTGAGTGAAGATCTTCAATTTCTTTCCCCAGCATTGTAGAGTTTTCATTGTAGAGATCTTTTACTTCTTCCATTGGGTTTATTCTAAGGTGATTTTTAAGGAAATTGTGAATAAGGTTGTTACCTTGATTTCTTTCTCAGCGTGTTTATTATTTGTATGTAAGAAAAATACTAAAATTTGTGTTAATTTTGTATCCTGCCACTTTGCTCAAGGTGTTTATTAAATCTAAGAATTTTCTGTGATGGGCTAAAGAGATAGATCAGTTGATAAAATATTTGTCTTGCAACCTTGAGTTTGATCCCCAGAATCCACGTTAAAAAGTAGGGGGCAAGGAGGGCATGGTGATACTCTTATTTTCAGTGCTGGGGAAATAGAGACAGGTAGATTTAGATTCCTAGGACTTGCTGGCCCACCATCCACCCTAGTTGGTAAGTTCCAGGTCAATGAAAGATTTTGTCTTAACTCAAGGCTGCTCTCTGTCCACACACGTGTGTACTCCTTTCCTATTCATGTCTCTTTTATTTTCTTGTCTTATTACTCTATCCAAGATTGCAAATACCATAGTGAAGAGTAGAGAAAGTGGATATTTTATCTTCTTCTTCATCTTAATGAGAATGTTTTGAGTGTTTCCATTTAGTGTGATGGTGGCTATAGGTTTGCCCTATATAGACTTCATTATGTTGAAATATGTCTATTCCTAGTCTCTTTGGGGCTTTTATTGTAAGTGATGCCAGATTTTTGTCACAAGCCTTCTAGTAGCTACTGATGAAACCATGTGATTCTATCTTTGATTTAGTTTATGTGATATCTTATATTTCTCAGTTTGCATATTTTGAACCATCCCCACATCTTTAGAATGACACTAACTCAATACAGTAAATCATTTTGATGTGTCATTGAAACTGACTTGCAAGTATTTCATTGAAACAATTTGCACGTATGTTCATCAAAGTTATTGATCTATAATTTCTTTCTTGTACTTTCATCATGTTTTAGTTGCAAAGCAATTCTAATGATTTTCTGAATTTCATTGATGTCTATTGTGATGTCTCATTTTTCATCTCTAACTTTATTAATTTGTGTCTTCTCTCTCTTTTTGGTTTATTTCACTAAAATATTGTCAATCTTGCTTATTATGTTAAAAAAACAACTCTTTGTTTCAATAATTCTTTTTTATATATTTTTTACTTTATTAATTCTTGTTCTGCATTGTTTCTTTCTACTCACCGACCTTTAGTTTGGCTTGCTCACCTTTCTATAAGACTCCAAGGAACTTTGTTAAGTTATTTATTTGATGTTTTACTTATTGTTTTAATGTAGCTATAAAATTATCTTTTAGGATTTCTTTCATTGCATCCCATATAATTTGCTTTGCTTTTTGTAGCACATGTAATTGAACTTAGGGCTTCAGGCATACTGGGCAATCATTCTACTACTGGGCTATGATCACAGCCCTTAGACATATTTTTAAATAGAAAGACATATGTGTTCTTGACTTCACAAAGCCTGGGGTTGGTTTCTACCACCACATAAACTAGGAAAAATGGCTTAGGAACTCAAATTGTTCTCAGCTATATAATGAGTTTGAGATCATCTTCAGCTACAAGAGACCCTAACTCAATAAACCAAAAAAGTAAAAGGTGAAGGAAGAGAAAAAAGAACAAAAAGCAAAATAAATAGGAAGACTTAATCTCAATAATATATTTGTTTAGCCCAGTATATTCAAACAGTATCCATTGAACACATTCAGCATAAAATGACTAGTAAGGACTAACACTAATGCTCTAACATTTGATGTATTTTTTCTACTTTTAGCACCAAGTTCTCAGTGGCTTCTCAGGACCACCACTTTGAACAACATAACCCTATAGCATCCTGTGGTCCTGGGTACCATAGTCCTATAGCATTCTGTGGTCCTGGGTACCATACACTTTGACCTAAAGAGACTCATGGCCAGGAACTTTCCCATATAGTCTCCCAAAAAGGTTGTGAACGTTGACATCTCAAAGTCTGTGTAAAGCATCTGAGGAAAGATGTGAACTCATTCAAGAATATATGGAGATGTTTGTATTGAATAGAGTCACATGTCACATAATAGCATTCAGCCAACAACCTACCTGTACAATTGTTTATATTATGTAGCCTGGGCATGTTGTCTATTGTAGGGTAGACCACCTAGGTTTTTTATAAGTATGCAATAGAACATTCACACCACAATGAAGTCACCTAACCCTATAACTCGCATTTGAGGAACAGGGAATTATGTTTCATTCTCTTTAAAGTAGGTAGCTACAGGAATACTTCTTGGAATTTTTCTTTTTAGAAGATTTGGCTCTTCTTTCCACTTATTAATTTATTATTTGTTCACATTTGTGTGGACGTGTGAATACCCCTTCCATACTTCCAGCCATACAGCATGGTTTTGTTGTTCTGACCATCTCTGCTTTAGCTGCAGAGAGCTCTTTTATTTACTGACTAACATTTGGTGTAGGTACATCACCATCTGAGAAGACTAAAAAGACAGCCTTCCCAAGAAGAACCCTGGCTTCTGAGTTTCACCTGAACTTGGATCCCTGGGTTTTGCCTGGGTCAAGTTTGAGAAGACTAGCTAAGGTCATCCTGTCATATTTCCCAAAATTGAACAAGGCAGCTAGATGTGTGAGATCCTCATATGTGAGCCTCTCCTTGTTCAGAAAGCTCCAAGCTAAGGGCAGGCTAATTACATACCTCAACACACGCCCAAAAAAGGCATCGGAATGGCACTGTCTCATAATGAAGGGGTTCAACACTCCATAAATAGTGCTCCCCTAGTCCTTGACCACCTTGGATATGAATTAGAGCTTGCCTATGCCACTGGGCATGAACTCACTGCCCTGCCCCACCCTGGTGCCCACAGACCATCAACCAGAAGTTCATGGACCAGGGTCTAAGAACATTCACATGACCCCCACAAAAAGGTTAAGTGTAAAAGGCCACTCTTGTGACATGGAGTTGTTCTAGAACCTGGGAGATAATCTAACAAGTTTTATGTTGGCTATAGATTGCAAAAGAGAGTCAGCCTGTGGGCAGCAACTATACAAACACTTCCCTCCCCTGGAAACAATTTGGAGAAGTAGGATGGAAGAAAGGAATAAAAGGTACCACCCCAGAAGAAGTACAAGGTGTCCTGAGACTTTGACCAGGGTCTAACACTTCACATTCTAAAATGCTCTGGCAGGCAGCTGGGTTTCACCTGTGGCAATATGTCCATGGGTTTAATGTATAAGATCCTTATGGGAGAAAAGCAATTTTAACTTTTATCCCAGTGGTGTCTCAGTCAGTCACTCACATCCAGGGCATATTTCAATATCCACCTTTCCATATGACATCGAGCAAGCTTCCTGTGCTAGCAAAGACTTACATGACACAATAATTATTTTAAAGTTCAACCTCTTTCTATTGTCTTAAGTACTTTCAAAATAAAGTTTGTCAATAAGATATTTCAAACTTACAAATTCACATATCTGCCAACCACTCAACTACCTGGTTCTTTTTTTTTTTTTTTTTTTTTTTTTTTTTTAAAACTTTATTTATTTATTTATTTGCCTTGGTGTTTGCCTGGAACTGGAACTACAGACAGTTGTTAGCTGCCATGTGGGTGCTGGGAATTGAACCCGGGTCCGTTGGAAGAGCAGACGGTGCTCTCAACCGCTGAGCCATCTCTCCAGCCCCAACTACCTGGTTCTTATGGCAGAGGCACCATACATCATTTTCTTGTGAAGATTTGTTGTAAAACTTTCCAAAATCCCTTGAATTGTTACTTTTTTCATCAAAGTGACAGGGACAACTGAAGACAGGACAGAGGTATTCAGAGAAAGCTTGTTCCCCACGGTAGGACAGCAGAACAGAGGTGCTCTGTCCCTGGTGGCAGACAAATGTGACAGAGGCTTGCTAACATGCCAGCTGACCAGGAGGCAGAGCCAGCAAACCAGAGGCACATGTCTGACCTTCATAGCCCAACCATCTACAGACACACCTTTGTCAACGAGGCCTCAACTTCTCCAGGCTCTACAGGCTTGAAGAGTGAGAGCCTGGAGATGTTGCAGATTCGAATCATAATAGCACACAGCTCATGCTTTGTGTCCATAGCCCCACTTTCTCTCAGGCATCACGTCTCATTTGTCTACAGACTCTTCTCTTCATACCCCAGTCTGTGTTAGCTTGGCCTAGGAGGTTAGCTGGGTGGCCATCCTGGGAAGTGTTTGTGATAAGACGTGGGTGTAGAACATGAGCTACAGAGAGGTTTCTTAGCAGAACTGTAATGAAGGGACAGAGGCCCCCAGAATAGACAAACCAGTAAGGAGATGAGACCCATGGTCTGACCTGGAGAGATAAACTGCAACCTTCAGAAGACCCTGACAGGTGCGACTATCAGAGGAATTTTATATTCTACCTCATCTTTATTTTTTCCTAAGCCTTTTCCTCATGGTAAAATGGTAAAATCTTAGGCTTTTTCTCCTTAGTGACTGAGAAACTGGGGAGGAGCTCAGAGTTCGTGGCATGGTGCTGAGAATGCCCCTGGCAGAGCCCTCCACCGTCATGCTGCCCACTGTCATGCAGGGCCAGTGCTGGGTGGTACTGAGCACATAAAACAACATGTGATAAGCTCCAGAACCCTTTGGCAGGCATATGGGTTTAGGAATTTCACTTTTGGGAGCTCCATAAATGTCTTAATTAATGCTGTGTGGATGATTGCTTTGGGAGACAAAGACTGAACCAAGCCATAAACAGAAAATGGAGGGCGGTGAGTAAGACCCCAAACCACACTTATTTGCTAAATTTACATCTGAATTAAATTTAACCTTTTTACAGAACCTCGATTGAATTCAACCAAATATGCCTTGTGACGCCAGCTCCCCCCACCCATCATGCTGTTGCTATCATAAGGTGAAGGAAAGGGACCCTGTGCCAGGTGAGGGCATGAGTGTTGAGTTGCCAGTGACCCTTCTGAAGAATGGCATTTGATAGGAAAGGTATCAGGACTCAGAGAGGTTAAAGGACCTGTCCCGAGGAACAGAGCCAGGAAGTACTGAATGTGGACTAGCTTTGGGTTAACTGTAACAGTAAGCAAACATATTTGCCTATGGCAGTCCCAACTGTGGTTATGCATTGAATGGACTAGTTCAGATCTCAGGTAACCTGGGGGCATTCCAAGGAAGTGAAACTCAGGAAGTAAATCCAATCACAGTCTTCAAACTCAAGCTGCTAGAAGAATCTGACAGTATTTCTAGAAAGGCATCCCTCAGAGAGGTAACAGGACTTGCTTGCTCTGCTTGTGGTACCATTTTTAAGACTGCAGGATCTTTAGAAGGTGGGGCCTGGCTTAGGGATAGCTTGTGACATGCCTGTCGACCTCTGCCTCTGGTCTATAGACTCCCTTCTCACAGCAAAGTCAAAGCTGCACCTGCCAGTCTGCCTTTCTGTCTTGCTGACTAAAATCCTCCTGAAGCTGTGAACTCAGACAAATCATTCCTCCTATAAGGCGCTTCTTTAGGTTATTTCTTATCACAGTGTGTTTCAGGATACTTGATTAAACAGTGAAACTCTGAGGTTGTGTTAATAAAATTAACCCTGGATCAGGGGGCGGAGCTAGCGATCAGTAGACAAATACTTAGCCATAGAGTGATTTGAAACAAGTGGAGAGACACTTTTCTTGCTGGGTCTCAGAAAGGAAGGTCAGCTGGTTGCTTCTCTGATCTAGCAGGTTTTCACCCCAACATCTGACTCCTGGATAAACAACAGCTTAGATAAAAAAACACACTTGGCAGCTGGTTCCAGAGGCACAGAAATCCCTTCAGGCCTTGGTCTGGGCATCGGGATGCTGACTTCAGGCCATGAGGAGAAGACAGTAGTTAAGATATTAGTAGATTTAGGTGTGGCTGCTGAGCAGACAGAAAACAACAGTGATGTAAAGATAAGAACAGAGAGTGGTAAAAATTCCTTCAGTCAGGAGGAGCATTGTGGGAAGGTATTTTCTTCACTACCATTGTACATGTCAAGGTGCAAAGGTCATGTGACACAGAGGAAGCAGCTACTTTTCCTTCAAAAGAAGGGTATATCATCTGGGGGCTTCCGCACTCTTTCCTGTGACTGCCAGGAGGCGTCAAACATCACACATTTCCCCCTGCACACAGGCTGCCAGCACCATCCCCAGGACAGAGCCTCAGTCACCTCAGCCTGCAGACACCCTCACACAATCACTGCAGAGCTAGCCCTGCCTTTCAGTGTCCCCACTCAGTCAGTCAGAAGATCCAGTTTAGTCTTGTTCCTTAACTGTTCCCCAGTGGGAAAACAAGGTGCGACAACCTCAGAATTCAGATTTTGTTCTCAGTAATTTTTTTTTTTTTAAAAAAGCATTTGTTTTGAGGTGGAGCAAACTGGTGCAGCTTGTTCTGGTTTTTTTGGTTCAAGGTTCAGGCCAAGTCCCTGCTCCAGACAGAAGGAATGTCCCTGGAATGCTTCTTCCAACTAGGGCTCTCAACAGCTGACAAGGCTGGGTGTTCAGACAGAGGCCACCTGCTCTACAGACACCCAGGGACTTCCCTGCAGCTCTGGTATGGGCTTCTGAGGCCCAGGGCCGAGCTGTGCTATGCACATGGCCCGTCCTCTGAGGTGAACCACCTCCTTCTATGGGTAGAGGCAAAGTGCTGCCCGCACCTTAAGCAGCAATACAGCTGCATGCCTTTAACCACGAGGAGCCCAAACAGATGGGGTGTGAGAAGTCGCTGTCACTTTGCAAACCTACCAGGGCCTCCACATTGAACACAGCAGCTGGGATGAGAAAGGAGATGTTCACAGTCATGACATGCCAGGAGGAGACCCTTAACCACTAAACAGCATTGTCTGGTGACACAGGAGGCCAAGGGCATGTGAAATGCTGTGGAAATGACCCTGGGGAATCCGAGTCAAGCCAGGCTGCACTCAACAGCTCCGGGAGCAGCTGGCTGAAGAGGCCCAGTGGTGCACATACCCAGGATTCCTTTGGTCATCTCAGGTTCAGATCTGCTGTGGGCCACTCAGCAATTTCCATCCCTGGCCAGAAAGCCATACAGCATCAAGGACCAAACACGGGGGTGGGAGTTATCCCTAGGGATGGCCCCAGGAGATGGAGCAGCTGGATAACCATGCTATGAATCACCAACCAGGAATTCTGAAAGGAAGACATGCTCCCACTCTTCCTCACATGGGAACCTGCATATTGAGGGGTCTGTAAGGGCAAGCAGGGGATTATGGAGGAGGGGCTGCCTACCTCTTGCCAACTAAAGCTGACACACACACACTGGTACTAGACATGAGCTGAAGCAGAGAGCTTCCACCCAAACACTTCTGTTTCTCAGGGTTCTTTCTTTCTTTTTCCTATGCCTGCCCTTTAGTCAATCCAACAACAACTTTATCAAAGGCGATCTTGGATTCATGATAGCCTGGTGCCTCTACCCAGGAAACAGGCCATTCCTATTCTCTTTTGGCCACGTGGATAGAACAGCCTGCCTGAGACATAGCCCAGAAATATTTTCTTGTGCTGGGCTGTCCAGGAGGGTTAGAAGCCAACACGTGGGGTTTCAGCTGGGAGTGTTCTATGTTCAACTTTGCTTGCTCTGTGCTGGATTCAATTAGAGGCTTCCTTAATACTTGTATCTTTATTAATTCTACACGGCAGCATGCAGGGGTGGCTGTAAGCTCTTAAAAAATGTGCTGATTACGCCCACTCCCAGGATTGAGCATTGTCCAGTCCTGTTGGAAGAGAGGAAGAGAGGGAGAGAGAAATGGATATGGTATTGATTCACATGTCTCCAGCTATAGTTATATAAAACTAATTACTGCAACCTAACCTAGGATAATTGCTTCCATATCCAATATTCACAGAAGGCAGAGAGAGAGGGAGGGAGGGAGAGAGACAGAGATGGAGAGAGATAGGCAGAAAGAGACAGAGACAATGAGAGGTAGAATCTCTGCAGATCTAGGCATTCTGGGCTGGGAAAAGATGATTGGTTACAGCCACTCATAGACTAGGGCCCATAGATACTTCATCGCCCCTGGGCCAGCCAGTTCACAGCACACAGCAGCCACTTTCTTTTCATGGGTAGAGCTGGCCTGGCCCCCATGCATGGAGTTTCATAGCCTATTAGCTTGGGACCATAGCTCCCACTGTTTCTGTAAGTGGTTCTCAGGGGGCAAGAAGGTATGGTGGTGGAGGGCAGAGCCCAGGTGAGCATGTAGCATCCTCATGCAGCTGACAAGCTAAGCCAGAGAGAACCAGGATGTGGGGAAGGTCTGCAGATCTTCAGCAATGGTTATGGTAGGAAAGGAGGGTGCTTAGAGTTGGCAACATGGGAAGAAAAAGGCAGAGCTATCCTAGGGGCAAAACCATGTGGACCAATTCACAGATGGAATTCACATCTCTAAATGTGAGACTGACACTGCTGTTTCCTGCTTGGTTGACCCCAAGATCCTTTGCAGTTTCCTTTTGTATTCTATAGAACAACCTTTCTATCCTGGCTTTGTTCTACAGGCAAACATTAAGCCTGCCTTGTGTGTCTTATTAAGACCCTCCATGAGAATTCTGTCTGACCTCCACCGACAGGCAGCTTCTGCCACTAGGTTCCCACCCACTCACCCAGAAGAGATTCTTAAGCCACATATGATGGCATGTGCCAGCAAACTCAGCCCCCAGGAGGCTGTAGAAGGAAGATCAAAAGATCAGGTCTAGCCTATGCTACAGAACTGTCATCTCATAAAACAAACAGTAAAGCTTTTGTAAGTATTTGCTGCCCACCACAGCTCCCCACTTTCACGAAAAGATAAAACTGATTATGAGCTGCACAGGAGACCAACTAGGCATGCAGTGGCTGCTGCCATCAGCCTTATGCAGGGTTACAAAAAGTTAGGCAACACGGCGTGTGTATTGACTTGGAAGCCCTTGCCTGGGTTCTGGCCACTGGCCAGGCTACTATTGCACCCACACCAGAGAAACTGGGGGTTTCTCTTTGTGCTGTCTCTGGCTTCACAGCACCCAGGGCTCAGTCATCAGCCAGTCTTCAGGGGTGTGTCCATGCCTGGCACAGTCCTTGGGACTGTTTTTCTATTCCACAATCTACCAGTTCCTCTATTGTTCATCCTAAGAACATGTAATTTTTTAAATAAAAGGACAAAAAAATTAAACATTTGAAACAATAGCCAGATAGCCCACTAGTTTCTCATTGAGTGCAAGTTGTTGTCTAAGAGAAAGGTGATGTGGAGGTTTGGGGTACTCTTTGGACAGAAAGGACTGGAATTCAAACAGCTGGCATTGAAAGAGCCTATCAGATGGCAGTGGGGCTGGAGGTTGACCTGGGATGACCTCGGTGCTCCTCAACCACAGTGCAGCACCCAGGACTCTCCCAGAGGAAAGCTTCAGGCTGGCAGTGATCCTTTGTCACCAACTAGTAGCAGTTATGGTTTGAAAAGGTTTTGCTCCCAGTTAGAAATCCATAGACCAGCAGCACTAGCAATTCACTTTAGCCCGTGGTCCCATTGGCTGGGGGTAAGCTGCTCATTTGTGGAAGCATCAAGGTGTCTGGTAGCACTATATAGGACAATGGAAGGCTATCTAAAGAATGACACTGACGCCATCTTTGTCTTTTAAAGTTACAGAGGTTTTGGTCTTGGCTCATTTGGTAAAGACTTAACTGAATAATAAAGCCAGTGGATGCCCACATAAGCCAATGGATGCCCACATAAAACCAGTGGATGCCCACATAAGCCAATGGATGCCTATTGGAGACTGTGGAAGAGTGGGGGATGGTACAGAAACCTTACCTCAAAATTGCTCTGTGCTGCTTGAGATCAAATCAACCCACAGAGATAGGCAGACATAATTGTATTCATTCAAAAATATTTTTCTAGATGCTATTTTAAGTACCCAGTACATCTCATAAAGAAGATGAAAATCCCTGTCCCTATGGAGAGAGCAAACAATGCTGAAGCTTGACCAAGCCATGCCTGAAGCCTTCTCATCTCTAAACAATTGAGCTACACAGGCCAATAAATTCCTGTAACATCTGAGTCATTTGAGTTGGTGAGTTTTCTGTTCATTTGCTTGTTGCAAAGCATTCTAGTGGCTTCTGCCTTCCTCTAGGGGACAGGCCCCAGAGCTAAACTACATTCACATTCAAGTGAGGAAGAGCCACAGAGAACAAAACCAGTCTGTTTTTCTGTCTGAAACACTCATCCACCTCTGGGTGGCTCATGGTTCTTATAAATAGCCAAGAAGTAGGTTTAGGCTGGGAGAGGGGATTAAAAAAAAAAAAAAAAAGATAAAAGGCAAGAGGGAGAAGGAATTCCACAGGAAATTGAAATGGAATCTGAGAGACAGAATGCAGCACGCATCATTGAAGTCTCGCCAGCAGAACTGGCCAGAACTGCTTCATTATTAAAAGCACCAGGCGAGCCCAGGGTAAGCAGGAACCCAGCACTTTCCCAGGCCTGTCATCGGAGGATTGCCCAGTGGGTGGAATTTCTGAGTGTTTGTAAGTGTGAATACCATTCTGCATTCGCTGGGTTCCTGATGATCATTTGGGAAAGATGCACTTGAAGAGTCTGATTTTGTTTTCTACTTTTTAGGGCCTACCCAAAACCTCTCACTGACTTGATGGTTAATGGAATCTGTACTGTAACCCACAGCCACCCTTTGCCATGTACCAGAAAGCCATCAACAAGCGGAAGGTTATCTTCAGTAAGACCTTATGTGTTGTCAACTGCAGTAGACATTCTGTGACTTCACCCTGGGGCTGCGGGGGGAGCAGTTCGCATCCTGCCAGGAGCATCCAGTCTTCCTGCAGGGTGTAATGATGATCACATGGAACAGCTTAAGGATGGTCACATAGCCCAAAGCAAACCAATGGGAATCCAGTCAGCAAGCTCTGTTGAAATCATTGATTAAGACGTTATCTTTTTCTATGGGCCTATATTTGCCTGCTTTTACCCAGGTTACCCTTGTGCTAATGGGAAGTAATAGAGGGGAGAGCAGGGGGGTCACTTCTGGGTCTCCAGGCTAGCAAATCCTGAAGGGAGGGGTCTGAATCTATGGACTCTGCATAAGTCACTGTGTTCAGTTTGTTTTTTCTTGGATAAGCCTCTGCATGTTTGCAGTGTTTCAGGAGGCCATAAAGAAAGAAAGGCAGCATGCTCAGAATGGATTGGTGTCTCAGAAGAGGGTCCAGGACAGTAGCCATACTTTCTTTGGATTGCCAGCTCCCAAATAATGACACGAAGACTTAATACTAATTATGAAAGCTTGGCTTATTAGCTTAGGCTTCTTTCCATCTAGCTCTTATAACTTAAATTAACTCATTTATGTTGATCTACATTCTACCACATGGCTTGGTACCTTTCCTTCATACTGTACATCAGACTCCATTTTCTTTTTATTGGTGAAATCTGTGACTCCCCAGAGTTCTTATCTCTGCCCAGAAGTTCTACCAATCCTCTCCTGCCTAGCTATTGGCCATTCAGGTCTTCATTAAATCAATCAGGAGGTGCCTTCACAGAGAATGAAAAGATTATCTCACAACACAGGACAGTGGTCTCCTATTTGCCATCTGAGAACACCCTCTAAGTGTCATCCTGAATGCAAAAAGTAGCCCCTCCCAGACACTAGACAAAGACCTTGCACTCTCTAGCCCTCAGAACTGTGAGAATTAACTTTCTGTTCTTTGTAAATAACCCAGGCTGTCACACGGATCATGTCATGGCTTACACTCGTCTAAGCTACGCCTCCTCCATTTTCAGCCACACACCTCCTGGCTATCACACACAAAGGTGACGTGAGCATGCCTATCCAGCTTCCCTTTGGTGCAACATGCTCAGGCATGGAGGTTTATAAACAGCACGAGCACCCTTATGTGACACTCAGGCATCTTCCAAACAGGCTTCTCTCCTTAGAAATGTGTAGTGTTTGTCAATAGTTGTTTCAACATGAACAACCCAAGCCTCTTCTGATTAGTATTGTGATGGGAGGAAGATGACGGGAGGAAGATGACGGGCTTGCATGCCTGCCGCCACTGTCTCTCTACACTCTACTGGTTCTCCTATGAGCCTTGTTCAGTGAGGACCTCTTCTTTCCAATAGAGGTTTACTGTGTGTGTGTGTGTGTGTGTATGTGTGTGTGTGTCTTCTGTGTGCCTTTCCCTGAGCTCACTAGAAGAGAGCATTAGATCCCCCGAAACTGGAGTTAAGGGTGGTTGTGAGCCACCATGTTGGTGCTGGGAACTGAACCCAGGTCCCCTGCAAGAGCATCAAGTTCTCTTAACCACTGAGCCTTCTCTCCAGCCCCCAGGTACTTCTGTTTTAAACTCAAAACTCTTAGACATTTTTTTCTATCAAAAAAAGGAAAAATATTAAATGTGTCCAACCAGCTGGATTACTCTAGTGATATTAAAAATGTTAAGGTACAATGAAATCAGCGCTCTAAAAGGCCCTGCACCACAAAGTAACTTCAACTTCGTTTACTCTAGCCAGAGATTAGGACAAACTCTTCTCTACAAATTATACAAACCACATTGGTGATCTTTTGTGTCTTCATAGCTAATGGTTCTTTTATTAAATATTTGTGGTGTCCTGTGTTACAGCTACACAAGATTTTAAAAAATAAATTGGACAATATCACTGTGATACCAACTACAGTCCCATTTCATTTCTGTTAAGATTAAAAGAAACAAATAAGATTTAGCTGTGCCTAAAATGCCTGTAAAATTCTAATTTCTAACAAATCTGAACTCTTATTTCTAGCACTGTTAATAATATTTACTACATAGCAAGAGACAATTATATTAAAAGAAAAAATTTAAATACTAGATATTGTTATCTATTTCCTCTATAATGTAACTTTCCATTTACATTAAATCTGGTACAATATCAAGATAACAAACTTTATCAATATTCACAAATAAAAAAGATGCTAAATGAGATATTAAAGACCAACCTTTCCTAAGAAATAGAAGCAGCCACTCCATATGAGGCTGAAAGAAAAGCCAAGCTAAAAAGGTAATAGATTTGTTTAAATACCCCAAAAGAAAAATGCAATAGTTCATAGAATAAAAATAGCTGTAAACACAGTGAAACACATAGTTGATTTATTTTTTTAATGTTTAAATTTTATAGTTTAAAATGTCTATTTCCTTTATCTGTTACTTCTGCTTGGTTAGTTCTCCCAGGCCATGGTTACTCATATTTGGCTCCAAAACAAACTATCTCTTTTTCCGTTTGAGATGAGAGCTGTATTTTTGTGTCAACAACTTACAATTATTTTCAAATAAATATATTCAATATATTCATTAGGAAGAAAAAAATCATTTACAGGCCCAGTGAATCTAAAGTAAATCTATTGTTGTGTGTATGGATCTGAGTGGAGAGGGCCCCATGACATTTCTAGGTCCTTGTGTTCTAGAACAGACTCAGGTCATGGACACATAAATTGTGATAGAAATGGACAGTTCATTAGGAGAGAGAGGGAATGGGCTCTAGAGCTACCACAGGACAGAGACCCCAAACCCTTTTCCCAGGGTTATGACCCCTTTCAAGGTCATTTACATGACTCCAACCTTTCCAGCATTACACACACACACACACACACACACACACACACACACACACACACACCGTTTTATGACTGGAAGCTTTGGTGGGGAGGAGGTCCAGTCTTTCCGCCATTCCTTCAATTCCACCAATTCATACTTTAATTTCAAACTTTAACCACTTTACCATTCCTGGTGCCCCTTTATAGCTCATCTTGACGTCTCAGTGTCCCATTTTAGAGTAATCTTGATGCCTGTCTCTCTACCTTATTCACCTGTTACAAGTCCTCCCTTGTCCTGATCTAGCCCCAGAGCCCAGTCTATGCTGACCTGAACTGGTGTGTAGCCAAGTTGCTGTGATCAGATTCGGCCAATCCAAAGCCTTCCCTCATCACAAATCAGGAACCCTTGGGGTAAAAGGAGGTAAATCAGAATCTCAGGCCTCCTGCTGGCAACACTCAATCTGGATCTGCTCATCTGAGTCTTGAGAAATGTCACCACTGTATAAATGTGCTGTTTCCATGGGGACAGTAGTGGTGTTTGGTTTAATGTTAATCCCGGGTTGTATTTATTGGTATTTTCACTGTCCAGACAACATCCATCAGCCAATTCATTATAAATATCTCTGGCGCTTCTTTTGATCAGATCAGGTAATGAGATGCACATGAAAATGATTGTCATGAAAGATGTCTTTACTCAAAGTTTCCTGGACTCAGGCAGCATGTCCTGGTGGGCCCTTTGGGTTCAGACCAGAGGAGGAGCAAAGAGGAAATGGTGTATTTTTTACACATTTGGAGCAAGGCAAGAAAATCAGCCTAGGACTGGCTAGTGGGATTATTTTAGCAGCTCTGAATGGAAGGCTTGTCCATAGTGGTCTGCCATGACCGACTTTATTAAAAAATGCTTTAAGTAGTCATGAGCATGAGATAGGGACACTCAGAAGGAAGTAAGGTATTCCTAAGAGTGTGGCTGTGGGTTTCTCAGAAAACAGTTGCAGAGAAGACACACTCATGTGTGGATGAGGCCTCCCCAGGAGGCGCAGCTAAGATCCTGGCATATGCATCACTTTGGTAGCTCAAAAGTTGCTAATGCCCTCTCCCCTGTTCTCTTTTGATAAGTAAAATGCCTTGGATAGATTTATCATCTGGCAAGCCAAAAAAACAGGGCTTCACCAGGAACTCTCAAGGCCACACCAGGAACCACCAGGGCCACACAGAGAGCCATCGAGGTTGTACCAGGAGCCACCAGGGCTGCACAAGAGTCTAATGTATGTCCTTGCTCTGCAAACGGGGTTTCTGGTGAGATTCCTAAAAAATTACAGGTTTTCGTCTGGGAAGGGAGTGGGCTGGGAGCAGTTCCTAACTATGCTGGAATCTTGCTACCCTGCCGGCAGGAGGTGTCAGCTGGACTCCAAAACAAGCCTGTCCCCTTCCTGTGCTCCCAAGAGTCTCCCTTCTTTTCTATCCTGACTCACCTCTAGGCTTCGCAAGACCACAGATGTTGGTGAATCAAATATAGAAACTGGAAAATATGGTTATTTCAAAAGTCAATGAAAATAGCTGTGAGATAAATCAAAACCTGCAAAGAGTCCATCTCCAAACGGGGAGTTCTGTCTGGAAGAAGCCACGCTAGTTTCTCGTATCCCTTTCTGTCCTTTGTGCCAATGTTTTATGATAAGAATTTGATGGTCTCCATTCAAGGTAGTGAGCTCCCATGCTCCCTCCTTCCTTCTCTCCCCTGCACTCTGGGCTGAGCCTGGGCGAATTCTCATGGTGCATTCAAGCATGGAGCCAAGGGGAGAGGGCTCCTGCTGCCCGTGAACTGATGGGCTGTGGCTGCTCTTCACTGGCTGGTACCCAACCCAGCAAGCAGCCAAGTGCCCAGAGCTGCTCTCTACTCCCACAGGCTTGACTTGTGACCAACAGAACAGAATGTTCCCTGTACCCACAGACCAAATAAAGGCAAGGAAAATGGTGGCCTTAGGGCATGGCTGTTAGAAAGCCAGCAGTCCATGCACCCTGTCAAGATGTTCTCATAGAAAAACATCCCAATGCAAAACTCCGTGACACGACCCCTCTTCTCTACATCAGGATCAGTTCCAAAGAAAGACCCTGTGTAATAGCCCTCCATCCTCCTCCTCTTCCTCCCCATCCTCTTCCTCTCCATCCTCCTCTTCTTCCTCTCACTCTCCCTCCTGCCTTCCACTACCACCTCAACTATCTCCTTCTAAGTACTAAAAACACAGCCCTTAATACACAGTATCGCTTATTCTTTGCAACAATTTTCAAGTTACGTTTTAGTCTTATTTATGTCATACAGATGATCAAATGCTTCAGAAATGGAGTCATTTGGCCAAACTCATTTATCCTAGTCAGCCTAAGTCCTCATGATCTTGAGTGGGGATTTAGCTGATGACAGACCAAATTGCAATAATGGGTCCCACTGTATGATGGAAATAAAGACTTCTACGACCTGGTGGCATCACAATCACCTTAATATGTAATGTATCTCTCATTTGTTTGTGGCAATGCTCCTGTAGACACAGTTCACCGCAAATCACATGAAAGCATAGCACGTACTATTTTATCCACAACAGATAACTTAATAACAATCAATCCCCTCTAGGTCCTACACTTGCAATAATTATTTTGAAATGTACTTCTGGCTATTATAAACTTTATTGTGGTCCCAAACAGTGAACTGCACTGGCTCTTGGCTATTCAAAGTACTGATAGTGACTGAGGGCTCAGCCCTAAGCAGGACCTTTCTACCCACTCCCTCTGAAACCCAGCAAACACCATGGAAGAGGAAGCAGAAATAACGTGAGGACTGGGAGATATGTAGAAGGACTGTGAAATGTCATCTTCAAGGTATGGCCCAGCCACTGAAAGCATCATCTCATAGTACCTGTGCTTGCTAGCATGGGGCTGTCACAAGAATGGGCCTGTCAACCATCAGCCATGGGTCACTGTGCCCCACCCTGCTGAACTGTTGCTAACTGGTAGATTCTAAGAGAGTGGAGGTCATTGTGTTCAGTTGTGTGTCCAACTGTGACCCCACCATGTTCCAATTCTAAACCCAGAGCATACAGATGTCCCTGGTTAACATCAGCAAGTCACAAAAAAAGACATAAGGACATAGAAACTTGTAGAGAGGAGGCAGTGTGGTGGGCAGGAGGAAGATAAAAGGTGTGTGTGTGGGAATAATCAGAAAGTGTTATATACATGCAGAAAGTGTCAAAGCAAGAATTCAATAAGAATGATTTTAAGAAGGTAGGTGTGACATGGTGTGCTGTGCCGTTCTAGCAGTGGCCTTGGCCATCTTGGGTTGCTTTATCTCTTGAAGACATCAAGAGGCTACATGCGGTGATGACTGCTACCACCTAGGTCTGTGTCCAGAGGGTAAAGCTGCCTAACAATGCATTTCTCAGAGCACTGCCCCGCCATCATATGCAGTGTGACCGGTTTCCACATGGTGTGTTCTAGCTGACTCCTGTAAGAAACGTCCACTCCTAAGGGTTTACCTCAGTGGCTTATTTTGTTCCTGCTCTTTGTGTGTCTTCCGTGATGTCCATCCCACTCATGTCTGCATCCTGTTTCCCAGATTCACACTGGACTCTTCTGCCTTGAGCTCTTGTCTTTTTCCCTTGAGGGCAGGAAGGGACCTGTGAGGACAGCAAAATGCACCTAAGAGAACCAACCTTTCATCCCTCCCGCACATCACATTCTGATCAAGGTTCCCGAGATTCAGGGGAGGCCAGGAATAAAAGGGGAACCCCATCTCCTGAGCCCCTTTAGAGGACCCAAAGCACAGTAGGCTCCATGTGTCCTTCCACAAATGTCACTCATGAATCATCAACGCTGTAGATTTTGATGACCACTTCTACTTAATAGTATTTATTTATTACTACTCTTGCAATTGATTCTTTAAACACCTGTGTCAGTTTAGCTTCTCTCTCGTTGGTGATGTCTGTAAAACATAGACTTGGTACACAGACAGTATATAATGATAAATCACTGCTTGCATGTCCCTTTGTTGGAGGAATGCTCCACCAACGTTCTGTCACCTATCTTTGAATCTGAATCCTGGACAATGGGTTGTGAAAGTGCATAGCCAGAGGAGGGACATCTGTGGGACTTGAAGAAATCACAGTTCAAGAGAGCCATGTGCCTCAAGTGACATAAGGAAAAGAGAAGCCACAAATGTGGATAGCGACCCGTCCAGCCCCTGAGCTCATAGAACACCATACACTACAAAGCTTCTGCTGAGCTGTGCTGGCAAGGAACAGCCTTAGGAACATCCTACACAGGTATGTGAGTTTACTTTCTCCAGAACACTCTGACCTTTGAAGTTCGGAGATGACCCTTGGGGAAATGATACAAACATGCCCTTGAGCTATTTGGCTATGCTCAGTCTGCAAACCAGCAAGCCTACAGGAGTCAGGCAAACATTGCATGCAAACCCATGCTCAGAAATTCCACCATGTCAGCCATGAGAGATGGCAGAAAGAGACAGACAGAAGATGAGTGGAGTCTCCTGGAAACTACCAGCCAGTTGCTTCCTGCCTACCTAAGGATTTGCATTAGCCTGACTTTCAGGTTGAGTTTAGGTATACTGGGGAAAGATGCTGTTATGTGTATGAATGCATCTTAATTTTAGAGTGTTGGCAATCCAAAGAGGGAAAAATCTGTAAAGTCAACACTTTGTGGCCCAAAAAATAGCTCAAGTTAGGATCTTGAGCTGATTTCTCTCTAGAGATAAAGTTTTGTGCACTTTAACCCACAGTCCTGGGAGTCCTTCAGAAAGTGGCCCCAGAATGTGAGCACCTATGTCCCTCAGCTGTAAGTAGGCATCCTTTCTCTGGGTTCTCCTCTCTTTAATAACACAAGATGGAGAATTACAGCAGCTTCTTGAAGAAATTGAGCTGCTGTGTGGGTAACTCTCATTGGGCACATAACAAGCAAAAACAGAAACAAACACTGTTTTGTTTTGTTTATTTTTTTCAAAGAGTTTAAAAGCACATATACTCCATTCACAAAGTGATGAGGTTTGTTATTTTTTCACAGGGATGTATCGTGTGGTTTGACCATGTTCACTGCTTCCCCATCTCCTGTTGGCACCTGCCCCCTAAGCAAATATCCCTCCTAGCTTTCGTGTGTGTGTGTGTGTGTGTGTGTGTGTGTGTGTGTGTGTGTGTGTGTGTAAATTTCTTGAAGCCATGCAGCTCATAGAAGACAGAGCTTAGCTTTGCTGGCAGCAAAAGTGATGCTCTGTCCCTCAGACCACATGTGCCTGGTCCCTGAAGAATAGATGATGTCGTCTGTATACTCACAGTCATTTAAACTTGTGCTCATCCCACCCCACCCCCACGGGCTCTGCACACATCTGTTCCTGCATACACCTGCTCCTACACACACCTGTTCCTGCACACCTGTTCCTGCACACCTGCTCCTGCACACACCTGCTCCTGCACACAACTACTCCTGCACACACCTGTTCCTGTACACACCTGCTCCTGCACACCTACTCCTGCACACACCTGCTCCTGCACACACCTGCTCTTACACACACCTGTTCCTGCACACACCTGCTCCTGCACACACCTGCTCCTACACACACCTGCTCCTACACACACCTGCTCCTGCACACTCCTGTTCCTAACCTCCTATTGTTCAGTCTCTGAGAGGAAACAGGGCAGATGCTGCTGCAAACCACAGCTTGTGTAAAGTATTCTGCTGATAGGTCTCCTAACATCTTGGAGCCTCAGTTTCCCTTTCTGGCACAAAATGACAATAGTCTAATACAGTCGGAAAAGGGATGTGTTTCCCCCAGCCTCACTCCTGACTCTGAGATGCAGCCACTCATCTTTGCTACTCCCTAAACTTACTTTGCTCCCAGCTTTTGGTACCTTTTTTTTCAGTTTCTCCTAGGATTGCATCAATAATAACCAGAGAGTGTGCTTTCCCTAGAAATCCCCTGAACAGAAAAAGGGCATCTGAAGGTCAAACATCTCCCTCTGACTCTTCCACTCCACTCCCCCAACATGCTTTCTGAAATGTTTTGACATTATTATAGGAGGATTGAGTCTTTATTTAAGTGGAGTCATTTAGTTTGTATTTTCTTCTGATATTATATTTTTTTCTTTTCAGTAAAATTATTTTGTGGGAATCACCTTGTCTTTCTTTAAAACTTTCTTTTTTTATTTAAAAGGATTTTTTTAATATACCCACCACTGTTCCCCTTCCCTCCCCTCTTCCCAGTAATCCCCTGCTTCCCTCCACCCCATTCCTCAGAGAGAGTAAGGACTCCCAGAGTGAGTGAACACAGTCTGGCATATCTAGTTGAGAACCAACCACCCCTGCCCCAGTATCAAGGCTGAGCAAGATAATCCTCTGTAGGGAATGGGCTCCAAGAAGCCAATTCATGCACTAGGAATAAATTATGGTCTCACTGCCAGAGGCCCCACAAGCTCCAAGCCATTCAACTACCATCCACATTCATACGGCCTAGTTTGGTCCCATGCAGGTTCCCCAGCTGTCAGTCCAGACTCAGTGAGCTCCCAGTAGCTCAGGTCAGCTGTCTCTGTGGGTTTCTTCATCATGATCTTGACTCCTTTGCTCATATACTGTCTCCTCCCTCTCTTTGACTGGACTGGGAGCTTGACCCAGTGCTTAGCTGTGGATCTCTGCATCTGCTTCCAACCACTGCTGGATGAAGGTTCTATGATGACAATTAGGGTGGTCATCAGTTTGATTATGGGTGAAGATCAGTTCAGGCATCCCCTCCACTATCGCTTGGGGTCTTAGCCGGGGTCATCCTTGTGGGTTCTCGGGTATTTCTGTTGCACCAGATTTCTCTCTAACCCCACAGTGTCTTTCTCCATCAAGATGTCTGTTTGTTGGTCTCCCTTTCTGTCCCTCCCCAACTCAACCTTCCCTCATGTCCTCTTCTCATGGTCTCAATTTACTCTAGAGATCTTCTCTATTTTCCCTTCCCAGGGCGATCCATAGATGTCTGTCTTAGATTCCTCCTTGTTATCTAAGGGATTTCGGATTTTAGCCTGGCTATCCTTTGCTTTACATTTAAAATTCACTTAGGAGTGAGTACATACCATGTCTATCTTTCTGGGTTTGTGTTATCTCACTCAAGATGATATTTTCTAGTTCCATCTATTTACTTATACATTTTAGGATGTCATTTTTTTTTTCCTGCTGAGTAGTACTCCATTGTGTAAATGTACCATATTTTTTAAATCCATTTTTCAGTTGAGGGGCAATTTGGTTGTTTACAGGTTCTGGCTATTACAAATAATGCTTCTATGAACATAGTTGAGCAAATGTCCTTGTGGTAAGAATGTGCATCCTTTGGGTATATGCCCAATAGTGGTATTGCTGAGACTGAGAAACCACCATGCTGATTTCCAGAGTGGCTGTACAAGTTTACATTCCCACCAACAATGGAGGAGTGTTCTCCTTACTCCACAACTTCTCTAGCATAGGTTATCATCCATGTTTTTGATCTTAGCCATTCTGATAGGTGTAAGATGGTATCTCAGAGTTGTTTTGATTTGCATTTCCCTAATGGCTTAGGATGTTAAGCAATTTTTTAAGTGTCTTTTGGCCATTTGGAATTCTTCTGTTGAGAATTCCCTATTCAGCTCTGTGTCCCATTTTAAAAATGATATTATTTGGGTTTTGATGTCTAGTTTCTCAAGTTTTTAAAAATATATTTTAGAGAACAGTCCTCTGTCAGATGTAGGGTTGTGAGGTGATTCCAGCACTTGGGAGGCAAAGGACAGGCAGATCTCTGTGAGTTTGAGTTTGAGGCCAGCTTGGTCTACACAATGAATTCTAAGACAGCCTGGGCTATATGGAGTGACCCTATCTCTAAAAAAAAAAAAAAACAAAAAAAACAAAAAAAACAAAAAAACAAAAAAAAACCCAAAAAAACAACTCAAACAAACAAAAGCAAAACCAAACAAACAGAACTCCCTTCATCAGTTTCATACACAAATACAATGCATTATGACAGGAACCATCCTGTATAACCTTCATTCCACCCCTCCCACCCCTGGGCACCCCCTTCATCCTCCAGCTAACTCCCCTCTCACTTCTTTATTTTGTACAGGTATCACTCGGGGAGCTACAGCCGCAGTGTATTCACAAGTTCAGCAGCCATGTCATATCATAACGCCCCTCCTCATTCTCTGTCTCTTAATTTTTTCTACTTTTTCTTCCTCCATGTTCCTTGGCCCTTGAAAAGGGTGTTGCAGACATCTTGCTTAGGACCAAGGATTCACTAGTTACTTATTCTCAACACCTTTTTACCAGTTACGAGTTTCTCTATTAACTGCCACCCTCTGCAGAGAGCAGTGTCTTATGGAGGCCGAGAGCTGTACTGAGCTCATCGTATATAGAGAACAATTAGTTTGACTATGTGCTCACTTAGTAAAACACCAACAAATTCTTTTTAGGGCCCGAGCTTTGACGTTGTGGCTTAAATAAGAAATGTGGTCCACAAGCTCTGATGTTTAAATGCTTGCTTCCCAGTTGGTGGCACTGTTTGGGTGTCACTGCCTTGCTGGAGAGTCCTCCGCTGGGGTGAGCTTTGAGTAGCCTCACTTGAAGCTCATTCTCTCTACTTTGTCCTTGTGTTTGGGGAGGTGACCTCTCAGCTTCCCACCCCAGCCTCCACACCTGCCGCTCAGTTCTATTCTTCCATAGCCATGGACTCTCATCCCATTAGAACTGTAAGCTCAAATATACTCTTTCTTCTATCAGTTACCTTGGTCATGATGTTTATATACAGCAACAGAAAAATAACAAACATAATTACCTTCTGAACAACTGTTTAGAAAAAGTTTTCAAACAGTGAATACGCATTGAAAGGTGGTAGAAAGAAGCATTAACCTGTTTATTGACAGCCTGGTTTCTGCTGCCCAGATATCATCACCTGCTTTCCCATGGCTTTCAATCCATCCCTCTCAGGTAGATGGATGTGCGCATGAGAACATCTTTCTCTGTCTTCATGGGCTCCTGTGCTCACTCAAGGAACCTAGGGAGTCAACAAGCTGAAGCTTAGTCTGGAAGCTGTGAGCCCCAGACACCCAATGGCAGTGCTCCAGGCTTGGTGCAGAGCCTGGGAATGTCTCTAGGATCATGGAGGTGCTCAGTTCCTGCTTGCTCACTGTCTGTGTGCCTGGGGCTGCCCAAGGGAATACATCAAGAATGTCTTAGACCAGTGAAAGGTTTCATTCTAGCCCTTGCCCCCAGGAGAGCCCTGGGGTGCTAAGTCTCATGGAAGCAGGTTTCCCAGGACTGTTTCTTCTCAAGGCCATCCTCAGGCAGCTGCTAGAGGCCAAGATGGTCCTATCATGTCCTGCGCCTGCCCCTCCTGTCTAGGTAGCTTTCAAAGCCAGCAGTGAAATGGTTCCTTAAAAGTCATCCAGTGGTGACAAGCATCACCCAGATGTAAAAATAAAGAGGGGTAAATTCTAGCCTCCCAGGAGTGTCAAGGCAAATGCACGCTATTTTAGGGAAGAAAAGAATCTCTTGACTGTCTTTCCAAGGTCTCAGAACCCAAGGCCCACAAGGGACTATTACAGGGGACACTTGTCACCTGTTCTTCTTAGTGGCCCAGATGGTATCATTCCCTGGGCTCCCAGGCTTGGGCTGTACAACATCAGAAACTGAACCAGAAGTGAGGGCTTCATTCTGTTAGGGAAAAACTGCTGCAGGAAACAAAAGCAACCCTGGGTCAGTGAGAATCAACATGGGTAACGTGTACACAAATCAGACAGAACACAGCTCAATGGAAGAGACTATATGTCATGGCCAGTGTCCAGAAAATCAAAGGGTACACAGTGGGTAGGTGTTTGATAAGTAAGTTAAAAAAAAAAGAAAGAAAGAAAGAAAGAAGGAAGGAAGGAAGGAAGGAAGGAAGGAAAGAAAAATAAAACAGAGAAGGAAAGAGAGAGAAAGGAAAAAGAAGGGGGAGGGAGGGAGGGGGGAGGAACAGCTCAAAGGCTTTCTAGGAACCATGAGTTGCCAAAGTACTGACTGTTTTTGGATAGCCCAGGAGAACCATACCTGGTTCTCCCTTCCCATAAGCAACTGCAGTGCTTGAAAGTTGAAGTTCCTTAGATGCAAATTCAAATGCATCCTTGAGGGGAGTAGAGGAAGCCCTGAGTGACCGAGTCATGGACAAGTGCTCCAGTGCCACAGACACAGAGGAACTGGCAAAGACTTTTCAGAGTCAGGCTCAGGGTGTTGGAAAAGCTTTCCTCTGGTCTTGTCTCTCTGTCTCTTCCCCGCCTCCCGCTTGCTCTCTTTCTCACGTACACAAAGCTAAGCACACATCTCAAGGACATTGCAGTCATTCACAGTGCCCTTGATCTTGTACACCTGAAAGCCTGTGCCTGGAACCCTCAGTGCCCGCTCCGGGTACCCAGAACCCCACTCTACTTTCTGCCTCTTTGAACTTGATGCTCCCAGCCACCTCATGTAGGCAGATTTTATGGAACTTTGGCTGTTTGTTATTTTTGCTCTTTATTTTTTGGGGGGCCCACTTCCCAGTTCCCAAATAAAGCACACACGGAGGCTTATTTTTACTTATAAATGCCCAGCCTTAGCTTGGTTTGTTTCTTGCCAGCTTTTCTTATCTTTAAATTGTCACTTTTTGCCTCTGGACTTTTTCCTGTTCTTACTTCTATAATCTCGCTTTCACTTGCAATCCTTGGCTGGCTGTATGGCTGTGTGACTGAGTGGCTGGGTGGCTGTGTGGCTGAGTGGCTGGGTGGCTGTATGGCTATGTGGCTGTATGGCTGAGTGGCTGTGTGGCTGTGTGGCTGTGTGGCTGGGTGGCTGTGTGGCTAGGTGACTGTGTGGCTGTGTGGCTGTGTGGCTGTGTGACTGAGTGGCTGTGTGACTGTGCGCTGAGTGGCTGTGTGACTGTGCGCTGTGTGGCTGTGTGACTGTGTGTCTGGGTGGCTGTGTGGTTGTGTGGCTGTGTGGCTGGGTGGCTGTGTGGCTGTGTGGCTGTGTGGCTGTGTGGCTGTGTGGCTGGGTGGCTGTGTGGCTGGGTGGCTGTGTGGCTAGGTGACTGTGTGGCTGGGTGTCTGGCCTCTGATGTCTTCCTCCTTCTCTGGCTTCTTCTTCCTTTCCTTCCAGATTTCTCCTTCCATATACTCTGCTTGCCAGCCCCACCTATTCTTTCTCCTGCCTCACTATTGGCTGTTCAGCTCTTTATTAGACCATCTGGTGTTTCAGGCAGGCAAAGTAACACAGCTTTACAAAGGTAAACAAAGACAACATAAACAAAAGTAACACATCTTAAAATAACATTCTCCAACACTTGGTCTTTTGGGTGGTTCTGGTTTCCCATTGTCTTCAAGGTTTGCTCTGTGGTGTAGCACATTTGAGAATGTTCTTCCTTGGTAAGGATGACTTAAAGCCTGTTGTGTGGATAGACCACGTTCTGTCTGGCAGATCATTCATCAGTGAACCGCTTCCATTTTAACTATTCCAAAAGGCTGCTGTAAACAAGTTGATGCACATATCTTTAGGAGTAACCACTTTCAATTCTTTTGAATATTTAGAACTGGATCATTTCTTGGGCAGAATATTTGCCTTAAAGAAAAAATTTCTTTTGATGTCAATTGGTTGGAGGACACAGCCATTGTAAACTCATATTTACAAAGTGAGTCTCAACAAAGAACGCTGTTTCAAAGCATGGGACTTGAACTCATAGTTACAAAGTGAGTCTCAACAAAGAACGCTGTTTCAAAGCATGGGACTCAAAGGCCAAAAGACTAATTTTCAGTCTTTATTGGCTACCCAGCTCATGCAACCTGGAGAACCAGTATAGGTGTTCCTCAGTTCACAGTGGCACTGTGTCCCAACCAGCCCATCTGAAGTTGAAAATACATTTAATTCTCTTCGGTTACTGAGCATCACAGAGTAGCAATACTGCACACTGCAGAATGGGTGCTTTGCCCTCATAACCCCAGGGCTTAATGGGAACTGCAACCACAGCTCTTCCCAGTACTTGACAGAGAGCAGAGACCATCCATTGCTAGCCCGAAAAAGAACCTCACTCAAAATCCAGATCATCCAGTTGAAACCCTCAAGTCAAAATGTCACCAGTGGCAGAAGTTTGTCCTCTGTGTAGACGGAAATCGCCAGGCAAACTGTGGCTTTCTGAACTTTAACGACTCTGTGCTTACAGTGTCAAGACCCTGAGATCTCCATGTTACAGTCACTGGGTGTCTGTAACTCTCAGGCCTGTTTGAACTCTTCCTTCAGTTAGGACTTGTGGCTCTAGGCTCCTGGCACTTCTCATCTCCCACGTTATTGGCTCTTCAAAGTCTCCCGAAGCCTTGGTTTGCATCTTCTCACAATATCTCACTCCTTCACCATCCCAGCTCTCCATGGGCTGTGCTCCAATCCAGCCTTTGGAACTCTCCAGTTTCTCTATAGCTATTGCTGGCTTCTCCATGAGGCTGCCAATCTCAAAATTTACCTGTTCTTCATGTCGCCAACTCCTCCCACAATAGGGCCACTTAGATGGGGTCTTCCTGAGACCTAGTACTGCATCACAAGAGCAGGGGAAAGTGGGCAAGAGAGAGAGCTCTCAACCAACTCTAGGCCAATGAGAACAACTCTGCCTGTACAGCCAGGTGCATAGTAGCTATCGAGTAAGGGAGGCTTTGCTCTACAGTTAGAATGACAAATACTGTGACCAGGTCATGAGTGCAGGATCATCTGAAGCAACTGTGGGCTGGGCCATTTCTTTTTCTTTTTTCTTTTTTTTTTTTTTTTTTTTTTTTTTTTTTTTTTTTTTTTTTTTTTTTTTTTTTTTTTTTTTTTTTTGTTAATGATGGTTTTAATTTGAATTTCCACTGGCTCTTAAGAAATGATCCTAACTGGAAGAGAAGAGCCCATCAACACTGAAAGGAGTCCACAATGCTTCAGGATGGAGACCATATGCTCCTGGTCCCAACTGACATCCAATTCTGCCAGAACAGTCACTTGAACAATCAGAACTTCTTCAAATACTGGCTTCACTTCTTCTTTGGGGTAAGGCCTGAGGGCGATGCAGGTGGCAATATTGTCTGGCTGATCAAGCCACAGCATGTTATCAATGTCCTTCTGCTTCAGGGTCTCAGCCAGCTCCTTCAAGGTGGCCTCATCAGCAGCCTCGAGAACCACCTTGTGCATGCGCCCCAGCTCCCGGAGATAAGCTACCATGTGCGGATGGTCTTGGTGAAGATGCAAGGCTGCGGTGGCGGTGTGACAAGCCTGCGCTACCAATGCACCAGTAGGCCAGGAAAAAGGAGCCTGAGACAGATCCTTTCGTAACACTAAGTACTGTACAAGGATCTGCAGCTCCGCCCCAGAGCCTGCCATCTTCCTGACAATCTGAATGGCCGGACCTACTTTTGGGTAGGGCTATTTCAAGCCTCCAACTGATATCTGGAGGGACCACAACCGAAGTAGAGTCTCTCGAGGCAGTGCTCTGTTGGAGCAGCATCCAGGACAATTTCAATGTCTCTCACGACTGGGACAAAATCTCTCTGAGTGTTCAAAACTGGTGTGGGGCCTTCCTGAGCAAAAGGAAGCTTCTAAGACAGTGCCACTGTCATGATGGCAGCCCAATCAACCACCAAGGGAGCAGATGCTACACTGACAGTTCCCACGCTTCCGTGAGATTGCAGTTGCTGCTGCCCCATGGGGGTAGCATTGATATCATTCAGAGCTTTGGGAACTATGGAGATAACAGCAGCAGCTTGAAGTTTGGTCCAGCCTTCCTCCTTACTCAGAGCAGTCCCCAGTGTGGCTAGGCACAGGATAAAAGAACCCACAAACACTTTCAAGGATCCAGACTGGGGTGTCTGTGGATGGGGAACCGGATGGGACTGCCCCCACTTCTCAGTCATTATAGATGAGAACAGAATGTTGTGTTCTACTCCGTTCCTTCACCAAACTGCCTGTCTGTCCTTCCACCAGATTCTCCATCATCACCCTCAGAGTTTAGAAGTAACCAGAAATCTAACTCCCTCCAACCCACACTCGTGGGACACCTACCCACTGCCCAGTCTATCAGAAACTAAGAGATGAGTGGAACTTCTTTTCCACTGACGTCACAGAATAAGCAAAAGAGACAAGAGCTGACATGGCCAGTTGTCTTCTCCCAACAATCCCTCAAAATCAGTGCTGTGAAGATGTCCATTTCCAAACACATGTGAAAACACTAGATAGAACAACTTACCTGAGATCCCCCACATGCAAGTGGTGGATCTGGGATTTGAACTTGAACCCCCTGGCTCTTGAATTCATATTATGACTGGGCTAAGTATCAGGACTGTTAAAATCTGGATGACTCAAGCAGCAACTGATCTAAACAATCATTCCACAGTGTTTTGTAGGTCAGTGAAAATAGCCAACAGCATGTCAGCCTCCCTCAATCTCAGGATTATGGGTCCTACAGGCAAAGAGTAGTCCCACACAGGTTCAAGGGGCACAATGAAAGTTGTTCAACCCCAAGAACCAGTAGGTTCCTCAGGTACTGGGCGACAATCACCATTTGTGGGACTCAACACTACAGATGGGCAGGTGGTGACATTGCAGATAGCATTGGCAGAATGGCTTTTAGAGTCACCAGGTGCTTCTCTCTCACAAACCAGTGCCACCACAGCCTGAGAGACAGCTCACACTGCTTCCTTCAGTCAAAGGAGCAACCTGAGTCAGTAGAAGGCAAGGCATGGATGAACTCCTAACTAAAAATTCCAGGCATGCTTTTCTGTCAGAGGTCCCCCCCCCCAGCTCAGATGAAAGGATTGCAGTCACGTGACTATCAACCAAGACACATTCTAGAGAATGTCCCGTTAGGTGACTTCATCATGCAAACATGAGAGTGTGCTCACACATTCCTACGTGGTACTGTGCATCTGGCCACTGCTCATCTCAGCTCTGTGGTATATACAAAGTATAACTATAGCTCCTGGAAGCATGATGCACAAAACCACACAAGAATAAGTTGAGAAGAAGAGAAAATGATATGAGCAAAAGACATGATAAACATGAGGTTCACGACTCCACTGACTGAATAACAGTGTCTTACAGTAAGTTTTTTTTTTAAGTAAGTTAAATGGGCACACTCTAAAAATAGAGCAAAGATGCTATGGCCACCACAGCACTCGGTGGTAGACTTCTCCACTACTGTAATATTATAAGACCGCTGTCATGTATCAGGTCTGTCCTTATCCAAAATGTCATTAACATGGATCCGGCAGCAGACAGTATTCTCATGGAGAATGTCTTTGTCCAATGCTAGATCTCTGTGAGTGTGCTGATGCCGGACTTGAACTCCATCTCTTTGTGTCCAACAAATGAGCATCCTAGATAGCAGAGCCCTCCCTCCCGTCGTCCATTCTGTGGTCTCCTTCTCCCTTCTCAAATGCACGCCATCTAAACTAACCTTCCCATCTCTCTCCTCTGCCCTCTTTCAGTCACACTCCTCTTTGGGGAACTGAGACTCCTCTGACATCAAAGCAGATCTGTGTGTTTAGTGTCTGTCTTTGCCATCTTATCTTTGAGCTACTTGAGGGGTAAGTGTATGTCTGTCTTGTTGCTGTATTCTGGTACATTAAAGGTGGTCAGTGTGATTTGGTTGAATGAGGGAAGGGTGATTTAATGAATGACCATCTGTGGTGGTTTGATGACAATGGCCCCCTAAAGTCATAGATTTAAATACTTGATCCCTGGTTGGTGGAAATGTTTGGGAAGTATTAGGAGGTGTGCCATTGAGAAAAGGCCTTGAGGGTTCAAAAGCCCATACCGTTTCCAGTTAGCTGTCTCTGCCTAGTGTTTGTGATAAAAAATGTGAACTTTCAGCCACTACTTCAGCACCATGCCTGCCTGATTCCATGTTTTCTGTCAGGATGGCCAGAGACTCACTCTCTGAAACTGTAAGCAAGTCCCCAGTAAACTCTGCTATAGGTTGCTTTGGTCAGTTGTCTCTTTACACTAATAGAAAACTAAGACACCTCTGGTTTAAGAAGCCAGAAACAAGAGCTGGAAACTTACCTGGACTTATAGGACTATAAGTCTAAGCCACTTGGCTTGGTTCCAGAGCTAAGAGAAAAACATGACCTCTGCCCTCTCTTCTTTTTCAAGGGCATTCTTGTACTAGGAAGCCTTTTGTGAATATCTTATGCCTCAACTCTTTCTCACTCACTCATTGCTCTATACATGTGTTCACACCTCCACTTCTATGCAAAACAGAGTGAATCTAGCTGATTTCCTCGGGTGTAATGCTGTAAACCCATCAACAAAGAGCGCCGGTGAGTGAAAATAGATGTGATTTTAAAATATAATACTTATGTTAATTTTTAAAGAATGCTATACAGGCATATAGTGTTGTGGACTATTATTCAAAGATGTGTTACCTTCTTTTATGCCATGTAACATTTGTTTAATGGGGCAAAGATGTGTTGTCGTATTTATGCTGCATTTGTTTAACTCTGTAAAGCTGTGTTCCTTTGCCTGTCTAAAATATGTGATTGGTTCAATAAGGAGCTGAATGGCCAAAGTTAGGCAGGAGAGAGGTGGGTGGGGCTTCTAGGTAGAGAGAATAAGTAGAAGGAGAAAAAGACAGGAGATAGAGGAGTGGAGAGGAGAGCATCAGGGGCCAGCCACCCAGCTGTACAACCAGCAACAGAGTAAGAAGGAAAGAAAAGTGTATAGAACAGAGGGAGATAAAAGCCCAAGTCAAAGGTAGATGGGAAAATTTAAGAAAATCTGGTTAGAAACAAGCCAAGCTAAGGCCGGGCATTCTTAAGAAAGATAAAGACTCTGTAACTATTTGGGATCTGGGTGGCGCCCCCCCCCCAAAGAGAAAAGAGCTAAAAACAACCAACTATAGTTAGTGTATTTTGATCACATCCATTCTTCATTCCTTCCTGTAATTCTTCCCAGATCCTCTCTCCACACTCTATGCCATCCAAACTTTGTGTCCTCTTAAAAAAAAAATCCACAGAGTCCAGTTTGTGTCTTCTCTGTACTCATGAGTGTAAGTCATCCACTGGAACACTGTTGACCTACCAGGGGCCACACCATTAAAGAAAAGTGACTCTCCTGGAGAATCCATCAACTGCTAAGAGCTCCTCAGTCAGGGCTGGGGGGCTCTCATGGACTCCTCACTACTCCATGTTGGAATGTTGACTGGCTCTGTCTTGTGTAAGCAACCACAACTGCTGAATTCTTGAGTGAGCACAGTGGATTTTGTCGTATCAAGAAGACATTGTTTTGCTCTGGTCCTTATGAACCTGTGTTACAGGTATGTGCCCAGTGCCCAGAGAGGCTGGAAGAAGGTTTCAGGCCTCCTGTAACTGGAGTTACAGACATATGTGAGTCACCATGTGGGTGCTGGAAATCAGTTAGAGTACCCTAATAGCACTGTGCATACTAATATGTTAGCATGAGTAGGAAAAAAAAAGAGTTGGCAATTGGGACGAGACTTTTGATAATTATTAGGTTGTTAGGCAGGAAGAGAAGGGCAGAAAATCGAGAGGAATGGGAATAATTGAGACAAAGGGGAGAGATGGGATGAAAACATTGAACATTGGGTTTATAGTAGACTACAGAAATAGGGTAAAGATATCATAGGCCTGGTCAGCCTCTGGCTTTGGGTAATATGACATCAAGAGGATTGGGCACAGGAAAAGAGAAAGGAAGAAAAGAAGAAGAAAAAAGAAAGAAAATGGCAAAGGCAAAACAGTAGGGGAAGGTATTGGCCTGCTGCAATGGTCCACTGGACAGATAACAGATGACTGTAGGGGAGGGTATGGAACTGGGTGGTGATAACAAGGCTTATTTTGAGTCTGATTTCATATCAAGGTGAAGCTAGAGCCCTGTGCAGGGACCAGAGGCAGCTCCAAGGAGGTGGCTAAGATTTGGAAAATTGAAGTCTTTATTGGCTGTGTATAGTCAGCTTGAGGGCCCAGCTGCAACTGGGAGACATTTACAGCAACACAAGTGCTCTCAGGATTTGCAACCATGATGAGGTATATAAAATGGCACCAGAGAGGCTGACTCTGAGCCTCCCCTGGCCTTTGAGACCCTTCAGAATGTCTAAAGCCCACAGAGCCAGCACATTTTTGTAATCAGAAGTTTTTCTGTCCCACCCAACCTGTCCCACAGCCATTTAGTCCCAAATAATCACACAAAGACTTCTATTAATTATAAACTTTTGGCTTTTGGCTCAGGCTTATTACTTCTTACTCTTAAACTAATCCATGATTCATATCCAGGTTTTGCCATATGGCTTGGTACCTTTTTCTCACTGTAGCATTCTTATCTTGCTTCCTCTCAGTCTGGCAGGCATCTGCTCTGCTCTTCCTCCTCCAAGAATTCTCCTTGTCTGGTCTCCGCCCCATACTTCCTGTCTGCCTAGCTTTTGACCAGTCAGCAAATTATCAAATCAATATTTACAGTGACAAATATTTACAGTGTACTAAAGCATAGTCCCATAGCACATTTGTGTCAGACAAGAAGAAAAGGTAACAAGAGAAGGTAGGATATCTTGGGATTGGTGTGTGCCAGCAGTTTTAAGATTGTCAGAAGTCAAATCCATGTTCCTGGGGTTCTCTCTCCCTGAAAAGATGCCCAAATTAGTGAAAACATTTAAAAGTGAATCAGCTGCCATGCACACCATGGGCAGTGCCATCTTGGTCCTGTGCTGTCTGTTGTCAGCCTGCTGTGTCAATACTCGGCAATATTCCCCTGATATTACCACAGCAACACCCATGATCTGAGAGCTTTCCTTGCCATGAAAAATAAATGCCTTTCCCCCAATACCCAAGACATCACTTTAATTTCTTCCCTGAGCATTATTGCTCAGTTGCCATGGAAAGAATCGGGGTCCTTTTTTAGCCTTTCTCTACCTTGCAAGCTTCCAGGAGCCATTAGAAAAAGGAGACAGCCTATGAAGTTAGTTCAGACATGCAGCACAATGCTGGGCTCACTGCAGACACATTATGTTCCATGGACAGGGGCCCATCCCTGAGTCATCATGCATAATGGAGCATTGTTGGGAGTCCTGGGTACATGACAAATTCCTCATTGCCCAGTTTGGGTAAAGTTGAAGTTATGTTTGCCCCAAGAAATGAAGTCAGATTGCTTTGGTACACCTTCCAGCTGCTGGACTCAAAGACCAGGAGGGCGCCATGCCTTTTATGCTGATTTCTGTTTATAAGAGTCCTCTGTCAGCTTCTCACCTGCAAACATGAGTGGAAATGAACAGCTTGGCAAAGAACAGTTGGGACTTCTGACCATTCAGCAGATCCTAGAGCATAAAATTGTCATAACAGGCCCTGGCACTGCCAGGTAGATTGGCAGGACAGGAAAAAAAACATATCAAACAAAAATGGCCATGTGTCAATGCAAGAAAAGGCAGTGACATACACCTGTCTTGTAACATACACACCAACCAGCATGGTATGGTGATGTGAGCATGTCCCAGTTAATGCATGTTTCAGAAGCCGGTACAGGTAGCAGCAACAGCAAATGTTTTCTAGCAACACTTGCCACAAACCAGGCTCTTCACAAACCACTGACCAAAATTAGTTAACTAGAAGCTAAGGTATGAATAAGATTTATCTCCACCAAACTCACGCTGAGCTTTGGTAGCATCAAAACTCGTCTTAGTCTAGGATTGGGTTGGCTAGAGCCTGTTGCATCCACTCTTTCTTGCTTATAAATAGATGTTCTTGAATGTCCTGGTTTCCAGAACCATGAGCCAAACTAAACCTCTTTCATTTATACATTATCCAGCCTTGGATATTTTGTTAGAGTATCAGAAAGTAACTAAGACAGTAGGAAATTCTTATTTTCTTAGATTTTTTTTCTGTAATTTTCACTCTTCTATGATAACTACGTTACTTTTATAATGAGCAAAACATGAGAAAGTATTATATTTTAAAGAAAAAGTAATGATTACAAAGAGTCAGTGCTGTGGGGTTTTTAAAGGTGGGGATGGTTTAGAGTGGGTCTCAGGGAGGCAGGAGCATCTAAGCCAAGATTTTAGTCTAAACTCCAGTTAAGCAAGGAGAGGCCGCAGTGGATGCTCCTGGGTGTGCCCTGTGAATGGCAGGGAGTCTGCCAGAGATGGAAATACAAAAGTGCCCAGCAAAAGGAGCAGGTAGGGCTGCACTAAACAGAAATGGGGTTTTCTAGACAACGAGAAAGGCAGAGGCACAAAGTCTTTAGGAAAGAAAGGTCTAACAGATGTTAGTAATGTAGGCTCAGACAGCATGGAAGCGTGTGCTGATCATTTAGAAGGAAGGAAATCAAAGATGAGCAGTAAAGAAAGGGGCAGTGGTGCTGATGAAAGCAGCTGGTACATTAGGGTGGTTAGAGGCAGCCGAGAAGGACTGTAGGATTTATAACAACAGTATGGAGAGCAATTTTCTCAATCTCACTCCCAAGGCCCTCAACAAAGCCTCCTGTCCCCCAGTCCCAGAAGCCACCGCTGCTGCTCTTGTGTCTGAGGAAGCCTGGACCCGGCCTGACAGATAAGGTCATAAGCTTGCCCAGCTTGGCCCATCATTGTCATGCAGTCCTCAGACCCAACCTCGCAAACAGGACAAACAGTAATCGTGGAAGGGTGAAGGTCCCCCTTTTCTGCTGAGACAGTGGAGTCCCGGTCACACACACACACACACACACACACACACACACACACACACACACGCAGATTTACCTTCCCCCATGCAACAGGAGGAATGAGAAGGACCTGCAAGGTGGCTGGAAGCATCAGAAAGTGACACATGGCTCCAGTCAGCTCTCCACAATATTAGCTGTGTCTACAAAGTCTGTGTGAAGACAAGCACGCACAGAAACATGCCGGGGACTTCTGACTGCAGAGTCTGGGTCAGAACTTGACCTCAACAGCCTTATTTCCTCTGGGTCTGTGTGACCTAGTGCTTACAGCCAGTGACAAACCTTCCAAGTCCTCGTCTCTCCAGGTGTGGCGGTGCACACCTTTAACCCCAGCGTGTAGGGTGCTAACACACAAGATGCCACACTCCCTACTTCCATAAACACTTGCTCAGCCTGATCTGAGCCTTTGTGGTCAACTCATGCTGAGTACTAGGCAGAGACAGAGCACCAGGAAGGCCTGCTTTATTACTTGTGTTTAACCAACTTCTTTTTCAGTTTCTTCATGCATAAAATGGAAATAACAGTACCTATGGCATTGTGTGATTTTGGAGACTTAAAGAGTGTGAAGTCTGAGACAGGCTCATTGTGTGGCATCCAACAAGTGTCTCATCCAACAAAAATGAGCTGATTTTTCTCCCATCACTGCTGAGTTATCCTCCAGGTTTTCAAGGCACTACAGGCTTTTCACATTCTTTCACTCATGCCCGGTCAGAAAGAAAAGTTCCTGCTACCTGCAGACACTTCTCTACATGTTCTCTACGGTAGAAGCTCGCTCTTTGCCTAGAGCCTTGCTGGCCTGCCTTCCTTCCACAGGCTCTCCCAACTGCCCACCACCAGGCCTTTGGTGTTTAATAAAACCAAACAAAACCGTTCTTCTCACAGATGTAGCCACAATGCCCCCATTTCTTGAATTGTAAAGATACGTCTCAACTTTGCAGCTCACTTGCAGTCTAAGCAATCTCCATCACTGAAGCTCATGGGAAGGGATAAGTTCAGAGCAGATGGCATAATTCAGCAGCAAGTGTGCATTTGTAAAATGTATGCTGCCTCCAGGAACTGAAAGAGAAAACTGACTACATGGCCTTAAAAAAAAGTATTGTTGTTGTTGTATGTACGATAGTATCTAAGTGGTCAGACCACAGGGCAATGCACATCCTCGTCTGCTGCTGCAGAATTCACAGTAGCCAAGGTTTGGAACCATCCCCAACACCCATCAACAGCCAAATGGAGAAAGAAAATGCCATACATACACACAGTGGAGTCTCAATCATTCAGAAAGTCCCCGTGTCATTTGCAGGAAACTGGATAGAAGAATAGATCATTATATTAGGCAAAATAATCTAGGCTAAAGAAGGCAAATAGTACACATTAGAATAAAGAACCTAGATTTTTGAATAAATATTGCAAGATTAAAATACACATGTGTGTATAAATATATATAAATATATAGATATGGCTATGAGGGAGGAGAAAGGGAGGGGGAAGGGAACTGAGAGAGGGCCATAGGGTAAGAAAAAATATTGTATGTTTTCTCTCCTATGTATAAACTAAGTATGTACATATTTATAAGGAATATATGCAAGTATGGCATGAAAGCAGAAAAAAAAATTTTACAGGGAAAAGAAAACTGACCTGTGGTAGGAGGATGGGGAGGAGCTTGTGGGGTTGAATGAAAGCAGAGGACAATTGTGTGTGTGTGTGTGTGTGTGTGTGTGTGTGTGTGTGTGTAACAAATTCTAGCTGGTATTTAATGAAAACTCAGAGTCAGATACTGGGGAAAAGCTGGAATATCAGAGAGAGGAAATAGACCACAGTCAATTCTCACCCAGCCAACTTTTTAGGATAAAAGCTATCTTCAAGAGTCCTCAGCCTGACTCGTCACTTCTACAGAATACCTGAATGTCTGCCTATGCCTGCCTTAAATAATCTTCTTCGCCCAGTTGTTTCACTCCCAGGTTCAACTCTGCATCATAATTCTAGAGTTAGGATTAAAGATGTGAGCTACAACTGTTTGGTAGTTAGCCTTGAACTCACAGAAACACAGAAAGATCTCTGTCTCTGGAATTACAGGATTAAAGGCATAGGTCACCACGCTCTGACCTTCCTGGCTTGCCTGTGGATGGTTCTGTTCTCTGATATTACAGGCTGATTTTATTAAATATAAAATACATCACCATGTATGTGTGTGTGAAAGTGTCATAATCAAACTCATTATTTTGCATGCTAACATAAAAACTAGTTAAAAAATAAGGGATCCCTTTTCTGCACCCACTGACCCCTCTTGCACATGCCCTCCCATGTGATGGATTTACCATGGGCCCTCACTAGAACTGAGCAGATGCCAAGGCCATGTTCTTGAAACTGCGGATCGGGAGATAAATACAGCTTTTTTTTTTTCCTTTAGAAAATATCCAATCTCATGTATTTTGTTACAGCATTGGAAAATGAAATAAGACAATTGCTTAACTTTGATTTTGAGCTCAAGTTTCTGCAAAGATATCTCTCTTGTCACTCACATAAGTAGAAACGGCTGGATAAGTCAGGAAGCTAACCCTGCCCAGGGAGCAAGACCCTGGAGAATCTCAGGGAGGAAACTCGGTGGGGTTGGGCTTCCATGTGGTCTTGCAGGGCAAAGTCTGCACTGGCATTGGGCTTGACCTCAGGACTCAGCAGATATGACACCATGCTCTTCAAAGACTGGGGAGCATCTTAGGTGTGTTGACTTGTTGCACTCCTGTGAGCCATATGACAAAAGCACACCGCAGACACAATCTTGTTGAAAGAGATTTAAAGCCAAAGCACTGCCAAACCCAAGCAATGGTCAGTCAAATCCAGCTCTGTGAGAAAGAAAATAAATGTCTGTAGTTATTCTGTGTGTAACAAAACCTGAAGTGGAGCTGCTACTGTACAAGAACCACAGAGAACATTCTGACCATTGGTTCCTTCTTGCTTCAAACCGAGATGTGGCCGGTCAGAAAAGAAAGGGATACTCCAGCAATGGCCACAGCAACACTTTCCGAAATGGGAGAGTGGAGAAACAAAGAACTCAGAATCTACTCAGAATCCTGGATGCCCATCGCTGCCTTTCTTCACATGCTGGCTTTATAACCCTCCTCCCTTCCTCTAGTGATGGCCCCAGACTTCCCTCTACAGAGTCCCCACCCCACCTTCCTATCAGACCCTGTAGTTCAAGGAGGCTTTTTGCGCTCTGGCTCTAGGCATGAGCTCATGGTCCTGGTCAGAGAGGATCTTCCATTCCCCTGGCCACAGTGAGTGGTTTAATGATGGCTACATGACCCAGGCTAGACCCAAAGAAGCAACCATGGGCTATCCCAGCAACTACTGGGGGGAAGGAGCTCTCTTTCCATGAGATACAGACCCTGGTGTATGTAGGAGGTCAGAGGACATCTTGCAGAAGTCAGTTCCCCACTTCCACCATGTGGATGCTGGAGACTGAACTCAGGTCATTCATCCTTGAAGTCCATTGCTTCAATGGAACTCCTTCATCCAGTGCCACAGATGGACTTGCTTCCAGCTATGGAGCCTATGGCTGATGTTAGTGCAAATTCTGAGCAGTCAAAAGTGACCCAAGGCCAAGGACAGATGATAAGCAGGGAAGAGGTAAGTGGTCAGAGGGTAGAGTCTTGCAAATTCTTTGACTTCAAAGAAGGTCACATGCTGTGATGTGACAATGTTCCTACATCATGGGGGAGTGATTTTACCTGTGTGTCAGTTCCATCATGCATTCATCTGGTTGTTTCCATTACAAAGATTCCCTTATTGATGGGCAATTCTTTGGGGTCTCCTTTGACCAAGCAAGATGATGTGTATAGTGTTGGAGTCCAGCTGAAATCGGGGCCAGAGTGTCTCATGAGGAAAATAGATGTGATTTGAAAGTCACTCTAGCCAAGGTGGAAACACAAGCGTGCTAAGGGTAAGGATGAGAAGAGCAGGTGCTTGAAAGGTTCCTCAGAGGGATGTTCCACTGACCGCCAAAGGGTGAGTCACCAGAGGTGTTAACCAAAGTGGCAAGTAAAGGAATTATCCATACATGCCACACCTCTGTCAGCTTGTGGACCCTGGACATTGGCTGTACACGTGCATGTGGAAGCCTGAGGTCAACATTAGACCTACTTCGCCATTGTTCTCTGCCTTTACTTTGGAGACAGCATCTCTTGCTGAATCTATAGCTCATCTCTTCATCTAGGCTGGCCAACCAATGAGCGTCAGGGACCTCCTGGATCAGCTTCCCAGGGCTAGATTACATGCAGTATGTTGCCCCCCCACACATCCTTTAACTGAGCTGCTAAAGAACCAAACTCAAGGCCTCATGCTTGTGCAGCAAGACGTTGCCAACTGAGCCCTCGCCCAGCCCCCATAAGCTGATTTTTATAAGGAAGGGTGATATTCCTGACTCCAGCACAGAGTCAGTCCTTGAAGTAACTGTACTTAAATGCAAGGAAAGCAGCCAACACCTAGCAACAGTGCACGTTTGTTGGCAGTACCAGTGAACTTTGGCTAGCCTTAGACCATTCTTCTCCACATTCCTGTGACATGAGCTAATTAGATGTCTTCATTGTTTGACCGGCCCTCCATAAATCCAGCTTGCTGAGACTTGCAGTCCAAAGTATTCCTAACTGGCACCACATACTTTAGGAGTATATGATATGGCCATGTACTAAGTCCCTAGCTCAGTACTGCACAGTACTGTCATGTAGTAAGCCCCTGCTTCTCCTCACTAATTCTCCCAGACTGATTCTTTACAGTTCTATTTTTAGTCCCTGATGTTGTCCTAGAATCCCAACTGCCACCTCCTAGCTTAGTGTCATTGATATGCTGTGTCAGGGAGTGGCCTTGACTGTGGTCATCTGAATCCAGAGTCCCACAAGCTCCTTTATCTACACCCCTGCCTTGACTCGATGACACTCATTGGTCTTCTTTGTAGAAAATTCTTGTCAAAATGTTTCCCCAGAACTTGCATCATATTTAAATAGTGACCGTGAAAGCTAGCTAGTGACGCTGGCATGCTGTATGTTAAGTGGGGAACCAGGATACAACCTACATTCACACTGAGGTGAAACACACACACACACACACACACACACACACACACACACACACTGAAAACACAGAGGGCTGGTTATGATTATAGTTCAAAGTGTACATAATTCTTTTCTTCTTTCTTAATTTTCTAATTTTTTATTATATACATATAATGGAAACACCTTTTTGTGTCTCCTCTTCTAGAAGGCAAATGAAGACAGCCTGTTCTAGAAGAATGGGTGATGAATCTTGACTGCCAGGTTTTAAAGCCCAGTCCAATGATTGCATAGGCATGTAATCCCCAACGAGAGTGGAACCTCAGCTTGCACAGTCGTAAAGTGTGGTTGCAAAGGCACCCTTTCACAAGGTGACAGAGAAAGAGAAGACCCCGCCCCTTCCAAATCCAAAACAAAGACAGGGATGGAATTCAACCACAATCACAGAGAGAAGATCCACTTACCTTCCAGTGTTCCAAGACACTGTGGCTCTTCAGGCAGCCAAAATACCCCAGGAACACTCCTAGGAGAAGCCAGGTTGACCAGTAAGCCTTGGTGTGTTCCCCGACCACTTAGCCATGGCACAGAAGATACCACATTCTGATGAAGACTGATGAGCCATCCAATCAAACCTTCTGGGGGTTGGGGGAGCTCCATGACACATATGTAACCAGGCCTGGCTCTTAATGATGAATGCCATATCCAACAAAATTTGGAGTCATCTAATCTGAGTCCTGCTGGCTAATTCTAAATACACAGTTTTTCATCATTAGCAAAAAAATAAAGCAACCAAACAACACTAAAACACCTACCCTCAGGGTGAACCTGTGGATCAACCAAATGATTGTTTGGAAAACACTTAGGGTGCTCTAAGTTAGGGTGCTGTGTCTTCTCAGCTGGTAGTCAAGGGGTGTTATTGGTGGAGACCATGAGGCAGAAGGTAACAAAGCTTTGTTTCTTAGAAGGTCACACTAGTCAAAGTGATCTGGCAACCAGACTTGGGGGTTTCTGGCCAAGTTCAACAAGATAAAGAGGGGCATACCACTCACTCCTACCCCTGCTCCATCCCCCACCCCACCCCCACCACTAGGCAGAGAGGCCCCTCAGGAGTCTTCTCTGACAACACAGGCTGCTGTCCTCTCATGACCAGAAGGTAACACTATAGCTCCTCACGGACATCTGTTAGTGGTCACCCTCAGCTGGGTTAGCTCCAGTCAAGCCTGGCAGGAGAGTATGTAGCCCCTTCTATCCCAGATGATCCACATTCAAGTCTCTATCACCCTGTTTCCTTAAAAGGACTCCTAATATTTAATGTCACAGACTGGACCCCTGACACACTTTGTCAACAACACAGTGACTTGGTAGAATGTCTGAGTAAGGACAGCAGCAGATTAAAACACTTCATATCAGGGTTCATTTAGAATTCTCAAATCCAATAATGTAGGTATGGTTATCACCCCCTTTTCACAAGTTAGAACACTGAGATACACACAGGGGACATTTTTGGCTGAAGACTTCTTAGACAAAATTAAAAGTCAAGCTATGTCAAAGAGCTAACTGTACCTCACCCCCATTGCAGCACCACCCACGACAGCCAACATGGAGGAGCAATCTGAGGGGGAGGGGCTGATAAGCAAGCAAATCAAATGTGGCCACACACAGCCAAATGCAGCATGATCTCACTTAAACGTGGAACCTGAGACAGCCGAGTACAGAAGCAGCGAGGAGAATGTAGAGGCTGGGGGAGAAGGGGGTGAGATCTTGATCAAAGGGTACACAACTTCAGCTTCAAGAGACTTACGCTACCATATGTGATTAGAGTTAATTACAAGGTACTATATTTTTGAAAGCCACCCAGAGGGAGGATTGTGTTCTCATCTCAGAACACAAGCTTGTGAGGTAATGCAGACACTAAGTAGCTCAAACTGGCCATACCCACAATGTACACATTTTCAAAATACCAAATTATGCTAACAAAGATATGCAGTTTTGTCCATTGAAATGGTTGGTCCTTTTAAACTTATGGAGTGGACACAGGAGTCCAGCCACTTAGCCACCATCATCCTTTAGGGATGACAGCATCCTCCACCCACCTACATGCCCCACAGTCTCTGCTTCCTCAGATCACTCATGCTTAGAGGCTCAATTCCCTGAATATACTTCATCCAACATCCCCCTCCCTTTCTCCCTCCATCATCTTGCCTCCCATCATCCCACTCTCCATCCCACTCCCTTCACCAGATGCTTGGACCTCGTCATGATGCTAGCTGCATTCTTAAACCAAATGTCTGAGCCTGTCTCAATATCATAGGTTAGATGCTCACACCTAGTGTGATGGCATTCAGAGTTAGGTAAATAGGATTACTTAAGGTCACAAGAGTGGGGGATGTATGATGAGATCAATGACATGGTTTAGGAAAGCACACAATTCTCTCTCTCTCTCTCTCTCTCTCTCTCTCTCTCTCTCTCTCTCTCTCTCTCTCTCTCCCTCCCTCCCTCCCTCCCTCCCTCTATATATACAAGTCAAAAGAGAAGAGGCCTAAAAAGGAAATCTAATGTGCTGATACTATGGCCTTAGACTCAACGACCTGCTATTTAAGTTACCTGCCAAGTGCTCTGGTAGCCTATGCCAACTACATTGGGCTCTTCATAATCTCAATTGCAAACTCCATCACCTTCTCAGCGTGAGCCCCTCATTGGCTCAACTCTAACAGGACCCAAAGTCAACATACCTGACCATTGGCCCAGTCACTAGGGGACTTCCTTCTCCACAGCCCACCTTTAAACCACCCTTGACCACATACCTGTGTACACTTCTTTACTCCCATCCAGCAAAACTCCAGTCTTAATAAAGTCCATCTTTTCCCAACTGTACCTGCTCTAAGAAGCTGAACATGGCTGGACAACATAGTCTGCCACATCCACTCATGCAGGGCAGGCCATCAAAGCCCCATAGACCATCTTTGGCTCTTTCAATCAACCAGACACCATTCTCCCAGTCTGATCCTGTCCCTCTGGCCTGGTATTACTTGCCTTCTGTCTTCCACCTTCCACACCTCTCCCTTCTGTATTCTTCTGTGTCCGCATGCCTCCCATCCACTGCCACTGTATTCTTCTGTGTCCGCATGCCTCCCATCCACTGCCACTGTATTCTTCTGTGTCCGCATGCCTCCCATCCACTACCACTGTATTCTTCTGTGTCCGCATGCCTCCCATCCACTGCCACATTTCTCTCACTCTCTGAATTTCACTCATTGCTTTCCTGAAGCTGAGCCTCCCAAGGTCACCATTTGTCTTTGTAACCTTGATCTCCTAGCTCCCTCCCTTCTTAAATATGACTCCAAACCTAATCAAGCCCTTCAAAAAACAAACAGTTATGCAGACACAGGTGGCCAGAACTTGTTCTCAGAGGAGCCCTGAGGTGATGTTTTCAGATATTGCCTAAGGCTTTTGAGCCTCATTGTCCAGAGCTAGGATTTCCTTAAAGGGTGTTTCCAGCGTCAGAACAGCCACTTGGCTGAGATTACTCCTTAAAAGATGCTAAAGATTGCTAGATAGGTGGGCTTCAGGTAAGGTCCAAGGGCCAGTGCTTCTGGCTAAACTGCCCTGACTCTTCTAGCTCCTCCTTATCCTTTTTCTTCTTCTAAACGTTATTTGTTTTTACTCTTTGGGGGGTCCACCACCCAACTCCCAAATAAATCACACTGGGAGGCTTACACTTAATTGTAAATGCCCAGCCTTAGCTTGGCTTGTTTCTTGCCAATTTTTCTTAAATTATCCCGTCTAATTTTTTGCCTCTAGGCTTTTAGCTTTCTCTCTCTTCTGTAACCGTACTTTTAGTCTTACTCTGTGGCTGCCTGTGCAGCTGGTGGCTGTCCCAGATGTCCTTCTCTCTCCTCCTAGATGTCTCCTTCTATTTATACTCTCTGCCTGCCAGCCACACATTTCTTTCTCCTGCCTTTTTATTAGACCATCAGGTGTTTTGGACAGGCAAAGTAGCAGAACTTCACAGAGTTAGGCAAATGAAATATAAACAAAAGTAACACACCTTAAAACAATATTCTACAAAATACTAACCTGATTTATTCATGACCCAAAGCCTTTTTATCTTCTACCTTCTCTCTCATGGGCCTGTCTGGTGTCTAAAATCTGTACATTGTTCAGGACTTCAGATTTGAGAGTTTGAATTACCAAGCATAGTATATATAATATATAGTTATTACAGTATATATAATACTATATTTCTGTATTCTAGGATGTATAGTACAGTATCAGATACTTGTATCATGTATACTTACATATTAAGCAGCACACATTCTGACAGAGTGTGTCTGCAGTATGCACTGTGGACATAGGACAATATATAACAGTGTTATATGTTGGCTCTCAAGGGTGTTTGATCCTAAGAAGATGAAGCTCCAGTTGAACTGAGTTTATGAAAACAAAATAAAGCTTCATCCGAGAAACAAACAGAGGTGAAAGTTCAGAGTGCTCAGGAAGGAGGCAAAGTGGAGAATCTGATGTGCTGGGATCAACCTCAGCTCAGCTTCTGTGTGTCCCTGGGCAGGTGTCTTCTCAGCTTTATCTTTAGTGTGGTGTTCTTGATGAAAAGTGGGGATCCTACTAAGATACTGTGGGAATATGCTGCCACAATTTTTGTAACATTATATATGTAATTAATATAAAGCATAGTAAGCAACATACAGTTTATACTTAAGGTATATTTATATACTATTTAAAACATACAGTAAGATACATGATACATTTTTATAGTGTGTAATTCTTATATTTATATATTATAGTATATCTGATGCTTATATATTTATATATGAATTATAATAGACATGTTTCTGGTCAGTATATAATATTATAATTCAGTGTACCATAGTAGTGTAATAGATTAGGACTAGCCCTTGCAGGTTTCCTGATGATGTTAAATGACATACTTGAGGTCTGAAATTTCACTCCTCTTCCTCCATTTTTCCACAGCAGCAGGGTATATGAAAGAACTTTCCTGGTCTTTCACTCTGAGTTTGACTGCCACTAGCATTAGCCAATGAGGAACTGACAAAAGGCACATGTGGCTGTCCTTTCACCTCTATGTAGCTCAAGAAGCTAGCTGACCTGAGAAAGACAAGCCTCATATGGGTGGTTGGATTCCACTTCCTGCCCAGAGCCCAGCCAAGCTAAGCCCTCCTGAATCAGGCCAGCCCTGCCTTTAAGTGGTGTGACAGTACACACTCCTGAGAACTATAGCTGCTCACTATGAGGCAGAGGTGTGTGCACAGCAAGCATTTGCTGTTCACACTATGGTTATGATGTCAGGAGAAACCTCATGGCTTTTATAACAAGGATGTTTGTTTGAATGTCAGTTTGTGACATTTTCTCTTGTTTTTCCCTTTTGGAACCTGAGCCAGCAGCTGTCCCATTAGTAGGCAACCAAGAGAATCTTATTAGCATGCTTCCCTCTGGCCAGCACCACTGTTTGCCACAAATTCTTTGACACATCACATCTTCTACCCATCAGTCTAAACCGTGAGTGTTGTAGTCCAGGGAAAGCCAAGCTGTAGTTGACCTTTCTTGTCAGCCACCAGCCCACAAATAATGACATGGAGACCTATTAGTAATTATGAAATCTTTGCCTTTAGCTTAGGCTTGTCCCCAAGTAGCTCTTATAACTTAAATTAACCTGCTTCTATTAATCTCCATTCTGCGGTGACTGACTCGGTTACATCTCCTCCGTATGGTGTGTCTGACTTGTTTTCTATCTCACTCGAACCTCTGCCTCTCCTCTTCATATAGTTCTCTCTCTCTCTGGAAGTCTAGCCTATTCTCTCCTGCCAAGCTATTGGCCATTTATCTCTTTATTAAACCAATCAGAAGGCATCTTAGAAAGAGACACAGTTCACTATTTATTTATCCTCATCTTTACAGTGAGAAAAAATATTCCACAACATTTCCCCTTTTTGTATAATTAAAAAGGAAAAGTTTTAACTCTAACATAGTAAAACTATATACAATAAGAGCAATTATCAAGTAAATATTATATTTGCAATGTCCAGTCCATTTGTATTTGGCAAATTCAGAAAAATTACTCTATTATCTATCTCATCTTAAAGAGTCTAAAGTTTTATATCTAAACCACTTTCTATCATAACTTGTGTTACCAACCTAAAAATATCATTTTAGACTTTAAAACATTTTTTAGATAAACAACTTTAGTTTTTATGACTCTCAACTTTTATAAACTTTACATATTTGTAAGTTTTTAAAAAATTTGATTACAAAAAAAAACTGTAAAACTATAACTATTTTTCAATCCCACCAGAGACCCAAAAAGGATATAATATTACCTGAGTAAATGGGAAGTACAGAGCAAGTAACTTCCAAAACTATAGAAATCATGGAGACAGCTGGCTGCCTGACAGTCACCCAAGCTTCGTCTGTAATGTTGGAGCATCCATCTTTGGCCTGCAGGCCTAGAATAACTGACAAACTTTTCTGTGAAGCAGGAATTTTGAAATACTGCTTTAACTTGTCTTGGTAAAGTTTGGCAGTCACCTTCTTTTGTGTTCTGTTTGTCCAGTTTTGGACAGCATACTGTCAGTAGGTGAGGCAAGGGCAGTTTCTTGCCCAGTGTCTAATTTTGCTAAATTTAAAGCAGACTCCATATGGAGGATTTTTATTGCCCCATATCCTTTTTTGAAGTAAATTGATGCTGCTAGGAGTAGATATGTCTCATTTTCATGAAAAGCCTTATGTTATTAAAACATGTTAAATGTCATATTCTGTAGGTCTCTGAAGTGTTTGAAGACCATCTATCTAAAATATATCTAACCTTGAAAACATATCTTCATGACTACAAGTTTGATTGTTATAGATGATTAACTACTAGCCTACATTTCTTAATTATTTCAAACAGTTTGTAATAATAGCTTTCAAGGACTGAAAATTTACATTACATTGTTAAATGAGCTGTATAGGTATAATACCTTAAACAAGAATAGAAACATATATCCAGTATGTTAAAATAAAAATAACCTTAAATTTGTATCAATATACAAAATTTTATACCAATGTAAGGTATGTGAGATTAATAGATGCTTTTTAGTCTAAAAGTAAATTCAATAATATACCCCTTTATCCCATCATTTCCATATCCCATTTTCTTTTCACAAGATCCCTGAATCCACCCTCCCTTGCTTAGTTTCCTCCCTTACCAAGACCAGTAACAATTTGTAACCAATCCCCCTATAATCCACTGAATGACTAAAAACTACTCACTCTATTTCCTGGGAATGTGGTCATTGTGTTCTCTAGACTGCTTCTTGTTGTCTGGGGGTGATGATATCTTTAAGAGACCCTGAGAAAATTGGAATAATGATCAAGGCCTGAGGAAGCTAATCATATCTTTTTTTGCCTAGTTTCTGTGTGATGGGAAAGTGCAGAGCCTATCTGAAGTCCTGGCTAGAATAGTCTGTGAGACTGGACCATCTCATCTAACAGCTCTAAAGTTATTCTGGATGCAGAATTTTGAGGAAACTGCAACAGAGGCATTCTGAGAGTCTGGATCACCTGGGCTAATTGTCTTCATTGGCACCTGCTCCTTTTTCTCTCCTTTATATTGTATGTCTGCCTTGCTTCTCATCTCAGAGGTATCTCCACCTCTTTTCTCCCCAGAGTCCTCTCTCTCCTGGGAAGTCCCCTCTATTCTCTCCTGCCTAGCTGTTGAACATTTGGCTCTTTATTCGATCAATGAGAAGACACATCTTAACAGTGTAAATAAATATTCCACGACATGGAGCCTTTCCAGAGTTCCTATCCCAACACAGAGAGACAACAGGTAAGTAGGTGGGAAGCAAAGGTCAGAGTTCACATCCAAACACAGAGAGATAACAGATGAACATGTGGGAAACATGGTAGCTAGAATCAATTATGATGTGCCCCAAACTCCCGAACCAGGGTGTCTTAGTACACACACACACACACACACACACACACACACATACATACACACATATACACACACACATACACACACATACACACAGACACACACATACACACACATACACACACATACACACACATACACACACACACACACACACACCGACAGATATGCTACTTGGCCTGCTCAGTCTTTTAGTGAACACATCACACTGTCTGCCATAAACACATGAAAGTTGACTTGCTAATCAAAATTTAACAAAATGAAAACATTTCTAAGTAAAAGAAACTGCAGAAGACACTAGTGCCCATTGCTAAGAGCACTGTTGTCAAAGGCATATGTAGGTTGTCACAGGCTTCCAGAACTTCATTTCATTAAAGGAGAGTCCTTTTCTCCCATAAATCTCTGTGTGTAATTCTCAACCATGAAAGGCGTGAGTAGGACTTTAAAGGTAGAGGGGAATCTGGCAGGGTGAAGTCAAGGGCATGGTGGCTGGCCTGCACACAACACTTCACTATGACAGGCAGCTCCTTTCTCCTGGCTTGGGTGAGCTGCTTTAAAGGAATTATACCTGAAGACAGACAGTACCTGCGTCTGCTACCATCCATGTCCTGGGTGGGCTACCATACTGATATGGACCAGAATGTCTTACTGGGTCCTAGGTTGTCCCCACAAGTCCCAGATTATCTCTACACATCTGAGTTTATCTTCCCGGGCACCCACCTTTCATCCTGGGACCCATGCCATCCTCATGGTCCCACCTCACCCTCATAGGTGTCAGTTTTTTAGCTTCTCTCCCCTCTCACTCACCATCTCTCCCTGACTGTTCCTCTACTGACCTCAGACCTGGTACCAGATGGAGAACAATGGCCTCAGCTGCTACTGAAGCTGCCCTTGAAATTGTATGGGTCAGGGGCCCGTAATAAGTTTTCCACTTTTGAGCATGCCCAGTGCTTCTGCTCTGATGAACTCTCAGCTGCTCACACACATACCTCACAAGACTTACATTGCATTAGAGGATCAACCAGTCAGCCCTTGTGTTCTTGGGACTTTGTCAGCTTGCAAACAAAAGTTCTCCCAGAAAGCCCTTCCATCCAGGACTGTCCTTGTCACTCAAAACAGAGCAGTCAAGTTAGGCAATGCCCCCCCACTCTGATGCATGGGGCAGACACAGTCATGGGGCAGGAAATAATACAGGGCACTTTGCTTCTGGGATTTGGAAGAGGCTGTCACACTGGAACACTGATTCTGCATATTAGATGTCAACGTCAGGATGTGTCTTCGTGGATGGAAGCCTTTTAATCACTTTGGGCATAAATAAGACCCCCCCAAATCCATTTGTTTTCCCTTGGAGTCTCTGCCCAGTGCATCACCAGAGTCTTTAGCTGATGCCCCAAACACACCAGAAATCAGAGCCCTCATTTGCTGAGGCTCAGCTTCCACAGCCAGTTAAAAGGCAACATGACATTGGAAATGCTGGGTGAGGGTAGGAAGTGAGATTCGAGCAGCCATTTCCTTCTCTTGCCCAAGCTTTATGTCACAGAAGCTTTGACAAAAAGGGACCTTTTAGCATCATCTCCTGTTGCCTGGCATTTCTGTGGCTCCTGGCGTATACCCTTGACCTTGACTGTCCTTCATTTGGAAACCTCCCATCAACCAAGGACAATGTGGCACATGATGTATCAGTTCCTACTACTTCCTACCTAAGATCCTCACTGGACTCTAGTCATCTGTGTATGCCCAGCACAGCTTCGCAGAGGTAACCCCTATCCATGGATACCCAGGGTAGGAAAGAAGGGGGTGTCCATGGCAGAATGAACTGAGACTTTCTGGCTTTTGAGAAATCAATACCCTAAAGGGTTCAAATCAAAGGACAGAGTTAAAGCTTACCAATTCCTCACACATGTTCTTTTCCTCCTCAATACAACACACTTTAGAGCAGGTCATGCGGAGGCAATGACAGAAATGCCTTCATGGAATCGACTTCTCTAACCCCACAAACATGTACAGCTGATAGGTTAAACTCTTGGGTTATTTTTGAGTATTAAAACAGAGCAGTTCCGTGGGACAGTGCTGTTATTTGGAGAAACTAAATGTCAGGCTTTGGTTCCCACCACTGGGAATGATGGAGGTTCCCATTCTTTCAAGCTCAGAGCCTGGGATAACTGCCCTCACTTAGAACACACACGTTCCTTCCCATCCTGCAAGAACAGCTTGGCTATCTCCTCCAGGAAGCCTGTTACAATGCCCTAGATGGAAATAAACTTGATATTCTCAGATAGCTCTGGTCCTGGGAGAGGTAAAAGACAGCTGTATTCAGCTGTAGAATATGAAGCTTGGCTGTATAGATCCAAACTCCCATTTCCAACTCACTGTCTGTATGCACATCACCTAACCTCACTCCCTTAGCTTCAAAACATGGATGTCATTGGAGTCTGAATGTGTCCTTCAAGTCCAAGGTTGGAAGTTTAATCCCTGATGCTATATTGTGAGGAGATGGGGCCCTTTGGGAACTGTGTAGGTCATGTGGACTCCGCTTAGGGAGTGGGCTCAGGTTGCCTCAACCATGGGTTTCTGATCCTTTTTCACCTCTTACATTCCTCTGCTGTTGAGGATATAGCGACCTCAACAAGGCTCCCTCTCTTACAAGGAGATACTCGGCTCAGAGGCAGGCTCCTTGGTCATACTCAGAACTTGGACTCTTGGCATCTAGAACTATGAGGGATAAAGTCCCATTTTCCAGAGATGACTCAGTCTATGGTAGTTTGTCGTGGCAGCTCAGGTGTCCTAACGCAGAAAAGATTCTATCCTTCCTTGTGAGAAAACACCCTGGCTGGAGGCATCTCAGGGGAAGAAATCACTGGGCTGAATCTCCATCTTGCTCTCAACATTGCAATTCATATGGAGCAAATGAAAATCAATACCCACGACCCAGTAAACATCAGAAGCATTCATTATAAAGAGGGCAGTCTTGGGGCTAGAGAGAGGATTCAGTGATTAAGAACACTCCCTGGTTTTGCAGACAACCCAGGTTCAATCCCAGCGAGGATACTGGGACACTTACAACCACCTGTAACCCCAACTCTAGAGGTTCCAAGACCTCTGACTCTATCAGGCACTGGCACTCACAGAAACACACACATACACATAATTTTTAAAAAATCTTTCAATCGTTAGTCAAGATTAGATGTAATCTTGACCCTGATAAACATTTAAAACCCTTTTTGTTCTTAAGAATTTAGACTGTGCTGATATTTTCATCTTTCCTAGTGCCCCACCCTCCTGGCTTCCTAAGACATCTGTATCTACCACCCTCTTTCCACATAAAGGAGATGGAGCATGTCAGCAGTCCAGGAGGAGCACTTTCCCTATGGGTGTATGTTAGCCTTTAGGCATCTGTACCGCCTGCCCTTGGGGTCCTAAAAGGATACACCCTCAACTGTAGCCATGAAGAGCCCATTCTCTACCTTCCTTTATAAAAGGCAGCTCTTGTCCACCTCCCCCGCCCCTTTCTTCACTCTCATCCCCAGAGACTGGTTTCTGGCCTCTTCTCTCCCCTCCCCTCACTAAATCTTCCAAATGGACCCTGTTGTATGATTTGACTTCTTTGCACCACTTTTAAAATACAACAAACAATGTGACGCTGGGTACAAGCAATATGAAGGATGAATTTCATGACAGACCATTGCTGTGATCCACCTTTGTGTTTGTGATTCTGTTCTTATTTTTTTTCATTTAAATGGCAGGAGGAGTCAGGACCTGACAGTTCTGATCCTTTTTTGCACTTGCTCATAGTGACAGCTGCTAGAAAAGAGAACGTGCCTGAGCCCAGGTGGGGACAGAGGCCAGTAGGAAGTCACTGTCTTCACGGCCTGAGCCTCACAGAGCTGTGAGCAATATGGCCACCTCTCCTGAGGCTCTATCAGGGACCACACCTCTGTTGTCCCACCCCTTCCTTCACAGCCATTCCTAGAACTGTCCTCACCACTGCTGGGACTTTTAAAATGATCTCTAGCCTCTCATCTAGACTCTATTCCAGCCACTGACAGCCTGAGGAGACTGCATTCCACGGCTTCTGGGAGGTCACAGTCCAGTTATGACAGCGTTTATGAGCCATAGATGATCCCTGAGCATGGCTGTTCTGAACCTCCTCACCCACAGTCCTTAACCAGGACAGAAGCACCTCCCTCGCCAGTGACAGCTGGCTCTCGTATGCCTGCCTGACTCTTTCTCCTCTCAAAAGGAAACAGATCACTGGATACCATACTGCAACCCAGGCCTAAATAAAGCCCCTTGTCTGAGCCCTTTATTTCAGGGCCAGAGCAAGCTAACTCGGTGACTCCAGGAAGAGACCACTCCCTGAACACTGAGGTGACAGGGAACTTGCAAGTTACAGCCACTGAAGAGTTCCAGAGAGCCACCGAGCACCTGCTGCTGCTGCTGAGAAGCCACCTACAGTGGCCTAGAGCTGATGGCCCTGACACCATAAGCTTGTAGTAGTAACACTGTCTGCTGAGCCTTGGGATTTCAAGGCCAGGGCTACAAGTCTCTGCCTTAAAAACCTAGAGTAGAAAGCCTCCAGCTCACAGGGTCAGTAGGCAAAACTTCTGGCTTTGTAGCCGAAGATCTATGTGCCTCTGGCACTCAAAGCCTAGAGCTGCTAATGCACAGTAAGGCTGCCTCCACATGACTTCTGTCTAAATAGAGCAAAGCAGCCCTCAGGCAATGGTGGCAATGTGGACTCAGCAGAGAGATTAGTAGTGTATACTCAAATGAATGAGACTCACACAGCAGAACAGACACGTGGCTCCAGTGTCTCTGTGACACAGAGGACACTCTGCTGCCTTCTCTGCCCTATAGCCTCAGACAAGACAATCTGGCCTGAAAGCTAAGATCTGAGTCGTGACTGAGACTAGTCTATGGGAAGAAAAAAAAATCTTATGGACACATTTGCAATGGTTCTAGTGTGGTTTGACTGTTTTAGAAGGTTCACAGACTGAATTTAATTCTCATTATCAAGTATCTGAAGAGTGGAAACTTAATCCAAGCAGTGTTTGAAGGAGCCTTGGGGAGGTGAGTAAGATTAAACAGGGCCTGAGCCAAAATAAACCTTCTTTCTTTATAAGTTATCCAACCCCAGAGATGCCATTATGGGGACAAAACACAGACTATTACCCTCTCCAGGCCTGGTTAGGCAGGTCCATATCCTGCTCAAAAAGCAGGATGGATGCATTCAGCCTCTGATTCAGTGTTTGTCTACACCATCAGAGCCTGGAGGGCAGAGAGTGTGGCTTGTTAAGGGTCACCATGGTGTGCTTTTCCCAGGAGCCTGGTACATAGCTATGGGCATAATGTGAGCACTCTGCAAATATCTGCACAGAGCCCGTGGAACTGCTTATCTCCTGCCAAAGAGCAGGATGAGTGACTCTCATTGAGTCCAGACTAGAATGTGGCTTTGCTGGCTGGAAGTACACAAGTCAAGTAAAAGGCCTGAGTCTTCGCCACTGTTCCCGCACGAAAAGACAGGAAGCGCTTGAGTGCACCTGTGGACGCTCCAGCAGGGCGCAGATGGCCGAGTTCCCACAACAGAAACGAAACAGGAGCAGCCATCGGTGATGTTAAATATGAAATCAAATCAAGAAAAACTGCAGGTCTTACATCTTTTGATCAGAATTAATGGCAGAAGAGAAGCCCACAGAACACGGGTGGTGGGGAGACCATGGAGACCCAGGAACCAGGAAGACAAGAAGCCCAAGTCTCTGAGAGTTTCAGTAACCCAGAAGAGTGTGCATGTGCGCACATGTGTGTGTGTGTGTGTGTGTGTGTGTGTGTGTGTGTGTGTGTAGTGATGAAAGAGAGAGGACTCCAGAGACAATGTGTTTGTGTGTGTTCATGTGTGTGAGAATGTGTGTGTGAGGAAAGAGTATGTGGGGGCAGTGAAGGACTGCACAATGGTTGGGACTGTGTCAACAGTGATTGAAGAGGGGGAGGTGAGGGGTGTTCTCTAGCGTGCAGGGAATGGGGAGCTCCAGGAACAGAGCCTCTACAGGCAGCCAGGCAGGTGAGGGCCTGCGAGCCAAGGGAGCACCCAAAGGCTTGGGGTGGGCTCTGCTGTCATGGACACCGATGCTCGGTGCGGATGATGGGAAAGAAGCTGGTGTGTGTGAGAGGTCAAAACACTCGAGGCTGGTCCCCGGACTGGGCTTCCCAGGGCGAGGCTGAGCTGGAAAAGGGAGGGGACAGAGCGGGACACACGCAGAAGCTGCTCCCTGAATTTGGCGGTTGCTCCTGCTGGACCTTGAGTTCAAAAGGAGGCCTTGACCTTGTTCAGCAGAAAACTCAAAGGACCAGGGTCTGGAGTCTGCCTCAGCTTCATACCAATGAATGTCCTCAGTAGAGATGGATCCTGCTGGATGCTCACATGCATTCATTCACTCGCTGTCTCCTGGCAGTACCTACCCTTGCTCTGCCCTCTCCGGGTGCCTAGGACAGTAACCAGTGGGAGCTGAGCTAGAAAAGTTTGTAATGGGCAACGGTAGGGAATCCAAACCACAGGCCTCAGCAGAGAAGAGAAGATCCTAGGACCCCTGTGCTGTGAGGGGGAAGGAGAGGCCTCAGTGGGAGGTAGAGAGATTGAGAGACAAGGAGCAGCCTCTCAGCAGCTCAGAGCCACAGGCTTCGCTGGATTTCCGGCCTTTCCTAAATGGATTTATCACTGAGCTTGAGGGTTAACACAGCTCCCCACAGTCTCTTCCCAGCAGCCCATCTGCCACTCCCAGCTAGAGCTGACCCTGTTCTTACAGGACACAATCAGGGTTTCATCCTCTACAGGCCCACACCTCACGCTCAGCAGCTCACTCCTCGGCAGGTTATAGTTTCAGATCCAGGAACTCAGAATCTACCAGCAAGGTCACTTTCTCAGACAGGCAAGTCGACCCCTCCCATCTTAAACTAAAGCTTCCTTAGAGGAAAACTGCAATTGCAATGTGGAGTTCAAAGCTGGGTGGGGGAATAGTTCCACAGGTAAAGGTCCCTGCCAAGTCAGATGACCTAAATTCTATCCCTGATGGGAAAAAAAAAAAAAAAAAAAAAACAAAAAACAACGCTGCCCCTAAAAACAATTTCAGAAGACCAAAAAGGGGGTAAGGGAGGCTGGAGAGATGGCATATGGGTTAAGAGCATTGGCTGCTCTTCCAGAGACTCTAGTTTGATTCCCAGCACCCACATAGCAGCTCACAACCCTCTGTGACTCCAGTTTCAAAGAATCTGATGCCTTCTCTGTCCTCCGCAGTTACGAGGCATATACGTATATGCACACAGGGAAGACACCCATTCACATAAACCTTATTTAAAAATTTTTTAAATAAAAATGTTTCAAATAGGAGTTTTTTAAAACTGTGTCTCTGGACTACAAGGTTATAGAGGAGACAGAATGAGGCTGCTGATGCATCTGTTTTCATGAGCTGAGCTACCAGACTCAGCCTCCCCAGTGTACAGATGGCCACCATGAGACTGTCCATCCACTGTACAGATGGCCATCATGAGACTGTCTGTTCACCCAGTGTACAGATGGCCACCATGAGACTGTTCATCCAATACACAGATGGTTACCATGAGACTGTTCATCCAGTATACAGATAGCCACCATGAGTCTGTCCATCCACTGTACAGATGGTTATCATGAGACTGTCTGTTCATCCAGTGTACAGATGGCCATCATGAGTCTGTTCATCCATTGTACAGATGGCCACCATGTGACTATTCATCCAGTGTACAGATGGCCACCATGAGACTGCCCAAATGTTGTCATGAAAGCCAATCTAATAAATCCATGTGTGTGTGTCTATATCTGTGTATCTCTCTGTGTGTGTCTGCATGTCAGTGTCTGTATCTGTGTGTATATATGTGTCTGTATCTGTATATGTGTCTCTGTGTATATATACATGTGTATGTCTGTTATCTGTATGTGTGCCTGTGTGTCTGTATCTATATGTCTGTATCTCTGTGTGTCTATATTTGTGTGTGCGCATCTATGTTGTATGTATGTGTCTGTATCTGCATGTGTGTGTGTCTGCCTGTCTGTATCTGTGTGTGTGTGTGTGTGTGTGTGTGTGTGTGTGTATTTAGCCTCCATAATTCTCTAATCCTGGTCTTAAGGGGGTACTAAGACTGACAATATGTAAGAATCATGGTCCCTTCAGAAACTGCTTCTAGAAGAGATCCAAGGAACCCTTTGAAGAAGTGGCAATGCCCTAAATCTTGATTCTGAAAATGTCTCCTATGCAAACAAAGGGACAGATTCATGGATTTGAATGAATATCTACTATTGATGCTTTACCCAAAATTTACCTCTGAGTATACACAAAAAAGAACTGAGGCAGGGCCATCAAACCCACCTCTGTACACATCTACAATACATTTCACAGCAGTCAAGGATGAAAGCAACAGTGCCATGTTTATCCATGGATAAATGGGCAGCAAAAATGTAACACACCCACAGTGAAATATTATTCAGGCATAAAAATGAATAAACTTTGGATCAGATGTACCACAATGCCTATGGCTCTGAAACATAAGTGCCAGGCACAAACAGTTATATGTTACATGGTTTCGTCTATATGGGGTTCTTAGACTAGAAGCAAATTCATAGAGACAGAAAATACTATAGTGGTTATAAGTCAGGAACAAGGAAGGGATGGGAGGGGAGAGGAAGGGAGGGGAGGGGAGGGAGGAGAGGGGAGGGGAAGGGAGGAGAGGGGAGGGAAAGGGAGCTCTTATGAGTAAAGAACTCTTGTTGGATATGTAATGCTTTACCATGTAATGTAAAGGTTTAGAACATAGATGATGACAATGGCTATACAACACAGATTGCATGAAATGTCACTGAACTGTGTGTTTACAAATGGCTAAAATGATCACTAATAGATTTTTGTGTAGTTTCTGTTTTATATTCTGTGATTTTAAAAAGAACACTTTATATATGCATGTTATACTTCAACTAAGAATTGGGAGGATTACACTCACCCAACCCGCATCCTAAAGTTTTGGAAGCCCAGTCCCAGACAGGAGGTACTTGCCCATCCAGGGTTCTTTGCCAGGCCCGGCAGAAAACCTTAGGCTCACACAGCTCTGTGTGGGCCAGGAATAGACTCCCTACAAAGCAATGCACTCCGTGAAGCCCAAATGTCCAGTGTTGCTGAGGAACACAGTCTCGCCCTACCTCACAGGGATGTGGCTCCTGACCTCTTTGTGGCAAGTTGGCTCAGGAGCTTGAACAACATCCTGACACTATGAGGCCAGCGTCTCCCTGTGTCTGACCCAAGGTGTCTCCAGCCTCCGGTCTATAAAGGGCTTGGTAGGTGTGGCTATGATCTGAGGACAGGACAAATGTCCCAAATCAAATGAAGAGTTTAATCCCATCTGGCATCTAGAAGCAGGGAACACTGATGGACCACCCCACCCTTCCTGTTCCTGAGCAGAATAAGCACAGACACTGTGACACCAGCTTTCCACCCTCCATGCACACAGCCTGATCCTGCCCACCAGGTAGGCAAGGACATTTTTGATGAGATCCTAAGTTACATGAGGAGGTGACCTAGGAAAACTTGTGAGGACACAGAAGTCAGAACGCCTTTTGAGAGGTTCTTACAAAATCTTTCCCGTCTCCCAGAAGCAAAAAGACAGGGTTGGAGAGCTTGGGTTTGAACTTTGGGATTGTCTGGGGAATATACGTTGCTCATCTGACCACTGAGCTCAGAGTGGGTGGGGTGAAAATGATGGGTTACATATTAAGGAAGGGCACACACCCCCATGCTGGTCAGTGTCCATCACTCTCATCTATGGCACCATTGACATTGGTGTCGCATGAAGCTAAGAACCACTGTGGTTGTGCCAGAGCAGAGTCTCCCACACCAGTGGCTTTTTCCATTCTGTCACCTGAGACGCACTACCCTGCTCAGAAATTTATGGCGCTTCGTGGAAAATATTTTAGATTCTACAGTTTTCCCACATTTCCAAATTAGAAGCTCAGCTTGATGGCCAAGAGTCTTGAGCACAAAAAACAAATTTCAGAGGGAAGAAACTGAGGCTGGAGGATGTGTGCCTCTCCATCCTGTCCTTGCACTTAGGAATCTAGGAGTCTTAGGAACTCTTCGGTGGAGGATTATGACCAGTCCAGACTCTGTCACAGGGGCCACTGCAATGTCACTGAGTTCTGTACAGAAAGTGTATGGCTGGAAGGAATCTCAGGTTAAAAGTGAAAACAGATAATTGCATAACATTTATTATGACACACCTCGTAGGTGGGATGCTACTGAAATGCTGGCATTTCTTGGCACCTGTTCAAACAGCTATCCCTCTGAAATTAGTGAAATGATTGCCTGAGCTCAAACTATTAGAGAAAGGAGTCTTATTTCTTAGTCTCATTGCTAAGGTCCAGCCATGCTGAAACACCCAGTTCATCACCAGAGTCCCTGAGCAGCAGGATCTTTGCATCTGGCATGCCTTTGCCCTCATCTCTGCTTGGTAGAGTACCCTTCCTCCTTCAGGCCCAGGAAGAGTGACAAGATCGCCTCAGATTTTTTTCCAGACACAATTTTCCACTCTACCTTTGGACTCACTTGTGTGAAAGCTCATACTACACAGAGAATTGTGAGCAGAGACCACACAAACTGGATTCACCTGTACAGATGCTCAAAACCAGATCCATACATCTCACGCTGAATAAAAGCAACTTAAATGACCTAAGACCTTAATACAAGGCCTGGAGCTTTAAAACTAGTGAAAGTGAACACAGGACAAGTACTTCCGGAACAGGACTGGAACAGACCCAGGTATAAGAGTTATTAGCCCATGGACTTGCATCAAAGTAACAAGCTCAAACAGGACAGAAACAGTGACCAGAGAGAAAATCAGCCCAGTCATAGGAGGGAAGCTTTGCTAGGTACTCTTCAACAGGTGGTTAAGATTCGGAATATATAAAACACAAAAAATTAATATTCAAAGACCAAAATAATCTGATCAGCAAGTGGGAAATTTCTTCCAGAAAAAAAATTAAAATAGCCAACAATCACACACACACAGAGATTGAGAGAGTGTGTTCTATATCTTTAAGCCTTAGGGGAACACACGGAGCTACGCTGAGGTTACATCTTACACCAGTCAGAATGGCTGCAAGACAACAAAAGGTAATAATTGATGGTGAGGATCTGGAGAAAGAAACACTTTACAGACTATCATCGGGATGTCAGCTAATGCAGTCACTATAGAAACCTATAGAATTGCCATCTGAGTAGTTAGACTAGTCCTGGGTTCATTTCTGGAGGATTAAGGCAGCACATAGTAGAGAGGCCTGCACACCCTTGGCTACTACACCCCTACCCACAATAACCAAGTGGTCAGGTCAGCCAAGCTACCCAAGAGATGAATGCTTAAGATGTGGAATATAAACACCGAGGAGTATTACATATCCATCAAGAAGGAATGAACAGCTCAGCACATAAAGGCACTTGTCATGAACTCTGATGACCTGAGTTTATTTCCCACAATCCACATGGTGAGGAGAAAACTGACCGCCCCCCCAAAAGTTGTCCTCTGACCTCCACATACACATCATGGTACAAACATGCCTACACACTCACTTGTGTACACACACACACATTTACTTACATATATATGTAAATAAATGTAAAAAAGAATGAATTCTAGGAGGTAAGAGGGGAGAATAAGTGGTGTATGCTATATGTATCTATTAAAATAAATATATGCTAATTTTTAAAATTCAGCTAAATTCACTCTGACTTTAGAGTTATATATTTAATTTGCATTATTATTTTATTTGGTAGGTTCATTATTAACTCTAAAACTTGATTAATCTGATTACCCCTCCTATGGTAGTTTGAATGTAATCGGCCTCCATAATCTAATAGAGAGTGGCCCTATTAGGAAGTGTCACCTTGGGGTGAACGTGGCCTTGTTGGAGGAAGTGTGTCACTGTGGGGGCAGCCTTTAAGGTTTCCTATGTTCAGGATACTGCCAATGTGTCAGTTGACTTCCTATTACCTACAAGATTAGGACTCTCCGCTCTTCCTCCAGCACCACATCTGCCTGCAAGACATCATGCTCCCCTCCAGACGGCTTGCAGGGCAGGCAGATGTGGGCCCTGATCCAACAGGGTAAGGAGTTCAGATCACAGCCCCACATGGAGCAGAGTCATGTGAACACAGAGCAGCCATCAGTCCATGATGATAATAGGCTGAACCTCTGAAATTGTAAGCCAGCCACCTCATTTAAGTGCTTTCTTTATAAGAGTTGCCATGGTCATGGTGTCTTTTCACACTGATAAAAACTCTAAGACACCAACACCATCGATTGTGCTAAGTAATAGAATTCTATTCACATGTGCATTATATTTATGCATGTGTGAGTACATATGTCCCTGTGCTCAAAGTTGTAGCTGTGTCCTTAAAGATATCTTTACACAGATGTGCTTTCAAAACTCAAGTACACTAACCCTTCAAAACTTTCCACTTTATTTTTAACCTCAACCTAAAAAGTATTAGCTAAACCACTGATTTCAGTCTCTCTAATGCTGTCCCTTTAATATAGTCCCTCACACTATGGTGACCCTCAACCATAAAACTATTTTTTTGCTTTTTTGTAGCTGTAATTTTGCTACACAATATATTTTAAATCATAATATAAATATCTATGTTTTCCAACAGCTTTGGCAATACTTGTGAAAGGATTGTTCAGCCCCACGGGGTTGTGACTCACAAGTTGAAAACAGCTGGGCTTCAGAAGAAGTCAGATCTTCTATGTAGTTTGCATTTAATATGTATGTGTGTATTTAATGTTAATGTCTACAGCATGTTTTGATGCACATACATGTGATGAATTGATTACTAGGAATGATGAGGGAGGCCAGGAGCACATAAACGCTACACTATTTCACTCTTCACAGCTTCTGTGCTGTAAGCCGATCTCTGGGCTCTATCCCACCTAACTGCAAACCATCTAACCTACCCCCCCCCACCTCATTCCCTCCCAGTCCTTCCCTGATATCCTCATCTCTATTTCTGATTTATTTGACTCTTTTAAAAATTCTGAGCTGAGATTGTGCGATACTTTTCTTTCTGCACCTGTCTTATTCCATTAGAATAATCTCCTAAGTGTTCATCGATACATTAACAGATAGAGAAGCTGTACACACACACACACACACACACACACACACACACACACAACACACAGGGAAATATTGTTCATAATTTAAAGAGTTATCATTTGAGTGTAATCAGATGACATATTAATGAGGCTCAACTTCCAGTGATGAGGTTAAGACTTCAAGCTTCCAGCATCACCTTGAGGTACAGAACATTTTCTCCAAAATATATTTGAGTCAATGAATACATGGATTTTTAAGAAACCTTGTAAAAATATACACCATTAATCAAAAGTAGAGAGTGCAATTACATCTATGGAAAAGGAAGGCTGAGCTGCGGATTGGTGCAGAAGAAGCTAACACTTGAAGACTCCGTGCCAGCCCCGTGGACTTACTCATTGTATGCAGGCTGCAATCCCAGCAGCCATCGGAGAAGAGCAAATAGTTATACATGATTTATTCATCAGTTGTCCCCAGGGTCACAATCCTACTCGGCCATCTTTGCTGAGTGGTAACAAAATGGGATACCTTCACCTTTAAGGTAAATACAAAAGCAACAGAATCACAAAAAAGAAAGTGGACACACGAAGCCAGGAAGCCCCTGACATCATCTTCAACCAGTCTGGTAACTGAATGCCCTGTTGGCTTTCACTCCAACACAGACTCACATGCACGCTGATCATTTACTTCCTTCAAGGCTCCAATAAAAAAATGGCAAGGTTTCTTTTTAAAGGAGGCCCATCTTTGATGTATAAAAAACAAGCATCACGAGAGACATGCATGCCCTCTCCTCCACACTTCATCTAAGGAGTGGAGGTGCCATACCTGTGCCAGGACAGGGACACAAGAAATCCTTCAATTGCTGCTGCCGAATTGCCATTCCCTGTGATGTGTCTCTGGGACTGAGGAATGAGAAAGCAGTATTTAGCAGGAAAGAGGCCTGGGAGGTCCAGGGCAGCTGTGAAAAACTGTCTTCAGAGAGTGTGAGGGGCTCAGTTCTGCTTCACACACCCCAATCCCTGTGTCAAAGTTCTAACCATGAGTCCTCAGCATGCAGCTGTATTTGGAGATAGTATCTTTATCTAGTGTGTCAATGAGGTATATCAAGAACATGAGAATGGGCCCTGACCCTACAGGGTGAGGAGTTCAGTCACATCCCTACATCGAGCAGAGTCATGTGAACAGAGAGCAGCCATCTGCAAGCTGAGCAGAGAGGCCTTGCTGAAACCTCACAGACACTGTGACCCTGACTGCTCTCCAATGGGGAAAGAAACTTTTGATTAATCTCTCTGTATGTCCTGATAATCCCACAACAAGCTACCACAGAGTTTGAGGAAAACAAAAAACCAGCTACGCCTTTGCTATTGGGGACACCATCTTGACAAGTGCTTCTCCTCAGTGAGAGACTATCAATGACACAAAGATGGCCCCTACATGCTGAGGCTGATATTTTCGTTTTACCCCAGGAACATTCTGCCTCTCACCACAAGCTGCATGCCTTTTATTCATGTGCTCAGCCCTTGAACTTTCCAATGTGCTTATTCAAAAGTACCATTAATGGCTGTTTCCTTCTGCGGTGGTCTGAATAGGTATGGCCCCATAGACTCATATGTTTGATGGCTTGGCCAATAGGGCTAGCATTATTAGGAGGTGTGGCCTTGTAGGAGTAGGTGTGGCCTTGTTGAAATAAGTGTGTCACCATGGCTGTGGGCTTTGAGGTCTCATGTGCTCAAGCTACACCCAGTGTGGGACACAGTCTTTCTGCTGCCTGTAGATACAGCTGTAGAACCCTCAGCTCCTTCTCCAGCACCATGTCTGCCTGCACACTGCCATACTTCTTGCCTTGATGATAATGGACTAAACCTCTGAACTGTAAGCCAGCTCCCATGACTATGGTGTCTCTCTACATTAATAGAAATCATAACTAAGACACCTTCCATCTTGGTGCTGGCTGTAGTAGCTCAAATAAATATTCAACAGTCCTGAGATAATGATGAGGATGAAGGGATCAGATGGGATAAAGGTGGATCTAGCAAGAGTGGCAACACCATCTGTCAAATGTGACAGGTTGCTGTCACTCGGGTTCTGAGCTCATCAACTTACTCAGTCATGGCATGTCACTCAACAATGCAGAGATAGGCAGGGAAAGGTGATAACCTAAGAGATGAAGTTAGAATGTGGCCCATCCAGGCTAGCTCCAGATGCTCAGTCGCCCACTGCCCACTTCAGAGCTCCTTTCCACCACATGGAGTCTGGCCTCCATGACTGCTCAAAGCTAAAATCCACATTGTGACAGAAATTCAGTTCAGACACCCCTAACTCATGAAGCTGGGTCTCAGTAGATCCAAACCCAGGAGCTCAAAAAGTCTGAGGGGCTCTTCACCCCCACTTCTTTGCATTTTGAGCACTTTTTCCCCACAGTAGGGGAGGATGCTCCATGAGGCAGGAAAAATGATCAAGTTTATATCATGGCCACACGGAAAGCCCAGAGGCAGGAAGCAGGCTCACCTCGCTGTGCTGGCCAATTAGAATCATATGACTAGAAAATGAGTCCCCTGAATGGAGCAGGACAGACTCGGTTCTCCCTCCTTTCTTATATATCATTCTTAAGAGTTTGTGTAGAATGCACTAGACACACACTACTCTGGAAAATCAAGGGCCTGGCTGGAATAGCTCTAGGTCTGTCTGTGCCCTTCCTAGAAATGTGACTCATATTCTATGATGTTCATAACCAGGAGAGGGTAGTTTTTGGGGTTCCCTAAGTGAGATGCCAGGAGAACATACCACTCAGCCTGAATGAGGCTCTAATCTGGACATACAAGAAAATGGAAAGACCCTTAGCTCCCTCAGCTCACAGATGCATATTATTCCTGAAGTTTGACCCAGATGGGCCTCAGAGATGGGGAGGAGAACAGAGAGTGAGTCCAGGCTTCAGGAGCTGCAGAAAGCTCTCACGTGTGCAACAAGGCATCCTGGTGATGTACTCCATGAAGAGAGAGGATGTGTTCAAGGACCTCTGAAGAAATGGACACACACACTCAGGTCCCCCTGATGGTGGTCCACATATTAGAGATGAGTATGAATGCAGGAATGGGAGGCTCAGTACCTCTCTGAATGCTGGTCTTTAAAAACTATCTGTGAATCTAAAAAGAAACCCCATTATTTATAGATGAAAGATGAGAAAGAAATGGCTCATGTAATGATGGTGCCTGTCTTCAGAATGTCACGTCTAAGCATGAGTTTCCTATTTCAACCTTTTCCCAGATTTCCTAAATTAAACATTAATTTTTTTAATGATGAAGAAAAAGAAACTAAAACTTTCTGAACTAGAAAAAGAATTTCCAGAATTATGATTTCTGCCAGGCATCAATCAATTGATTGTTTAACCGTGATTCTGAACCCATCCTGCCATCCATGTTTCCTTCCTTGCAAAGACAAGGTCCATAGATCCCATTTGTCCACTTCAGAACCCAACACTGGTGACTGGCAAGCCCCTGTGAGGTGGGTAAAAACAGAAGCAGGAGAAGTCTTGAGTCAGGCTGGCTCCAGAGCTGGAGTTCTGATTCCAGATGCCTTCCCTCGAGAGAGCAATGGATGGTGGGTTCTGAACATCAGCACCAACTACAGAAAAAGTCGACCTCGCTAGGAGGGCAGCTCCTGTCTGGGAGGTATAAAGCCCAGCCCTGTGGCCTCCAAATTTGTGCAGGAAGCCAGAGACCTAGAGGATCCTTTAAGTAGGGGTGATGCTGGCATATGCCAGTCCAACTGTCCTGAGCCTACTTGGGGGGCGGTCATTGAATAAATGCCTCAGCAAAGAGAGACCCCCAACAGATGAAGTGAAAAAAATAATGTCCCCTCAAAAGAATATGTAAACACACACATATTTGTATATATTGTTAATCCTGTCTTCTAAGCTCATAATGGAACTATGTTCAAACATGAAGTCTTCAAAGAAGTCATGAAGTATAAATGAGGCTGTTGGGTGGTACTGACTCAAATCTGACATTATTACAGAAGAAAAGGAGGCCTGCTGTCTGACTGGGTGGAAAAGCAAGGCCCAGAGCATGGTCCCCGTCCCCAAAACAGTTACAAAAAGAGAAAAGGGAGAGATACCAAGGTCATGAGCATGGAAAAGCAGCTGAAAGGTATCCAGGGATCCATGGCTACCCAAAGCAAGACCCTGCTGTCACCTTGGCTTTGGGCTTTAAGTCTCCAGATACCAATGTGGAGCATCTGCTCCTTGCCTCTGGTCTGTAGTGCTTCTTCCTGGCCATTCCAGCAAGTGGATAGGGAATTCTGTTGAATGGGCCTAGCAATGCAGAGGCTGAGCTAGACAGGGCATTCATATGACAGACAGGGTGAGTACAAGGAGCCAAGTAGACGGGTGCTCCTAGTCAGCTGTGTGAAGGAGATCCACAAGTCTCTCTGGGAGACAGCAGTGAGGACCACTGGACTTGAGAAGCCTACAGAATGGGTTGCCATGTGGCAATACAACACAACCTCATCACAAGAGATATGAGCTGTCACTGAGCACTGGATGACCACTAGCACACCAGGACACACATAAGAAGCTAGGGACCTGGGGCAGCCATGGGGCAGTAAAGCACATTATACAGGCACTGTGAGCCCCCCCCCTTTTTGGCCATCACAGCACAAACAGGCCTGCTAAGGCAAAGTAAGATAAGGATTCTCTAAGGTGAGCATTGCAGGATTGCGTTCCCCATCAAGAATGTGTTTGGAGTTTTCAACGCACTTTTGCCTCTAAGTTTTATGTATTCATTTTCCATCAAACTTACGCTTCACTGCAGGCAAGGGGACATCCACAAATAAGACGTCAAGACAACTGGCCTAAGCATGATTAAAGGGGTCCTGGAGCTTTGGGCATTATCACAGACTTCAAACTACCTTAACATTCATTGGCCTAGAAGTGATTCAGGATCCCTGAAGAGGTCAGGAGGCAGGGCCCTTTTCATACATGGGACATAGACCCAGGAGTTGGTGCCAGTAACTCTGGTCTAGACTAGAGTGGTCTCCCTGATGTTCTATTATCAATAGATGATTCCTGGGGAATGAGACAGTTAGCTATCCCACGGAGGGATGGAAATACACCAGTGTGGCCTGTCACCTTGGCCCCAGCCAAAGAATCACATCATTTGGGCCAGCCACCTGGCCTGCCCAGCCCTCCCACAATGAAAGACCAAAACGAGTGTCTCTGTTCTGGTTTGGGATGTGAGAAACTGTCTGTGGGGTTGTTGAGTTTGTTGACTCTTATAAAAGACAGTTATAAATTTATTCTTAGTACAGGAGTGCTCACCGGTGTCAAGAAGCAGACGGCTGCTCCACGTTAAAGCTGGCCGCTCAGATGTGTCCATAAATAATCGTCTGGGATTTGTCTAGCTAGCAAACAGTCTCCTCTCTCTGTCCCCTTCTTCTTCTTCTTCTTCTTCTTCTTCTTCTTCTTCTTCTTCTTCTTCTTCTTCTTTCTCCTCCTCCTCCTCCTCTCTCTCTGTCTCTCTCTGTCTCTCTGTCTCTCTCTCTTCTAAAATTATTTCATAAGCAAGAGGAGGAATTTCCCATTAATATGAGAGTGTCTGGATTGATCATTCAACAGAGTTTTCCAAAGGGAACACGCTGTCTTTCCCTCTTATCCATGTAAAAACTGGTTCTCTTTTCAGAACAAGAGAGTTGTCACCCACTTTCTCTTCCCATCGTCCCATGTGCTCTCACTGATTTGACCAAGAATGAGAAGCTTGACCAGGCAAAAACAGCCTCAGGCAGGAAAGTGTGTCACCCCCCTTCTAAGGTGAAGAAATGCCCCTTTGGAATTTCTACTTCAACCTTAGACTCCTTATCTTAAAGCTTCATTTCTCTAAGAAGAAGGTGAAATCATGGCTGTGCCCATTTCATTGGTAGAATGCCATCAGCCCCTTTAAAAATAACTGTGGCTCAAGCCAGACAATTTTTTTCTGACACCCAAAGACACCCAAAGGTAGATAGTCCCTAGCTGATGCAACAGCTACAAGGTGTCATCCTCTGTTCTTATAATTTACCAACCTTGGTGTAAAATCTCACTGTCCAAGATGGCTTCTCAAGTTCAACCATCTTGTCTACATCCCAAGCAGCAAGAAGATGTGAAGGAGGACATTTCCTGTGTCAACCACACAATGCTCTCGCATTTCATCCATGAGGGTTCAGTCAGGCAACCTTACTTACTAAGCAGGTAGACTTATTCAGCTACACACAGATGTTACCTGAAAGGGAAAAGCGGGCATCCGGAAGCGACCAACAACCTACATCAGTGACAGGTGTCTCTAGCACCCTCCCAACAACTTACACCCCTGCCTAGGCCACATCAGTACTACCTAGAGTGTCCCCATTTCCACATCTCTTTGAACTCTCTTCTGTCTGGCCCTTCTTTCTCTGAGTTGGGATCTGAAGAAGTTGAACCAACAGGCTAGTCTCACTTAGTTCTTCCTAAGTGAGACCAGCCCTGAGTAGTCTCCATACAGCTACCAAAGGTAAAGTCAAGGATAAAGGTGCCCCACCCAGTTCTAGGGGTCAGGCCCTGAGTCTTCATCATCACATCTGCACTCGCTCTGGCTTCCTGTTCATAACTACTGTACCATGTGCGTTCTATTGATACTATTGATACCTCATTTACAGTGGAGAGAACTAAAGCCATGTGCCTCCTAGCTTGCCCAAGGAAGACCTCAGTGCTGCTAAAACAAAGTTAGAACACCATCCTAGTGTCAAAGAAGCAGCCACAGTTTTCAGTACTTTCTGGCGTTATCTGGAGAGCATCTCTCTCATGAGATGCTAACAGATGCTTCAGAGTGAAAAGGGGTTAAATGGTTTGGAAAAGGATGAGCCAAACAGAGAAATAAACAGCTTTAGTGCAGGTCTTCTTGGAGCCTTTGATTTGCTAAGGTATAGATCTCTAGAGGACATTTCTGAATTTAGCTGACCACAGTTCCCAGGTTGTCAAGCCACGTGGATCTGAGATGTCATGGCTATGGCAAGAGGAAGCCTGCCCTGTGCTGTGTTTTGTTCTAGCATCCTGTAGACATCTTGTTTCATTTTCCTATAGCAACAGATTGAATTTCTTTATACCCCGCCCTCTATTCCTGTGGTCCAATTAGTGTTGGAGATGGATTTCAATTGAGGGTGTTGTTCCGAAACTTTGTCTTTAGCAACTTTGGTGGCCTACAGTGCTGGCCATGGAGTGGATGATGTCCACAGTGCAGGCCCTGCAGTGGATGACGCCTGCAGTGCCAGCCTTGGAGTGGATGATGCCTGCAGTGCTGGCCCTGGAGTGGATGATGTCTGCAGTGCTGGCCATACAGTGGATGATGCCTGCAGTGCTGGCCATGCAGTGGATAGTGTCTGCAGCGCTGGCCATGCAGTGGATGATGCCTGCAGTGCTGGCCCTGGAGTGGATGATGTCCGCAGTGCAGGCCATGCAGTGGATGATGCCTTCAGTGCTGGTCATGCAGTGGATGATGTCTGCAGTGCTGGCCCTGGAGCAGATTATGCAGGGACTTGGCTAGACTGCTGGGTGGCACCTAACGACTGAGGTTCCCAGGAGATCAGCAAATGCATGCCATGTGAGGCAAGCAGGGAGCTCTGGATACAAAGAGGGCAGCATATGGAATCCTGCTCAAGATGTAGGGTTCAAGGTAAGACTGGGTGGGCCACAGAAGACCCAATGGAGCAAAATATCTGGCCAGGATATAGGCTCTCAGACAGTCAGGTGTGGTGATGTCTTGTGAGCAGAAATCAGTGTCCTCTTTCCACACATGGGCTGTTTGTTGTCACGATGGCCACCCCCCCCATGTCCTGGCTTCTGGACAGTCTGAACTTGTAAGAAGTATGCAGAAATCTCCCTCTCTTCCTCCAGGATGGCTCCTAGCATGACTCATGAAATCCTAGCCCTCCACCAGCTCACAGGCGCCCTGATACTTCCGAGTCACCTGCAGAACCATACTGGAGACCCCCATGACACTCCATCTGTGAAAGGCTTGGTGAGTTCTTCCCTGCCCTGTCCCATCCTTCACTGCTTTCTCTCTGGCACTTCTTTCCCACATTGGCTACACAAAAGTCTTCATCTTCAATAGCTAAGACACCATGTGCCAACAGGTAATCTGAGGGGTACAGAACACAGACAGAGGGGCTACAGACTCTCCTTCATCCCACATCCTCTCCAGCTCTCAGGAGCTCCCACATACAACCCAGACCACTGCTTCTGTCTTCCCTCCAGATGGCCTCTAAGCAGAGGATAAACTGTCACCACAGCACCCACCATGGGAGTCACCCAAAAGGGAGGAAGGAAGCTAGGCTGTGTCTGAGAGGAAAACAACATGGCGCTTGGTCACACAGTTCTTCATCCCTGCTCTGAGCCTGGAATCTGGCTGCTATGCACAGTACCCATGGGTCATCCCCTCTCAAGGTGGCCTTTGTCTTGTCACACACCACCTCTGAAATGCTTGGTGGTCACCAGTTCAATAATCATGGTCCAGTGACCTGGAACTCTCCAGGCAACTCTCCAGAACTCAAAGGGCTCAGCCCATAGCACATGGGCCAGGATGTCATAATGCCTGCCTGCACGCTGCTGCTCCAGCTCAGGCAGGCAGAACTGGACACTCCTCTTCCTGCTCACACATTAGCATCTGCTTGGAGGTGGAGAGAAAGAAGGTGTTTGCCCTGCAGAGGTCTATCCTCTCTGAGGGGACAAGAGCACACAGGACTGTGAGCTTTGTCCACACCCTGGAGGGACATGGCTGCTTCTGCCTACTCAGGAGTGACCTCCCAGCAACAAACCATTTAGAGGGCTGGAAAGATGACTCTGTTTGTAAAGGCATTTGCTCCCAAGTCCATCAGCCTGAGTTTGATGCCTATGACCCCTGTAGTGGAAGGAGAAAAGAATCAACTCCCACAAGCTGTCTTCTGCATGCACACACAAGACATGTGTCTCCTCTCTCTCTCTCTCTCTCTCTCTCTCTCTCTCTCTCTCTCTCCACCTCTCCCCCAAAAGCCCAAAACCAAATCATTTGCTAAGTTCCCACAGTGAGAGTTAGGAACTGGCAGAAGGACAACAGAACAGGCAGTCACCAGGCATGTTCGGTCTGTGTCCTATGGGAGGGAGGGAGGAAGAGAGGCTCCCAGCAAAGGATGCAGGTTTAGCATCCTTCACTCTTCTCTTCCAAGCTACTCTCATCTGCAAAGCGGCTCTTTCCCCCTTACATCCGGGACCTTGTGCTTGAACTCTGCAGTATTCGTTCACCTGTGCAGCTGCCGGCTCTTTTACAGCTTAATACCTTCAAGTCAAGGTCCATGCATATACAAGACCCTAGCTCAGCTCTTCACTGTAACCTAAGCCCTACTCGATTGTCATGTGTGGCTGCTTTATGATCCTCCATCAGCCCACCAGAGGAAGTCGACTATTATCTTAGCATCCCCATTTAAAGGTGAAGACATAGAAGCCTGAAGATAGCAAGTCATTGCCAAAGGTCACCAGAAGTTTTCAGGACACGGTGTCTTTAGGATGAAGGGTTGTTTGTTGTTTGTGGTATGTGCAGGTATATATATATATTCATTCAAAAGATACTTTTTGAAGCAACAACTCTGTCTGGCATAGAACCAGCTGTTTGGGATTCTGTAGTAAGAGTACACAGCCTTGTGTCCTCAAAAGGCCTATTGTTTAGTAGGCTGACTGATTATGAATAACTATGTTCTTCCAGGTTCTGTTAATAAAAGGGAGTAAAAAGGCCAAGGCACGGTATACATGAAAGTGTTCAGTTCTGCACAGTTTTCCATAATGTATTTTTCATACCTTTCTCTAATGCCTCGATCTTATTTTGTTTTGTTAACTTATTTTTGACAGTTTCACAGTGTATATAATGTGTTTACTATATATCAAATATAAATAATGTACATACGTATATGCATGCGCATAATGAATTTCAGTCTCTTTCTTCCCCATTACTTTCCCCTCCCCTCTTCCTTCTTCCCATCAATGCCCCACCCACTCCCCCATCAATGCCCCCCCCCTCTCCCATCAATGCCCCACCCACTCTCATGCCTTTTGTACCTGCGACTCACTGAGTTTAATTATAGTTTTCCACGAGTGTATATATATATATATATATATATTATATATATATATGGGGTTAATATGGCATAGGCAACATTATCAGTATTTACATCACCAATAAGTAAATAAATAACAGCCACCATTAACAGCCTTCAGGGAGAGGTGGGGCCTCATGAGTCCTTCACTCTTCCATGATAAAAAGCTGATGAGCCCATCTTGTGCAGGTAGCCTCAGCTTTGCTGTGTTCATAAATACAGTAGCCATATCATGTCCAGAAGATGTCTTTTTGCAGCACACCTCTCCTGCCCCCTACTTTTTCTCCCCACCCCCTCTTCCCTGGCATTCCCTGATTCCTAGAGGTGGTATAGAAAATGGGTTTTGAATCATACAGCTTAGTGTCAGTCACTTGAGTCCGGGGCTTGTGGTCCTGTGTTTATCCTCTGGGCATCTTCTCAACTCTTTCCCTGAAGCAGACCTCAGGACAGGGGCCTGCCTCAGTCTCTCAGCTTTTCTGCTGTGTAAGTTGATGGACATGTCTCATGACCACACCTCCTGGCCCCTTCTGCTGTACCGGCTCCACCCCTCCACACAGAGGACCATTGACCACCTGGCCAGGAGCTGAGGGAATGTAGTGGCAGCCCTCGGGAGCTGAGAAGGCGTTTCCTAACAGACCAGCAATTCTCCCTTGGAACAGAAGAAATTCAGTCCCCATCAAGGACTTCCACTGTCCCTCTGTGACCAAAACAGCCCACACCCGCTTGCTGAACCCTCAGCCAGGCCCAAACATTAATTTTGTTACTGAACAGTGGAACAAACCAAAGTGGTTTTTTTTTTCCAGAAAAAAAAAATGAACTAACTTGACCCTGAGCTGAACCTGTATATTTTCTAAAACCTACTGAAAGGAGCAAAAATCGGACACAACACATTCTACAAATGAAATCAATGTTCACTCAGGGCTACGTCAAAATCTGAAGAAGAAAAAAGGGGCAGTGAGGAAGGTATGGGGGGAAGAGCATCCTGCCCCCTTTCCCCCAGGGATGCAGAGGGAGTACTCTGGAAGCATCAAGATTGGTATTTTATTTTTCAGTGCAGTGGGGTTAAGTGCTAGTTCACTTTAACTCTGTGGAAAGATGCATCCAAACTCCTCAGATCTCCTGTTTCCTTCAAAGATAGATCTGTGGATAGTGTGGACCCAAAGGCATAAGATAATAGGAGAGTTTGGTTGTAGCTGGACCCCAGGAAAAGGATGCTTCTCACTCCCCAGACACAATCCACCTGAGTCTGGGCAAGATGAGTTCACAGAGTCCAACCCACATACAGAGGAGGCCAGACTCTGTGCTGGAGGGAGGGAAAGCGGACTACAGGCTCTGTAATTTCCATTCCAGACCAGTTTCCCTGGCTCCCCTTAGAGACCCAGAGCAGGAGTGCCTGCCTGCAGAGAATAGCCAGGATGTGCACTTGACCATGCTACTCCTGGAGCTTGAAGGGAGGTGCAGTGTGGGTAACAGGCTGACAACCTATGACATGGGACCATGAGCTAAAGTGATAGCAGTAGCTACCTCTTGGTGAGGAATGAAGAGAGGAAGCAGGCAGTGGTGGCTTTCTATTTTGTATGGGATTCTTCAGAAGGAGAATGTATGCATGGTCTTCCCAGAATTTAAAATTGCATGTGCATATACGCTAATGGCAAAGACAGGAGCATTCATGAATTTAACTGCATAAAATTAAAAGACATGTTTAATTTACAAAAGGCAACTTCAGAACTAAAGAGATGGCTGGTAAAGACTTGCCTGATGACCTGAGCTGAATCAAAACATGAAAGAAGAGAACTGCCTGCTGAGAAGTATTGTCTACCTCCACATGTGTTAGAGCTTATGACAGCATGTGCACACACAGACACACTAACTAAATAAATGCACACACATCAAATAAATAATTTAAATTTTTAAAGAAAACTTCTTTCAATTGTACCAGGAGGGTAATTTATTTGTAATATACACAAAAGTTTATACTTATATGCAGAAATCACTTGAGAAGAGCTGAGGACATTGCTCAATGATAGAGCATTGTTCAGCACACACAAGGCCCTAGATTCAACCCCCAACAGCATCCAAAATAATTGGTTATGGGAAATTGCACTTGGAGAGAGAAGGCGCATAAACTGCAACCCAGCATCTCCCAGTACACCAAACACAAGTGAAAAATGGCAGAAAATACCCCTGAACAACCACAGAAGAGCTACCAAAACCAGGCAACATAAACATAAATTTATGTTTATGAAAAGAAAATTAGGATAACAGGTGCACATACCCTATGTAAGAGGTAAAATATTTTGGGGTGCCAATGTTAAAAAAACTATAATCTCTTTGCAGATATGAATAAATTTGGATATAGCAATTCCCATTTAAGAGTTTGTCCCAAAGGAATTGTGGCTAAAGATACTCACATTTGAATGCTCCACGATGCAATGTTTGTAAAAGGAAAAAGTTGGAAACAGCCTTGCAGTCTAAACAGTGGATGCTTGAACCCCACAGTGGCTCTTAGAGATGCTCGTGAGTGGGACAACAGTGCAGATGGCACAAACCTACTCAACATGGGTACACGTGTGCATTTCATGTTTGTACTTAATCTAAGCCAGAATAAGAAGCAATCAGCATTGCATCTTGAAGTTCCTTTTTTTTTTCTATTTTCCTTTATGGGTTGTTGCTTTTTTTGTAATTCAAATATTTGACTTTTCAAATTGAAAAATATGCTTTGCTTAAAACATACTCAAGAATCATTTTTAAGTCATCAGTCAGGAAACAAACAACTTTAAATCAATGAGTTAAGGACCAACCACACATCAGCTAAGACAAAGTGGCATCAATTGTTCCAAGTGACCCTCTAATTAATCTTCTGTGCCTTCTCTGAGACCACAGCATCTGAGTTCATGCAGATGAGGTCACCGCATTGTGAAACTGCTGGACCAGAACAACAGCCTACAACCATAACTTACTCACCCACAGATTAGAAGAAAATTAACTCACTCCCTTATTTTCCTAGGAGAAAATGGCACACTTCAAAGTTCAAGGTGGATAAAGCCAGAGCCAAGGCAGAGTTCTGGGGCCTGATGATTCTGTTCCCTGTGAAACTGCTCTGCAACCCTGTAGAGTCAGATTTTCGAGGAAAGGATGGGGATGCTTTTGGAGGTGTGTGCTGATAAGAGAAAGCTCAGACAAAAGCTCTCCAGTGTCTGATGTAGCCCTTCTAGAGCTACAAAACACATTAGTAGTTATATGCCCACACACTTGGCATATAGTGGGTGCACATATACCTGGTGCATAGTAGATGGTTATTTAGTAAATGGTAACTGAATAATGTCAGTATAAAATTCACTAGACTTCTTCTATTCGTTCCTTTTTTAAACCAAAAGTATTTCCTTACAGCGAGGCCAGTATAAAACATTTACCTACAAGGATGGTTGGATAATACATGTCAAGGGTGGGCAAAATAAGACCTGTGAGGGAAACAGAAACAGGGAGTCAATGATGGTTTGAATAACACCTCTTCTGTCAGTCTCTAAAGAGAGCCTTCCTAGACAGTCCATATCTCCAAAGAGTGAAGCATTGTGGGTAAATCACTAAACATTCATGCTAGGAAAAAAAGTCTCTCATCACATTCTAGTTCATTTACAAGTGAGGAAGGCCATGTTTGCACCCCTGTTGGGCTACATCAGATGCACTCCTGTCCCTGCCACTACAGAGTTAGCAGCAGGAATCCCATCACAGCAGCACCATTTCTTCTAGGTTCACAGTCCGTTAAGCAAAACTGCAGAATACCAAACCCAATTCACACCAGGCTTTTCCTATGTGTTCATGCATATAATAAAGCTGCATGGGCACCTTAGGTACAGAAAGAAATAACTATAACTCACCATAGAAGTCCGTGACTTTAGCATGCAGGGTTTTTTTTTTTTTAGTGAGTCAAAATCTTCTACATTTTTACTCAAAGAGAGTGGGGGCATAATGTGAACTGCTACATTGCTACTCTTGTGCCTTTGGGTCATTATGAAGTCAATTAGAAGTTACTCAAACAGAAGCACGCTAGCACTGAGGCAGTGAATTTGATAACTACGTGGTAGGTAGCATATACCATGTAGATACTATGGGCACAGGAATGATTTACATCCTGGGCATCAGAGCAGTGGCTCTGATTTTTGTCCCATCATTCAAAATGGTGTGCAACTCAACAAATTTCTGGAATTTTCCACTGTTCTGCAATTTTCAAACTGTTCTCAAGCCATAGATAGCAAAAAAAAAAAAATCAAACTATGACAGAAGAGATATTCTTGTGCCTTCCTAGGATCCATATAATAGACCCAAGGTGGGGCTCGGACCCAGTATATGATAAGATTTTTATTTCCAATGTGTAATTTTTAACTCAATAAGTTTTTTGTTTTTAAATAAATGAATTCTTTGGTGGCTTTTAAACAACTAGATTTTTCTTCTTATCGTTTGCATATTTCCTACCAAATCACAGAATGCTCTGATGATGAGGACACAGTGTTCCCTTTGCAATGAGTCTGTGGCCTTTCCTAAGCACAGTCCCAAGGAAGGGTGGCTCTGCTTTCATAAATCCACACACCCACGAGTAACAATGTAAACATAAAGTAGGTTTGAAAAGGACTTTGGGAAGAATCAGATGAGGATTTATTTGGTCAATGCAAAGATACTAAGACAAGGGGGCTGGAGATATGGCTCAGAGGTTAAGAGCACTGACTGTTCTTCCAGAGGACCTGAGTTCGATTCCCAACATCCACATGGCAGCTAACAACTGTCTGTAATTCCAAGATCTGACACCCTTACACAGTTATACATGCAGGAAAACACCAATTCACATAAAATAAAAATAAATATTTTTTAAAAAAAGATACTAAGATAAAGTAGCTAGAAAATATTTGCAAAATGGCTGTGCTGGCGCACGGGAGTTAGTCCTGAGAAGGATACATACAGGCACCAAGGAAGGCTATATGGCCAAAGCAAGGAGAAACGCTGAGTAGCAGACAGACTCCAGGGAGACAAAGCTTCTGTGGGTTCCTTTTTCCCAAACCAGGATGTCAGTATTTAATGACTAGACTGGCCTGAGGAATAACAACTGCAAAGCACCAGACTGCTTTAGAAAGAACTTAACTGAAAGATCAAGATTTATTGTATGAATGATATTTGCCATCTATATACATAATGTTTGCCTTGTTAGGCTAGAAGCCTGGCTTATGCTACTTACACAAGGATTTATGTGACTTTCAAACAACTTTTGTATATATTTGTAAGCACTGTCTCATCCCTTTTTGCATATGATCCACATGGACTGTTCTTGTTACAGTCAAAGAAAAATGTGTGTCTGGCTCCAGGAGGCAAACACTCCCAAACATCAGCCCTGCAGCTGGGGGACAGAATGGATGAACTCTTCAGCAGGATGCTAAGCCTGGATGAATGGCAGAGGGCAAGACCCAGGCCATAATACAACGTCTCACTTTGCCTCTTCTCATCACATGGCAAGAACATCAGACTCCTCCATCTACAATTAGACCTCCCCCCAGAGTGGCATGCTCATCTCAGGACATCCAAAGTCATTAGCGCAGCGGCTTCTCTGAACGCTCATTTTTAAAACAATTATAAATTGGTCTTATTTATATGTCCCAGGAAAACCATAAGCATTCATGGCACACAGCTCCAGATGGGTACGTGCCAAGATGCTATCTTACAAGAATCCCTTTCAAACATGAGTCTGAGTCATAATGGGTCATGAAATCTTCAGCATATGGGTGGGACTGAAGGGCATTCTGCTAAGTGAAAGAAGCCAGGACTAAACAGTCAAGTACCACATGATCTCACTCATACACGACATCTAGAATAGCTGAGCTCACAGACGTTAAGAATAGCCTGGTGGTTACCAGAGGCTTGGGTGGTACCAAGTCACAGATCGACAAGAGAAATGAGGTCTGGTGTCTTATTGTGTGAGAACATGACTGCCGACAGCCATAACATGCTATACATTTCACAAAAGCTAGGAAAAAAAGGACTTGGATGTTTTCACCACAAAAAAATGATGAATTTTGAGGCGAATGACATGCTTGCCCTGATGTGATTATACTGTGAATACATAAAACCGCTCACAATTCATAAAACACATAAATTGATGTGTCAATTTAAAAAAATGTTCTCATGAGCCTGAGATGAGGGTGTGAGCATAGGATGAGAAATGTGTATCTCCAACTCTGGACACTAATTTCTATTCCCCCCATCTAGTAGAACCCCAAGATTCTGCAGTCCCTTGGACTGAGGAAACAGCAAGCCAGAGAGACATGAGTGCACTGTGATTGGAAGGATTCGAGGCATGGAAGAGGCTGGCTTGTTGATCTAGGTCCATTGCCCTTTGTCAGATGCTTCTGCCTCCCACTCTCCACCCAGGATGCTCCTTGTACATACACTCTTCCATGTATTTCCTCTAGGTGAAATCCAGTCGTGAAGGAGAGGCATGCTAAGAACACAATGTTTAGGATCCTTTTACAGTAGTATGAGAAGGTTTTCATTACTGTCACTGTATGAAATGTGTTGGTTTGTAAACTCTGTGATGATGCAAAAACTGTGCATCCAGACCTCTGCAACCTGTGCACCAAACCAACTGGAAACCAAAAATATTTGGAACAAATGATAATTGCACTGAATGAGTGTAGAGTTTCCTTCCATCATTTTTCCTGAACACACAGGGTAAGGACAACTTACAGAACATTTGCATTTCATAGGGTTGTCAGTGAACTGTTTAGAGCACATGGGAAGGTTTGCAGGCTCTAGGCAAGTCTTCTGCCATGTACATAAGGAAGTTAGCATTGCAGGTCTGGGATCTGCAGGCATCCTGAACCAATGCTTTGTGGGTACATCCTTGCAGACCCCATGCTGGAGCTTTCTAAGCATAACCTCATTCAATGGGTAAAGAGCTCTCCCCATTTTTCAGAAACACAGTTAAGACTCAAAGGTAAGAAACTCATGTTTCTTTTCTTACACCCTTTTAGAAACAACAGGGGAGCTGGGGATAGTGGGAGAGTATCAGTCAGAATCAGAAGTCCCTGGAGAGAACACAGTGCCTGAAGTTAACCCATGGGAATGATCTTCAAACTTTCTTGCTCTCTTCAACTCTCCTTCATCCTAGAAATGCTCCAGCTGAGGCAGGAGAGATGGCTGAGTGCTTAAGAGAACCCATTAGCTGCTCTTCCAGAGGTCCTGAGTTCCATTCCCAACAATCACATAGTGGCTCACAATCACCTGTAATGAGATCTGGTGCCCTCTTCTGGACTGCAGAGATACACGCAGGCAGAACACTATACATAATAAATAAGTACATCTTTTAAAGAGGTGTAGGGGGACACCCCAACTGTGGCTCTCTTGCTATGTGTCCCGCCAGTCCTCAAGGGAGAAAAGGATGTGACCAGTGAATTTGCTGGAAGATAACTATGGCAGCTTTTGAAAGAACAGTATTTTTTTTAACATGAGACCCTAGGGAAGCCGCTATAAAGGGAGTTCAGTCTGTAAGTAGAGGCTGGGAGAGACAGCCTCAGCATCAATAGGGCTCCCTGCTATCTCAGCTCCCCCTCCTCCCCACCAAAGCAAAGCCTGGTACCGCATCATTGATTAAACAGCAGGTAGGCCATCCATGCCCCAAGTCCTCCACCCATGGCAAGGACAGAGCTGTCACTGAGAGAGGAGAGCTTGCTAATGGATTTGGAAGACAGGATCACTAAGAGTCCCCATTCAGGATAACTGGCTTCCCTGGACCACCTTGGATCAAACTGTGACAAACCAACTGTCCATCTTGACCATCTCCAACAGGAGTCCTCAGAAGGGCTCATCCTTGGTCTTTCTCTGTATCTCAGCCATTCCTCTGTGTTCTGGGAGCCCTGGTGTACAAACTCCCCATCCTCTCATAGAAGGGAAAGCCACATACCTAACTAGCCCAGTTCCAGCCAGATCCCTACTAATAATGGGCTTTCTTCCACTAGCGAAGGGGAGTGGGTCACCCAAGTGAGAAAGAAACTCCGTAAAAAAACTGGGTAGGTTTTCCCAGGCCTCCCTGAGGGCTCTGACAGCCTCTGTTCAAAGCTTTCCTAGTCTCCTCACCCATGCAAAGGTTTGAACTGTGAGGGATCAAATGAATGAGTGGAAATGGTTAGAAAAAATGTGTGTGAGCTCAATTTCTCAGTGGGAGACTGGACATTCGTTTATGGCTATTCTTCTGTAATCATTCTGATCTTTGCATGGCCCATATGGCACACACACTGAAGTCCCATGGCACCCTTCCACAGGTAGATCACATGGCCTGAGGCCAGGACACTCTGATCTGTAGCTTTAATTGCTCGGATGACAATGTTGCCATCCTCAGACCAGAAAGCAGATGACAATGTTGCTATCCCCAGACAGCTTCTCTATGAAGTTTAACTTGAGAGACACTTAACAGGCAAAGGAGCTATGAGCTTGATGAATGAGCAGAAGGTCTTGTTTGAGTTTTTAAGTTGCCCTTCCATAAATCCACAAAACTGTGAGAAAGTTCTCATTTTTTATTAATTCCTTGGCTAAATGAACTTTTATACCCAATGACTCACTCTAATGCAGGATTTCATGGAGGTAGCTGGAGACAGCTGTGACATGATGCAGCCTGCCTTGGGCCAAACTGATGGAACGCTATCAGAAAAGAGAGGCATCCTCTAGGTCACATGGTTTTCTAAGCCACACCCACATGAGCATCAAGGTGGAAAGACGAACCAGTTCCTCAGGCTTCTCAGATGTCAGTTGTTTTTTTGTTACTATAACAAAATGACTGAGGTAAGCATCTCCTAGAGGGGAAGGACTTATTTTGGCTCATAGTTTTAGTCCATGGTTGGTTGGTGTGGTTGTTCTAGGCCTGTGAAGGAGCAGCAATCACAATGTGACGTCCATAGCTTGGCAGGCTGCTCACTTCAGGGCAGCTAAGAGCAGAGGAAGAGACAGGAAGGGCTCAGGTCTCAATAGCCCTCTGAAGGCATGCTCCCAATGACCTAACTGCTCCCGTTAGGTCTCACCCCTTAAATCTTCATCCATATCACAGTAGCACTATGGCCTTGGAAGACTGTAACAGTAACACCAAGCTTGGCATTCCCAGAACAACCCCAAGGCTATAAAACTACAGAGTGAAGATTCCCTAATCCAAACCCCAAGATGCTCACAGGTCAAAGACTTTGAGCACCAGCATGATGCTATAAATGGAAAATGCCACCCCTGACTTGGGTGGCATGTCAGTCAAAGCCAGGCCCCAAAGTACTGCAAAAACAAAAAGAAAGTTTGTTTGGACTTAGACCTCATTCCTTGATGGATCTCCTTATATATGTTACTATTCAAAAGTATTTTTTAAATGCCCCAAATCTGAAACCCTTCCAGAGCCAATTTTGTCTGGTCCTGAAGAATGAGTAGAAAGAGATCCCTAACAGACATCTGTAGTGGCATCTTTGCCCTGCCCCAAATGTCCACCCCAGGCAGGCCAAGGCCAAGTCTTCACTTCCTCCTTCTGCTGGGGACTCAGTATCCCACTGGCCATCTCCCTCCAGATTCCCACTCTTTCTAGAATGACAAGAATTATAGGAGCAGACACTGGAATCATCAGCAAGAGCTGGTGTGACCTGGAAAGACAAATCCACCTCTAGAATGTCACTCAGCCTCCAAAGTTACTTTATATAAGGTTGGCATGTTTTATATAAGAACTGACTTGAATGATGTGTCAACGCTGGGCCCACATGCCAGCATGGTGACTCCAAGCTGAGACTAACTCCATGCTGTTCCCTGCCCTGTTAGACGGTCCATGTGCCGGGTGTGACCTCAGTAGCCGTGGTGATGATCTTCAATGGTGTTGGCAGTGCAGGCTGCACTCGGGGAAGTTTGTTTTCCCTTGGTCTCACCTACATTTGCTTTTGTGGTCCAGTTGGAGGCTGATCCACTGTTTGGCAAGGATATCCCAATTCTCTTCACATGGCCTGTCCAGCTGGCTAGTCAGGCTTCCTCTTAACGTGCTGTCCCACCAGCAGGAGGGAGAAGCCCCAGAGGGAGAGAACTCCCAGGCCTCTGCTACATAATTTTTACTCTCCTGTTGGTTAAGGTTTCACATGACTAGCTCCTCAACACCACGGTTAAGGAAATTGTTTACCCTGTTCAAAGACTCTAAGGAAGCAGAAACCGAGGGGGCGGTCAATATCTCATTTTGAATCTGAGCTACTAGTTCTCTTAGAATGGTGTTTCTTCAGTGTCTGTTTACCTGCTGGAACCCTGTGAACACTTAAGAAAGGAATGGAGCCTCGGACTCTGCTTGTCTGGCTCAAAGCTGAGCTTTCTGTTCATGTGTGTGGAAACAGGAGTCAGTGACAAAGTACAGTTGAGCAACAGGCGAAGGCTGTACCCAAAGATGCCAACAGAAAGTCAAGATGGCCAGGATCCCAGATCACGGATCAGCTAGACACCAAAGAACACGTCAGGGATGCTGAGACAGTCCCAAGTCTGGGGTAGGAGAAGCACTGTGGGTAAGAACATGAAACGAAGCAACATTTATAAAGTGGTTCCAGGAAGAATTCACTTGGGGAAACTGAACACAGGAAGAGAAGGGAAGGCTGAGAGCCCAGGAAGACTGCTCAACAGGTAAAGTTCCTGCTGTGCAAATATAAGGTCAACATAAAAGTCCCAAGCTTGGAGACTAGGGAGAGAGGGAGAAGCAGATCCCTGGGGTTCACTGCCCAGCCAGCCTCACCTAGTTGATGAGTTCCAGGACAGTGGAATTGTCTATCTCAAAAAAAAAAAAATCAAGGTGGATGGCACATGGCAATGACACCAAGGGTTGACCTCTGACCTCCACACACGTACACACATGCAGGTACACATAGATACAGAGAGACAAACTGGTAAAGTTCTCACTACATTCCAGCAAAGGGCTCAGAGGCAGGGGGAGAGCCCAGCCCAGGAGGCCCAGGGCAGCAGTGACATCTGCTTTGAACACTGAGGGCAGGTAGAGGGTTCAGAGGACTCTGAAGTAGGATATTTCAGCATTAAAACAGCCTCTACCAACACAGACTGCAGCAGTAACTTCAGGACACCCTCTGATGGTACATGGGATGCCACAGGAGGGCATAGCACGTGGAACCAGGATAAGATCTACCAGAACTAACCTCAGTGCTTCTTAGAACAAATTCCAGTGCCTTCCTCATCATTCTGAGAATCTTCTGGCTTTTGTCGCTAAGGTACCAATATGTGTCTGAAGTTGGAATCTTCAGAGATTGCATTGTAACTCCTCTGCTAAAATGCATACAGCAGTGAGTGTACTTTCTCTGAGGCATAATGTCCCATTTAGGATGATTTAGTTGGCAACATTTCCCCACGTCAGTGACACATATTCAATAATGACCCTGCTTTAAATGTTGAACTTCGGCCTTTTCTTGGGCTAGTGATACATACACAGCATAATACTCTCTCCTGATGCTGGGCAGGAGCCACAAGCCACAGCTCCCAGTCAGCTGCGCCTGTCACTGGAAAATAACCAAGACTCTCCTCCCCATGAGGTCTTCAGGGGGCTGCACATGTACTACAACACATGTACAACTTGACATACTCCAACTTACAGTGGGGTTATTGAGATACGGTCATGGGATACTGTCTTCTAGACAAAAACCGAAGTGATCTAACCAATTTAAATAAAATGTCTAGATTATAGGAATTATTAAGGATAATTTTTTAAGCAAAAAAGTACAGCTTTTTATTTAATTGTCATGAACAATCATATCCTCAGAGTGTGGGACTTTATATAACTTGATTATCCTGGTCACTTATCATGAGCCTTCAAGGAGAGGGATGGGTGGACTGTTCTGCAATAAGAGAGGCTTAAGGGTAGATCAGGTAAATGGCAGTGAGGGAAATTTGACTGAATTCTAATCTTTGTTAAAAACTAAAATCTTAGCCACAAACATCTGGGGAAAGAACAGCAGAGTAGAGAGTGCACGTCACTCAGTCAGAGGGATGCTAGATGTGGAGGACAGCATCCTTAGCAGCACCAAAGGGTTTACGCTTCCTCCACTTACTAAAATGCTGTTCGTCTGTGCCAGGCTCACCCTTCTGGGTCTTCATAGGCAGGTTCTGTGGCTGGGGGTTCAACCAATGGCAGACTGATCTCGTGTCTACACTGAACATGTGCAGGCCTTTGTTATTCCCTAAACTGTGTGGTATAGCAGCTAGTTCCACGACATTTCCACAGCTCTAGGATGAAGAGGTCTAAGGAAGGTTGAGAGCCCATGGGAGGACATCACAGGCTATAAATGAATGCTACACCATTTCACACAAGAGACTTGAGCATCTGCAGATTTGCCTGTCTGTGTAAGAAGTACTGGAACCATGCCCTCAGGGAGAGCAGAGCCAGCCATGCTTAGCCCTTCTGCAGTGCCAAGCTGGGACCTACAAGTCCTGTTGCAAACGTTGTCCAGGGGAATGCTGGAGGGACAAGCATGTGCTTCCGGCCACCTCTCATCCATATTCTGCCCTCGCTGACAGCTGCAGCCCTTCCCTGGAGCAACAGCTGTATCCATCTGCTGAGTCCCAGCCCCCAGCCCTGAGGCCACCCCACCCCATCCCTGGCCACAGGAACACACTAAGAGCAACTGGAAGCCCCTCCTCAAAGTATCTGGCTTTGCTTACTCCAACCTCTTGCCCTATTCTGCCAGCCCTAGGGATGGTGGCCATTTATTAATTCCTTCTTGATCATTTAGGGGTCCCTTTATCTGTCAGTTATCTAGATCATTATACCTACTTACCTACCAGTTTATGTAGACCTTATACCTACTTAACAGGTCCCAACAGAGTTCACACACACACACACACACACACACACACACACACACACACACACACGAACACAGAATGTAGTTTCAATTAGATGAGGCCTAAAGAAAAACAATTGGAAATGCTAATATTTATCTTACTCAATAGATACTTCCAAGTCATATAAATACAATTACAGCATATTGTAAATTTGTTTCTCTAATTTACTATTAGCCATTGCTATTAATTTCTTACTGGGCCTAATTTGTGAATTTAACTTTAACAAAATGAATTTAACATTTGTGTGTATGCATAGAAAGAAACACAGTCCTTGCAGGGCTCAGCTCCATCTGTGGTTCTTGGTACTGACTAGGGACCTTAGAGCATACCCCTCATGGGTAAGGAAGCACCAGGCATAGTGAATCCTCTCCACCTGAATAACAGGTGGTTCCTACCTTCAAAGTTGGTAAAATAGTAGTTGGAACATGTTTTTAAAGGTTTAGCCAAAAGAAAAAAATATAGACATGTAGGTGTCCATGCATAGATATATAACACATGCACGTAAGTGTATACCCACACAAAGAAGACAGGATAAAATGTTGAATTAGATGTGATGGGTAAGTCAGTGCTGAATTATTGTGTTGCGCTTTTAATTTTTCTGTGAATTAAAATGTTCTTATGCTGAAATGTTGAAAAGGTAGAAAACAAAGAAATACACATTTCACTGTTGGGATGGTGTTGGTGTCAAAACTGGGATCCTAGCTTATCATTTCCCTGAATATATATGCACTTCTTAACTATCCCTTCACCCAGTGGAAGGCTCATGTGGACATGAGAGACGAGGAGTGTCTGTGTGGGCGTCTGGCCTAAAGTCAGCTAGAGTCCTTGACCTGGCCAGGATCCAACCTGCAGAGCTACAAGAAGCAGTCCTCAAATCCTCCCTTCGTCTGAGAAGAGACACCATCCCACAATGCCTCCAAACCCCAGCAAACCCCAGTTTTGACTGAGCAAAGCCTCCCCTGCATCTGAGTGGATGGCCCTTCATGAATCTTACAGGACACTGCCAAGACCCATGCAGCTTCCCGCTCGGTCCTAGTTGCTGTCTTTATCCCCTCCATGCCTCTGACTGCGCTGCCACATTTGGTCCTGAATCAATACCTGTGTTGTGCTGGCTTTCCATCCATGGCCATTTGACTACCTGTGTTCTTTCCTGGGCAGGCTACACTCTCACTGGATAGAGTTTTGGTGAGCTGGATAGGTATGGCTTCTTTAAGAAAAGCATCTGGACCAAGCATTGTGATACAGATTTATCATCTCAGCACTTGGAAGACTGTGGCAAGAGGAAATCGGGCTGGAGGCTAGGGAGACCTTGTCTCAAATAACAGTAAAGATGGGCATGATGAAGTATTCTTTAATTCCAGCACCTGGGAGGCAGAAACAGGTGGATCTCTGTGAGTTCAAGGTCAGCTTGATCTACAAAGTGAGTTCAAGACCAGTGTGGTCTATAGAAGATCTCATCTCAATAAAATACTTATTTCAGTCCCTGATGAAATTTGACTTAACAAGAACTGTTACTGTGAACCCTGATCTAACCTTCAGGAGAAGCCAGGGAATTTTCTTCCCGTTTCTGAAGGCCTCTTTCAAAGGCTACATAGGGAAGACAGGGAAAGAGAAGCCCAAAGATAGAGCAACAGGCTCACCCAGGTGGGGGAAGGGATATGAAGTGGACAGCTACTGTCTGTAATTTGTTCTCTTCCTTCACATATGAGCCACATTCCTCATCTGACCTGCTTTCCAAATGCTTTCCAACCCTGTGAGGGCCAACTCCACAGCTACATGCTTTACAGAGCTGCCTCCACCCCAGTGAAGATGAGCTCACATCATATAAAAACAAAATGCCCAGCAAGGAATAAGAAGATGGCTCTCCTACATTAGTATTTAAACAGGGAGAATCACTTTGCAGAACTAGACAGAAATATCAAGTAAACTTTGACTACATACCTCATGACCAAGAAATTCCACTTCTAGTCAGCTCCAGGAGTCGAAGGGGTATGTACCAGAGCTGTCACTGAGACTTTCTTGAAATAGAAGTTAAAAGCAATGTCGACATCGTCAGTATGGCCATAGGTATACCGTCATTCTACCAAATGCCAGAAGAGTAATAATTTAAAAGAATACAGTAGATAAATCCAGAGATCAAATTGCAATGTGCATGCTAGCAGGAAGATCTTGGTCTGCAATGCTGTTCCCTACTAAAAGAAAACCAGGGCTCCTTAGAGGAATGGCTGACTTCAGGCAGGGCTGGGACAGGGAAGTACAAGATAAGCCTGGAACATTTTGTAATGCCAGAAGTGAAAAGACTCAAAACCTATGGCAATGTCACAGGGACAAGGGAAGGTGATCCCATTGGCCAGATATAGCACAAGGAGCACCCAAATAAAAAAGAGGAGTATATCATCCCACATCAGCAGATTCAATAGATTTTAGCGGTAAAGTTGGTGGGAAGGGGGCTGCATCTTACCAGGCAAGTAGAGATCTGTTTTCCTTGTCATTATTCCCTAAACCACACAGTACACCAGCCTTTTGTACAGTATTTCTATTATATTGGTTATTGTAAGTAATCAAAGATGCTCTACAGTATAGGATGTGCATGGAAGAGATACAGAACCAACGCCATGTTAGAAGAGGGATCTGATATCTCAGGGACTCCTGAAACCACCTCCCCACAGATACCAAGGAATGACTACATTTAATTATAGTTCATTCAAGTTCTAGAACCTAGAGATCCATAATACTTTAAACCAATTCACAGAGGAGAAAACTCTCCATTACAGCACAGTGCCCAGTCCACTAACATACTTGGAGGGATTGCTATGGATGCAAAACTCAATACTCTGCAACAATTTTCAGAACAATTGGCTTAAGCAAGACTGGTCCACAGATGCTAAACATGAGAAAAGTCCTAGTGTGGAGCTAGCTGTTTGCATGGGCTCTGGTGGCTTCCAACAGAATGGATGTTATCCTCAGAAGGAAAAAGTATCTTAATAGAAGACAAATCAGATAGCATCTATTATGACCTTTAACAAAATCAAGATTAGCATCAGCAATGAGGACATGGTACCCTGAGAACCTGCCTGTCTGTACAGTATTCAAGATGAAATGTGCACCTTGAATTTAGATTTATTTTATGTATTTGAGTATTTTGCCTGTATGTATGAATGTATGTCTGTGCACCTTTTGAATGCTTGTTGTCAATGGAGGTCAGAAGAGGGCATTGGATGTTTGAGTTACAAGAGGTTATGGGCTACCATGTGAGTCCCGAAAGACAAAGCCAGGTCCTCTAGAACAAAAGTAGCAAGTTCTCTTAACCCCTGAGCCACGTATCTGGCCCTCGAACACCTGAACTTTAAACATTAATTCAATCCTGAGAAAACCCAGTATAAAGGGCTGAAATTTCAGGGGCTGGAGAGATGACTCAGAAGTTAAGAACACTGGCTGCTCATCCAGAGGATTCAGGTTCAATTCCCTGTACCCACATGCAGCTCACACTGTCTGTAATTCCAGTTCTAAGGGATCTGACACCTTTGCACAGACACACACGCAGGCAAAACACCTGTGCACATAAAATAAAAATAAATCACTAACAAATAAATAGATAAAATAAAGACTCTGATTTCATTAAGTTGTAGTCTTCAAGAGGGTCAATATTACAAAACAAAAAGACATATTAATAGAAGTAGGAAATATCACAACTAAATACAATGATTGACCCTAGACTTGATCCTGGATTTCAGAGAAAAGTGATGTTAAGTACATTATTTTTTGTAATTTACTATAAACAAGAGTTTAGACTGATAGGGTGACTTATACCTGTAATCCCACCAGCTGAGAAGCTGAGACAGGAGGGTCATTATAAATTTGAAGCCAACTGTGGCTACACAGTAAGTTTCAGACCAGCCTGGGCTACATATTTCAACCCTGTAAAAATGCAAACAAAGAGCAGATTTGTGAAGAAGAGTGTATCAAAATTAAGTAGAGAACTGATTGACATGTATGGCTGGCTTAGAGAAATATTCAAACATTTGAAAGGGATGGGTAAAGGGATGTAATATATGCCACATTTGCAAATAACTGAAAAAAAGAAATTTTAATTTTTTGACTTTATTTATTTATAAAATAAGGTCTTTTTATCCATGTATCCCTCTGTTCCCCCTCCCTTTCCTCCTCCCAGTCAGCCCTCAGCCTCCCATCCTTTGATCTCCTCCGCAAAAAGGGCAAGAAGTCCCAAGGTGAGTCAGCTCAGAGTGGTGCATCCACTCCAGGCAAGTCTGATTTCCTCATCCTAATACCAAGTCTGGCTTAAGTGTTCCTCTGAAGGGAATGGGCTCTGAGGTGCTGGCCCATACACAGGAATACAATCTGATCCCACTCCCTTGAGGTTCTACATACTGCCCATGCCAATCAACAGTTGCCTACCCTTTGAGGGCCTACCTCCTTTTCCGGATGGTTCCCCAGTGGCTGTTCTTGATTCAGTGAGCTCCCCAGAGCTCCAGCCAGCCATCACTGTGGGAATTTTTTCATAATCCATATCCCCTTGTTCATACAATCTCACCACCACCATGATCTCGGCTGGACCGGGATCTCAGCCCAGCACTCAGCCATGGATCTCTGTCTCCACCTCTATTTATTGTTGGATGTAGGTTCTGTGGTGACAATTAGGGTGGTTATTCATTTGATTGTGGGAGAAGTTCTATCTAGGCACCACCTTTACTACTGGTTGAAGACCTAGCCAGGGACATCCTGTGAGTTCTTGAAGGTTTTCCTAGCACCCAGTCTCTTTCCAACCCCACATTGGCCTCCTCTATCAAGATCTCCATCTCTTTTTCTTTTCTCCCTCTTTGTTGCTTCTCTCACTCAATCATCTCCTTCTCTCATGATTTGTTCCCACCTCTTCTTGGTTGCAACATGTTACGCTCCCAATTAGCTACAGAGATCTTCTCTATTTTCTGTTCTTAGGAAAAGCCCTGGATGTCTCTCTTAAGTTCCTTCTGATCCCAAGCTATTCAGGGATTGTGGTTTGCAGCATGGGTATTCTTTGCTCTTTGTCTAAAGTCCACTAATGAGTGAGTACATCCTGTGCTTATCTTTCTGGACTTGTAATACCTCACTCAGGAGAATATTCTCCAAATCCATCCATTTGCCTGCAAATTTTAGGATATCATTTTTTTTTCTTACTGCTAAATAGTACTCCATTGTGTAGATGTACCACAGTTTGTTAATCCATTCCTCAGTTGAGGGGCATCTAGGTTGTTTCCAGGTTCTTGCTATTACGAATAGTGCTGCTATGAACATAGTTGAGCTAATGCCTTTGGGGTACAATTGTGCTTCCTTTGGGTATTACTGGATCCTTGGGGAGATTGATTCTCAGTTTTCTGAGGAACCATCATACTGCATTTCAAAGTGGCTGTACAAGTAGAAATTTTAATTTTTATGTTAATAAATATGTATGTATACATATACACATAGTGTGCGTGTGTGTGTGTGTGTGTGTGTGTGTGTGTGCATGCGCGCACACACATTCAGACAACAAATTGGGCAAAATATTCTGGGGAGAGAAAACTGTTTTAGTTTGAGATGTTGATGTGATAGACACAGTGACTAAAAGAACGTAGAGGGAAAAGATTTATTTCAGCTTACAGTTCCAGATCACAGTCGATCATTGAGAGATGTGGAGGCCAAGACTCAACTCAAGCAAGAACAGAAACAGAACCCCTGGAGGCTCACCTACTTACTGGCTACCTTTTTATACAGCCTGGGACCACATAAAGATGCCACCACCTAGAGTGGATTAGGCCCTCCCACATGAAAACAGTGCCCCACATAGACACAGGCATGGGCCATTCTGATCTTGGATTCCTCTCCCGAACTAACTGTAGGCTGGGTCAGACAGACCATAGAAACTAACCAGCATAGATGTCTGCACATTTTTAAAACTCTTTGCAGTTTTGCAACAGTCCTGAAAAAAAGAAGGATGTAGCTATGTGCAGTGGCATGAAAAGATCCCCAGAAGCACAAATGGAAGGAAAAAAAGAGAAAACTGTAGATAACTATTGCCTATGGCATCACCAGGACCACAGGATTTGTATATAAATAATAAATAATTCCTAAAGCCCTAGAGAAATAAATAACTGATTCTGTTATATTTTTTGTAAGAATGTATGCATGAATTGTGTAATCAGAAATAACTTTGTTAATATTCTAGAGGCCGAGGCAAGAGGATTGCTTGGAGTTGGCTAGTTGGGCCAGTAGTGTAGACCCTGCCTCACAGAGAGAAAAGATTCCAAGGTTAAATTGTGAGCCTGAGCAGCAACATGCCCCAGCTCAGGGGACAGCTATGCTTTTCTCTAAGGGAATTAAGTTTGCTCTGACAGTTTCAGACATGTGTATAATGCATTCCAACTGCTTTATCTCCTCCCGCCCCTGCCATCTACCTTCCTCCCTTACAAGACTCTTCCCAACATTCTTGTCTTTTTGTTTTCTCTTGTGACCACCTGCAGGGTGCTGGGGGGAGGGAGGTGAGTGTATGCAAAAGCCTTGTGGAAGCCTACTGCCTTGTGATCCAACATATATATATATAATGTATATATGTATATATTATATATATAATTTATATATATATATATAATTTTTAAGAGAGAGCTGGTGCTTTAAAATAATTAGCCCCTTCTAACATCTTACAGTATCATGGTGCCTGGGATGGTTCTGCACTAGGAGTTTGGACAGACCCTGACTTGTCAGAAAGAGCTACTGAGAAACCTTAGGAGTGTGGCATCAGGTGACAAAAAGTCCCGGCATTCAGTGTTCCCACCTGCAGAAAAGGGCATGCAGAGGACAGAGTTGCGTGAGCTCTAGTGACAGTCAAGCTGTACCATTTGAGGGCACCCCTTGGGCTGCCTCGGGGATGATTTACTGTGTTATCTCTCTCTTCCCTCGTGAGCCTGGGGACCCCTTCCTTACTGGACTGTACCTGGACCTGGGCAAGAAAGAAACATCTGAACATCCATGCCTAGAAAACACCAACAAAGACAGTGAACTAGTCTCGGGAAGCCTGGAGCAGCTGGTAGGCATGCTGTGACTCCCAGGTTCGCTTAGAATTGTGACAAACAAGCCAGTGTGACTCTGAAGTCCCCATGTAGAAGTCTGCCCATGCCAAAGAGATAAAGAAGTCGCTATAGCCCACATGTTCAAAAAAGGCAAAATGAACAGGGTGTAATCAGCCCTTAGCCAGAAGGTAGCCACAGGGGTTGTGTAACACTGTTCTGTGGTCCAAAATGTTTGGGAAACACATGAGCTGCAACAAAGCAGGTAGCTCTTCCTGAGGCACTTGCCAGGAGACTTGGTGTGCTGATGGACATTATGAACACCCAAAGATGGTATGACCTGCCTGCGGTATGTTCCAGGCTTACTTGACTCCCTCACACCCTACCACCCACTTTCAAAAGACACCATAAATCAGAAGAAATTCAGATCCATAGAGACTATTTTAGAAATTTTTTCCTGAGAGGACATGAGGAAATCCAAAATAAAAGAGTGTTTCTCTCATCTACTGCCAGGACACGGTGAGAACAGACTGTCACAGTGCAGCTCGCTTTTCCTTACCCAAGAAGGCCAGAGAGGAGCTGTCAATCAAGATAGATCAAGACCATGGGTCATCGTCAATTCCCCTCACGGCCGCCACCTTCCTTTGACTGTATGCAAAGGGGCCTCCAAATGGTTCTCTGTTGGCAGAATACTCAGCCAGTCTGCACAGCCCTGGGTTCCACTCTCAGTACCACATAAATAGGCTTTGCTGCCCAATTTGAGAAGTAAAGACATGAATATTAATGTAAGGTCATTCTCAGCCATATAGCAAGTTTGAAGTCAGCCTAGCCTGGGCTACATAAGTTTCTATCAAAAAAGAAAAAATAGATACAGAGAGTCTTGAACCAAAACAGAAAAAAAAAAAAAAAAACTAGAAAGAGTCATCATTCTGTCTGTTAGTCACTTCAGCCTCATGGCACTGAATTCCACTTGATTCAGTTACATTCGTCTTCAGATTAACACATGGCTGAAATAAGCAAGGTCCTATGTCATGACCAAGCCTCTGACCTTTACAGAAACATCTACAAGTCAGTTGGAATCATCCAGCAAATGACAGTGAGAGGGGCCAAGAGGATTGACAGCTATGTCATGCTTATTATGGTCCCGAAACAAACACCAGGATTTTCTAGATTATCCTTGAAGGAGGCTAATATGTCTTCCATCTCACCGGTCTTTTTGTCATTTCTGTCCTTACCCTGTTAGTCTCAATAAGCCTGTATGGTCAGACACCCAAGTGTGCCTTTGCCTCAGGGATGAATGCTGCATCTGGGGTATTTCAGCTGGGGTCTCTTTCCCCAGGAACTTGGAGCTTGAGTGGAGCAGAGCTGGAAAGGGGGAACTGATATCCTTGATCTTGGAGCTAGGAAACAGTTCAGCGCTCTCCCCAGCTCCCAGTATCTGTCTTGCTCCCCAGACACCTGCTTTTCTCCTGATGTTTATATACACCCAGCTTTCCTTCTATACATCCCAGTTTCTGACTCTCCTGCCTGCCATGGAGCTCCTGTGCAGTGCACAGGGCCAAACAGTGGTACCCGGTTTCTACTCCACACTCCCAGAGAGTCACAGAACTGGAAACCTGAAGGCACATTTGAACCTGATAAAATCTGGTTTGTCCGTCGTTAGTTTTGCTTTGTATGTTTTGGGAGATGTGAACAAAAACAGAAACATGCCCATTTCATTGTCCAGAAGCTGTTTCTTGTAGTAGTTTCGGGGTTGGGTCATCAGTGTGGATCTTTAGGCCATTTTAATGTTCGCTCATCTGGAGTTCCCTGCAGTCCACTCACCAGCACAACTTCCGTCCCCATTGGATGCTTTCTGCTCATTGTGCGGGTCAATAGGCTGCTTGTGGATGAGTTTGTCTGGAGTTCTCTCTTTTGTCCCATTGGCCTGTGTGTCTATTTTCAGGTTAACACCGAAGATGCAGCTTTATGATATTTCTATAATACACTCTGAAATCAGGTCGTGTAATGGTCCCTGTTTAGCTAATGACCATGTACTGCTTTAAAAGGCTATATGAGATGATTTTTGCACATTTTATCGTGAAGAAATGATAAATATTTGAGGAGATGGATTTGCCTGATTCAAACATTACAAACATGCATATGTATTAAAACATTATGTAGTACCCCACCGCATACATTTTAGTATCAGTTTAAAAACAAAATCTAGGGCTGGAGAGATAGCTCAGTGGATTAGGGGCTTGTCATACAAACAAGAGAACCTGCTGGATCCCCAGAAATCATGCAAAGGCAGATGAGGCAATTCATATCTGAAATCCTACTGCCCTAAGATGAGAGAAGATCACATGAGTGCCATGATATATACACAGCACACACACACACACACACACACACACACACACACACACACACAAATAAAAAAATCTAAAAACTTCTTAAAGGTACCCCCAAAGAGTCTGTCTTTGTTGCTATGAAAAGAAACCATGGCCAAGGCAACTGATAAAAGACAGTGTTTAGCTGGGGCTTGCTAATAGTTTCAGGGGGGTCAGTCCATAGTCATCATGGCAGCAGGTAGGCAGGCCTGGAGCTGGAGATGGAACTGGAGCCAGCCGGAGCTCAGAGATAACATCTTATCTGCAAGTTGGAGGCAGAAAGAAAGAGACTGAACCTGGCATGGGCTTTTAAAACCTCAAAGAAAGCCCACCACCAGTGACATAACTCTTACAACAAGGCCACCCCTCCTTACCCTTCCCCAACAGTTGGCCAACAGGGAACTAAGCACTCAAACTTAGGAATCTATGGGACTCATTCTCATTCAAATCACCACAGAGACCTCCTCATCCTACACTCACCTCTCTACTTCTGCCACACACCAGGAAGAAAGCTATGGGGAGCCAGGGGTGGGGGAAGGTGGGGGCCTCACCCGCTGACACCTGATCTTGACGGTTCTCAAGAATCATAAGGAAAAAAATCCTGTTGTTCAAGATCATCCTGTTACAAACTTACAAAGGTTCCCAATATTAGTCTCCATTTTACAGACTGGGTGACAGTCCGGAAATAATTGAAGCAGTTTTGTGAACCCATCTCTCTGAGCCCTAAGGCCCACACTCTTACCAGTCAGCCCCACACCCCTTTATGATGGCAGAGTGTTAGGGGTTTAGTTCCTCACAGGAAGTCAAATTAAAGCTCCCAGGAAAGTGATATTTGAACTTCCGCCTGAGGGCATTGTTAGCAAAGTGAAATAAGTCAGACTATGTTCATTCTACACTACTTTGGGGTCTGCTATGGGCTGACACCTCTGTCTCCAGAACACTTGCATCCTAGAGCAAGAGGACAAAGTCACCCAGTAACCTATGCTCCAAGAGAGCTGAGACAGAATGTCGTCCAGTAACCTATGCTCCAAGAGAGCTGAGACAAAACGTCGGAACCAACGCAGACTTTAGGACACAGGTGTCTTGAGAGGTAGGACCTTTGGTTGGAGCCCAATGCCAAGGGGAAGTGGTGCTGGCCTTTGACTAAGAGGGTGCTCCAAGGCAGGACAGTGTGTGCAAAGGCAGAACAGTGTGACACTGAGGGGGCATCCTGTGTGTATGAGACTAAGGAGCAAGGCTGTGTAGAAAACCACAAACCAAGGAGACACTGATGGCAGAGGCTAACATCAGAGGTTATAGGGCTTTTGAGTTGTTGGGGGAGGGGCTTTCTCAGTGGCTTTCAGCTTGGAAGTAATTCAATCCAATTTACCCTCTAAAAGGAAACCTTGCTTTCATTATCTGTAAAATTACAGGGCTTTTTTTTGTTTTGCTTTGTTGTTAAAGAAAAAAAAAAGGTTCACCAAATGCTACTGTCTTACCTGAGAGCAGAGTAGATTGGCAATGTTCCCACCAGCAAGCATCAGGGTTACCTGAAGCATCGGGTCCTCAGGTCAGGAGCATCTGCATTCCTAAGTCCCTGGGGCATAATGCTGCTAGGTCAAGATTTCCATCTTGAGAACCCTGAGGTTAGGGAGAACAGGAAAGTGGGAGGCATCAGTGGAATGTTACAACAGTAGTTAAGAATCGAGGGAGTTAAGTGGTGCTAGTTGAACTGGGGGGAAAGAGAGGGGTGTTTAGAATAGGATCTGGAGTCTCATGTTATCCCTGGGAAATACATGCATTCTACAACTCTTGGGTGATGTCTGAAATCACAGCTAAAGATTTGGACTGTTTCTCCCAGACTTACATACAAACTAAACAAAGGCTGAATTTTTAAGCTGGGTTTGGTGAAAGATTAGCAATAACAAATAATACAATAGAACTAACATTAACAATAAACCTTAATAAAAGTTATTCAAAACTTATGAATCATCTATTTCTGAGACTTCTCACTTAGTACCTTCAGACCCTGGTTGGCTCCAGGTAAACAAATACCCATAAGAATAGCTAGCTCTCTTTTTAAGGTATAATGGACAGAACCAGTTGTGGGCAGAACATTGGACTGGGAAGGAAAAGAAGCAAGCAGGACATTCCAGGTTTCTGGGTTGAACCACTTAGAAATGATGGCAGCATCCACTGAAGTGTATCAGGCCTCAAGAGAGCAGAATCCAAGTGCAGGGATTGGAACTGAATGGACCAACCCATATTCCTCTGACACCTACAGAGCAGGTGAGTAGGTGGAGGGTGCATGTAGATTCTTCCTGTCTGTCCTCAGATCCTAGCTTATGTTAACATACACTAAATGTTTAGAAGACGTTGTTACAAGCTGGTAAGAAAGAGAAGGTTCAGAACCCCATAGAACCAAGGCTGTTGTGGGGGGAGGCTGCTGTGGGGGGAGGCTGCTGTGGGGGAGGCTGCTGTGGAGGGAGGCTGGAACAGTTGGTGGCTGAGTTTAGACAGCTGACAGATCCACACCACAGCTCCATCACAGCCTCACCTCTGCAGGGGGAGGGATGCAGAGGAAGAGCGAGGCTGGGGAGAACAGACAGTACCCATCCACTTCCCAGCAGGATTTCGATGCAAAAGTTAGAAGTCTATGGTTAACGATGGAAAGGCTTGCACATGAGCTAAATCAGTATGAAGACCAGAGGAATCTGCTTAACTTATAAAATAAATTACAGAAAAATTCAGGCTATGCAACTTGGGAGAGCAGATTGCGAACCTGGGAGAAAGGGGTCAGAAGTCAAAACAGGGAAATGGTTTTACCCCAACTGATGACCCACTATGAGAAGAAAGGACACTTCCAGGTCGTGACCTCCAAGCACAACTCGGCCTTGGTCCTTGCAGAGTTCAAGAGCAGCAGGGGGACCCTCATCTCCCCATGTATCCAGTTGTAAACTAGAAGGCTGTAATTCCAGCTGGGGGTTCTGGTGACATCATACACCACAGACCCACAGCTCATCTCACCAGAAGCCCCAAGATGGAATTACAGCCTTTTTCCCTAATCCGGGCAGCTCTGGTCACTGCCATTTTTTTCATAATATAATAGAAATGAGCAATATTTTAACTATTTGTATGTGGCCTTTCTGTCCAATCTCACTCCCAGGGTGCTTTCCTCTTGGTGGCATGTCTGCAGCTTCCTCTGGACCCAAGGTGGCCCTTCCTCAGAGCTGCTCCTTTGCCCTCCTTCTGTCTCCTCTCAGGGGCTAACAGCATTCTGGCCTCTATCTTAAAATTTTTATTTCAAGAGAAGTCCCATCTCATGTGGGTCAAGACCATGTCTTGGAATAAATCCCATGGTGGCATGAAAATGAAGTCATGCTTTCAGTGACTTGGAAAGGTCCATAGCTTAGCAGGCCTCTTTCTGAAAGCAAACCACTATTCACAACACACTTGTCTAGTGTGGACTCCTTGTCTTTATAAACAGCTTTACCAAACAGCAGCACATTTGGGTATCACTTTGCTTCATCTCCAGCCTTCAGCTGGTGTTTCAGTTCCTGTGGAGAACCCCAATAGGAAAAACCATGGTGCAGGTAGTAACAAAACAGCTGTCACTTGATGGGACCCTCCCATCTCAGATACTTCCACTTCCTCATCCCTTTCATAGAGACATGAAATTCATGAAAGGCAGAGATGAAGGCTCAGTGATGAGGAATATTTGTCCAAAGTCCTTGTGGTGGTTGGAGAATGGTCTCCAGAGGTTCATATGTTTGAATTCTTGGTCCTGAGTGGAACTGTTTGGGAAGGATTAGGAGGTGTGGCCTTGTTGGAGGGGGTGTGTCACTAGGGGCAGACCTTGAGGTTTCAAAAGACTCAGGCCACTCCCCCTTTCCTCCCTCCCTCCCTCCTTCTAACTTTCAGATCACAATGTGAGCTCTCAGCTATTCCTCTGCCATACCTTTGCCCTGCCATCATGGACTCGAGCCCCTCCAAAATCATTAGCTACAAGTTAAACTATTTGTTTAATAGGTTACCTTGGTTATAACATTTTGTCACAGCAACACAAAAGTAACCAAAACAGTCCTGTATGTACCATGTCCCTTATTTACAGTTTCATTTTCTGCTGTTGCAGTTACCTGGAGTCAACTGCAGTCTGAAATATGAAGTGAAAATTTTCAAAAGCAAATAATTCACAAGTTTTTAATTGTTCCATTTTGAGTAGTGCGATGATGTCTTAAACTTTTCTGTTCTGCCTCACTGGACACGAATTATCCTTAAGTCCAGCATTGCCACAGTAGGGTTAGCACCCACTGCACCCACGAGTCACTTAGCACCTGGTTAGCAGATCCACTGCCTCGTGTGACAGATTAACTCTGTGTCACAAAGCCTGTGTAATTTGTCTCATCACATAGGTCCTATGTCATCTACATCACAAACTACATGTTCAGTTTTGATTACAGCAGGTTGTGATTGTTTTCCTATTATCTATTGCCAGTATCCTACTGACTACTTAATTTATAAATTAAAATTTATCTTAAGTGTGTATGTATATATAAAATATGGTGGGTTTAAGATGACAGCTGGGAAGTTTTGGAACATAACCCCTTGGATAAGAACAGGACAAGA